>CM069154.1:13259862-13807362 GCA_035221665.1 Okamejei kenojei | reverse complement strand
ACCAATCCCAAAAGGAGTAACTGTCAATTGATGCCTGTGCTATGGTTTGAGCAATTTGGGGATTACATTTTTCTACAGTCACTGAAATAAGCAAATTTCTGCACTTTCAAGGATATTATTAAGAACTTTTTATGGATATGGTTACCTCTGTGACTTATTCTGGAAAGTTTCCATGGTATCAAATACATTCATTTATTTATTATAAAACCCTGTGGGAGTCCTGTAGTTGTGAATGCAAGTATATTTTCAACTGTACCTTATGCCCCCCACCCTTTCACAGAGTCTTGCATCAGATTTCACGTGACAAGTAATTAAAACAGTTGAGTACTAAATAAAACTTATTTAAGCCCGTTGGAATCATTTTTCACATCCTGAAACCAAACCTGGGATTCGTATATGTCAACATAAATGATCGCAGACATAATTTTACTAATAACTGTGGTAATTATCTCAGTACTCAATATGAAAATGTGTTCTGTATAAATCGACTGGTTACTACATTTCCAGTATTACAGCAGTAAGGCTGTACCGTGAGCTTCTGTTTTCTGGATGGCTCGACAAAGCAGGTGTACAATGTACTGGACCTCATCTCAACCCATTAATAATTTACCTGGGAATTGTTGCTCCCTTGGTTACTGTGCTAGCTCCATGGGTTATGTGTCTACACACACCAAATATAAACTATGTTGTAATCTCAGGATTGCCACCTGTGCCATGTGCTAGTTAGACAATAAATGGAAAGATACTGTAGTTCAATATGTGGCTTAGGAGTTGATGAAGGAGAGAGGGCTTTAGATATATGGATTATTGGGCTTTCTTCCAGGACAGGAGGGCCCTGTACTAAAGGAATGGATTGCACCCAAACTTGAAGAAAACCAATATCCTCGCAAAGATGTTTGCTCGTGCTACTCGGGAGATTCAAACTAGAGTGGCAGGGAGATGGAAACAAGAGAAGGTGGACAGCAGGTGGAGGAATCGATGAGGAGGGCAGAGGTAATGGCAAATAAATCTGAAAGGAAGGATATAGCAGGGAAATATTCATGAACATGGCAAGACTGTTGCCGGGGCTTCAACAAAGGGATTTGCATAGTCTTTACCCACAGGCGAGGTCCCATAGGGAAGGAGAGTAGCCAATGTTGTTCTTTTGTTAAAGAAGGGAAATAGGGATAATCCAGAAAATAATAGGCTAGTGAACCTCATACCTGTAGTAGGGAAGTTATTGGAGAAAATATTTAGGATAGGGTTTACTCACATTTGGAAGTGAACGGGCAAATTAGCAGCCGCCGGGACCGGACAGCGGAACCATAGCTAGACACGTGGCTCACAGGTGACCTGGGAACTGCAGCTAGTCCCGGGGGGTCCTGGCCCCCATGCAAAAAAGGCTGCGGACCCCTGGACTAAACCAAACCCTCGACCCTGTCTGGCCATTCTTTTTTCAAAATTTAGCAACTCAAATGGTGGTGCTTCTTCATTGCCGGGAAATACGGTAACTCATTTCCCTCAAATATATATTAGATTTTCCTCAAATATATGTTAAATTAAAAACTAAACTATGGTAGCAATGCACAGTTTTCATGTCTAAAGCTCGCACTTCTGCATCAATGTAGGTATGTATACACTATATTTCTTTACACTAATATAGAATGAAAAAATATCTTGGCATGTGTTAATTTATATTTTATTCACAATATTAGAATTTCAGAGAGGATGAATGAAAGAAAAAACAGTTCAACAAAATTAGAGATCATAAGAAAGAAATATACATATGTGTGTTATATATTTATATACATATATCACACATATATACGCATCATATATATATTATGAATATACGTGTTTATATATAAGAAACTAGAGAAATGTATGTGTGTTATATAATTATATACATCAATATCACATTTATAATGTGTATCATATATAATATATAAATGTGTTTATAATATATAAATATAGGCAAATATATTGGCTATATGGTCCAGTGACCTTTCATTGTGCATTGTCGCTCATTTTATAGGCAGTTTCCCTTTGTAATTTTTTTTTTAAAGCACCTTATTTATTATAAACAAAGATAATAATGGTCTATCATAGAAGACTAAGAGACCAAGATAAACTGCAAAATCCAATGGACTGATGTGGGATTAAACTGCGAGAGGCATAACGGAGGTCGGGGTCTTATTCCTAAAATGGCGGAAGTGACGTTCTGTTGCGTACTACACGTCAGTCCATTGGATTTCGTAGGAGTGGTCTATCTTGCTCCTCTAGTATCTTTGGTTCTGGTCACCCTCACCCCATTACAGAAAGGATGTGGAGACATTGGAGAGGGTGCAGAATAGATTTACCAGGATGCTGCCTGGATTAGAGGGCATTTGCTCTAAAGGGAGGTTGGACATACTTGTATTGCTTTCTCTGGAGTGTCTGAGACTGAGGGGAAACATTGATAGAAGTATATAAAATTATGAGAAGCCTTGGTAGGGTATAGCCCTAAGGACACAGATAGATAGTCTGAACCTTTTTCCCTAGAGGGGAAATATCAAATACTAGAGGGCTTGGCTTTAAGGTGAGAAGGGGAAGTTTAAAGGAGATGTTTGTTATTTAGGCTTTTAGATGAGCACATGGATATGCAGGGAATGGAGGGATATGGATCATGTGCAGGCAGAGAGATCAGTTTAATTTGGCATCATGTTCAAGACAGTGTTGGACGAAGGGCCTGTGTCTGTGCTATATGGTGCTACGTTATCTCATGCATTTTGTATAATATGTACATATAAGATAAAGTTAATACAGGTACCTTGCATACTGACTTGGAGAATGTATGCTTGCACATTAGGTGCCTTGCAAGCCAACATACTATGTAACTAAAGGCACTGCATACAATAGACAATGTTTTGCTGGTATTTAATGTGTCTTCAGGAGTACAGTATGTGCAGGAATAAATTGCGACATTAAGGTATAACTTCTCTTGACATATATTGCTACTACAAGGTATACAATATATTGTTGCATGCAATCAAAGGGGTGCTACATAATGCAAATAAAGAGATACCATGTACCGTGCCTATTGTATAGTTAGTGTGTAGGATCCTTTAGCCCATTTTATAAAACAGTTGCAAAATCAGAATCAACACGCAGCCTTTTGCAATCTTCCTGCTCTGCTGAGGAAATTCGGTCTCTCTGAAAATCCTTCAGTGCTTCTACTCAGAGGCTATAGAAAGCATCTTGTCGGGAAACATCACAAACTGGTTTGAGAACTGCTCTGCCCAGGACAAGGCGGCTCTGCAGAGAGTAGAGCGTTTGGCCGAACGCACTATCGGAACTACACTCGCCCCCCCCTGCAGGAACTATACATCAGAAGGTGCAGATCCAGAGCCAGCAACATTATGGGGGACCCCTACCATCCCAGCAAAGGACTGTTCCAACTGCTACGGTCAGGCAAACGCCTCTACTGTCATGCTGTGAAAACATGAAAAAGAGGATGAGGCGGAGTTTCTTCCCACAGGCTTTTAGGACTGTAAACGCTTATCTCACCAGGGACTAATTTACCAATTTAGTTGTGTTGTGTCTTTTTAAAATTGCTGGGTTTTTTTCCTAATATGTAAATACTGATTATTTTCTATTCTGTTCTGTAGTTTTTGCACAATCCGCAGGCATTGCCACTTTCATTTCACTGCACATCTTGTATGTGTATGTGATAAATAAACTTGACTTGACTACAGGGGTTTGGCTAGGAACACACCCACATAAAGAACAACTGTCCCTGAGTAGTGCATGAATATAGTGCTCTGAGCTGGTAACAACTCAAGCCTCATCTGTGGCCTCAGGCAAGACACCTGGATTTGCACCAGGATACAAGCACTTGGTAAGTTTTTGTTTCATCTCTGGCAGCACTAATACTCCAACAGACACCAGAAAGATCATACATGCATATGTGTAACATAAGTCACTTTCCCTCCAGTTCCTCCCTCCTCCATTAAACTCTATTTAGTGCTTCTTTCCATCACAGGACCAGATAGAATTCTGGTACATTCAAAGATCACCAATAACCACAATATTGCCAGGAACTGTCATGCCTCACTCTCTTTGGCAACTTTCACCTTGGATTTGTTACTTGCCTCTTTTAGAATTAAGAATGCAACATGGGGGAAATCTCAAGTTCATCGTTTAACATTTGCACTGTACATTCTAGCCTCATGGAGTACCCATTCTACACCAACCCATTCATTATACTCATCAGCACTTCACCATGGAAGTTATTCCCTTTCATCCATCAGTATAGCACTCTAAAAGAGACCACCACGTAACAGTGCCCCACATCCACCACAGGCAATTGTGGAAACGAAAAGAGTTCAAGATATTTTACGTGCTCAACAAAATAATTTTTGCCAGGCTCAAATATCCACCCAATACTCTCATTGCTCCAAGACCAGTAGCAACAAATACTTATGCCCTAGCACGAGTTAGCAACTGTCACACATTACAGGTGGGGGGGAGATAAAAAAAAAACCAACAGAACAGGCAATGGCATGATTTGGTGATATTTTACAGGGACAGCCCCAATTGTGTATATAAAAAATTACAGTAGCCCGACTCCACAAGGCCATCCACAGTGACGTTCAATCAAGCTTATCCACTGCATCGAAGTGCACTCATTATATATTTGGAAAAACATAGGACATAAAAAGGTACAGCACAGGTACAGGCCCTTCATACATAGGGTAGTGGATAAATGGAAGAGCTGCCAAAGGAGGTAGTTGAGGCAGGTACTATAACAATATTTAAAAGACATTTGGACAGGTACATGGATAGGAAAGGTATAGAGGGATATAAACCAAACAAACTTGGGCAGATGGAACAAGTGTAGATGGGACATCTTGGTCGGCATGGACAAGTTGGGCCAAAGGGTCAGTTTCCTTACTGTGTGACTCACTCTATTGAGCTCACAATGTCTATGCCAGACATGATGCCAAGATAAACTAATCTTCTCTGCCTGCACATGATTCATATCCCTCCATTCCTTGCATTGCCCATCTAAAAGCCTCTTAAACGCCACTATCAATAGCATGTCCTGGCAGCGTGTTCCAGGCACCCACCACCTTCTGTGTAAAAAATGAACCCTCCACATCTCCTTTAAACTTTGTCCTTCTTATCTTAAAGTCATGCCCTGTAGTCTTCCCATGGCCATTCATGGGCAACCAGAGGTGAGCAATAATTCCTGAACACACCAACAACTACACCATCCTCCCCTAAACAGATTCAATTTCTCAAAAAAATAAGGAAATTGCAGTTTGTGGTAATCTGAAATAAACCAAAAATACCGGAGGCACTCAGCAGATCCAGCATGTGTGGAATTGATGTATCAGGCTGAGAATCCTTCACAAAAGCACTGAAACATTTCACTTTTCACATCTGGTGCCGGACCTGATGGGTTCAATGTTTGTCTCTCCCCAAGCTTGGAAAGGAACACTCCAATACATTGGATGTCACAATTCATTATATTCCTCTCCACATTTTATAATGGGTAAATTGCCACTAATTAATGCAGCCTATTACCAACTCATCCATCATTTCTTCCTATGAAAATCTGGTGAACAAATCTAAGTAGACAATTCAACAAACAATCTGCTGGGCAAAGGGTCAAAACCTGCATAAGGACTGAAAGTGGAGAGGGATATAGCCGGTATAAAGAAGAGGAGGGAACTCCCCCACTTCACTCTCAGTCTTTATGCATGGGTTTGACTTGAAATGTCAACCATTCCTTTACACCCAAAGAGGCCATTTGACCAGCTGAGTTCGTCCAACAAATTATTTGTTGCTCCCAATTCCAGTAACAGAATTCTCTTGAATTCAACTTTAAGGGCAGTATAGCCAAGTAAGATTATGTGCAGGAAAGAACTGCAGGTGCTAGTTTAAATCAAAGATAGGCACAAAATGCTGGAGTAACTCAGCGGGACAGGCAACATAACTGGAAAGGAATGGGTGACGTCTCGGGTCGAGACCCTTCTTCAGACTGATGTCAGGAGAGTGGGCGGGACAGAGATAGAATGTAGTCAGAGACGGTAAGACTGGGAGGAGAACTGGGAAGGGGGAGGGGATGGAGACAGAGGGAAAGCAGGGTTTATTTGAAGTTAGAGAAGTCAATGTTCATACCGCTTAGGTGGAAGCTACCCAAGTGAAATATGAGGTGCAATGAAGGAGGCCCAGGACAGAAAAGTCAGATTGGGAATGGGAGGTGGAGTTATAAAGTGCTGAGCAACCGGGAGATCAGGTAGGTCGGAATTAGCGGAGGTGTTCAACGAAACGATCGTCGAGCCTGAGCTTGGTCACATCAATGTACAGAAATTTACATCTGGAACAGCGGATACAGCATATAATGCTCCAACATTTTCGCCACATCCTACAGGACCCCACTACTGGCCACATCTTCCCATCTCACCCCTTTCTGCTTTCCGCAGAGGCCGTTCCCTTTGCAACTCCCTGATCAACTCGTCCCTTACCACTCAAACCATCCCATCCCCAAGTACTTACCCCTGCAACTGCAGGAAATGCAACACCTGCCCCTTTACCTCCCCCTCCCTCGTCTCCATCCAAGGACCCTGAGAGTCTTTTCAGGTGAGGCAGAGGTTCACTTGCACCTCCTCCAACCTTATCTACTGTATCCGCCGTTCCAGGTGTCAACTTCTGTACATTGCCGAGACCAAGCGTAGGCTCGGCGATCGTTTCGCTGAACACCTTCGCTCAGTCCGCCTTAACCTACCTGATCTCCCGGTTGCTCAGCACTTTAACTCCCCCTCCCAATGTGACCTTTCTGTCCTGGGCCTCCTCCATTGCCCAGCGCAAATTGGAGGAACAGCACCTCATTGACAGACTTAAGAGTCTGGGAATTAAATGGCTGAACGCCCACTCTAAACAATGGGAAGTAGTAGAAAATAGGAATCAAATAAAACAATCATTCTGGGACATCAGGTGATCAATTTGCAAATTACGAGCTGCTCCAGAGGTTAGTCTTGTGATCCACAAATTAATTTCCTCGCTTAATTTCAGACCACGGTCTCCCGAAGGTACACTAATGCTCAAAAAATATATACAATATCGAGGCCACCAATGACAACAACATTGGGCAGATGTTATACAACAACATCTTATATGGGCAGATGAACCACAAAGAGATGGTCAGTGCTCTCAGGCAACAATTGCGATCAATACTTTTGTTAATTATCTTCCAATGAGTGGAGTGTTCGCCTGGGATGTACGCAAGATGTTGGATGCCGTGAGGCAACCTCACACCCTCCACCTTCCACAGATATAACCCCAGCCATGAACAACTGACCTCAGGACGTGGCCTTCATAACAACTGGACGTGGCCTTAAAGGGCCAGGCCCTGGCAGGAACGGCCATCGCCAGCCCCCTGGTTTAACACACTCGAGTCCTCTGTAATCAGCGGCCGGCACTGGCTCACTGCCCGACCTCGGTGCAGCGAGGCCTTGGGTCCGCCACTCACAGACCTCTCACCCCCCCCCCCCCCCCCTCCTCCATAGCCATCCGGCAACGGACCCCTTCCCGGGCCCTCACTCCCTCCGCCGAACCACAATCTCTCCAGGACCCTCACTCCCTCCACAGACCACCGTTCCCGGCATCTCCCCGGACCCGTAACCCGTCCACCGGCCTCTCCCCGGGCTCGGACCCGCACCCCTGGGCTGGGCCGGGCCTCTCCCTACCCCGCTGGCTCAGGTGCGGCCCTCGGCTCCTGCTCGCCGCCGGCCTGCTGCCGCGCCGAGTGGCTGCGAGCCGCTTCCATTCCTCGGCCTCCCCGCACGTCGCCGCTTTCAGGCGAGCCCGGGACTAACCGTGTGCGGCCGCTGTCATTGCCTCACCTGGCAGCGCTTGGCGAGGCGAGGCGTCCGCTCGGCTCTGCTCCGCTCGGCTCTCTCCTCCCCGGACGCGCGCTCTTCCCCGGGCTCCACGCCGCTTCCGCCAACGCGCCCCCGCGCGGCCAGACCCCAGGGCCAAAACCCCGCGCGGCCAAGGCTCCAGCGCGCCCCCACGCGGCCGGACCGAGCACGGCAACTAGGAGCATGGCAACCACCCGTCCCATGGCAACCACCAAACCCAAGACTCCTCCTCCCTACGGAGACAGTTTCACAACCTCCTCTCTAACTGCTCCCCCTCTGTGATACCCCGTTCCCTCCAACTCTACGACCACATCCTCACCCAGACTCGCTACCACAGCTTCCTCGGGGCTTGCCTGTCTGAAGAAGGATCTCGACCCGAAACGTCGCCTATCTCCTTTGCTCCTTAGATGCTGCTGCACCTGCTGAGTTTCTCCAGCCTTTTGGTACCCGCAAGACACAAAGTGCTGGAGTAACTCAGCGGGTCAAGCAGCATCTCGGGCGAACATGGATAGGTGATACCGAAACGTCGCCTATCTCCTTCGCTCCTTAGATGCTGCTGCACCCGCTGAGTTTCTCCAGCTTTTTGTGTACCATGGATAGGTGATATTTTGGGTCGGGATCTTTCTTCACCCGATCGATAATAATGGGAACCCTTTATCTCGCCTTCTCCTGTGGCAGTCCTTCAGAGCGTCTCTGGAAGATACATACAGTGGCTTGCAAAAGTTTTCATACCCCTTGAACTTTTCCACATTTTGACACGTTACAACCACGAACGTAAATGTATTTTATTGGGATTTTATGTGATAGACCAACACAAAGTGGTGCATAATTGTGAAGTGGAAGGAAAATGATACATGGTTTCCAAATTTTATTACAAATAAAAAACTGAAAAGTGTGGCGTGCAAAAGTATTCTGCCCCCCTGAGTCAATACTTTGTAGAACCACCTTTCGCTGCAATTACAGCTGCAAGTCTTTTGGGGTATGTCTCTACCAGCTTTGCACATCTAGAGACTGAAATTTTTGCCCATTCTTCTTTGCAAAATAGCTCAAGCTCAGTCAGATTGGATGGAAACCATCTGTGAACAGCAATTTTCAAGTCTTGACAGAGATTCTCAATTGGATTTAGTTCTGGACTTTGATTGGGCCATTCTAACACATGAATATGCTTTGATCTAAACCATTCCATTGTAGCTCTGGCTGTATGTTTCGGGTCGTTGTCCTGCTGGAAGGTGAACCTCCGCCCCAGTCTCAAGTCTTTTGCAGACTCTAACAGGTTTTCTTCCAAGATTGCCCTGTATTTGGCTCCATCCATCTTCCCATCAACTCTGACCAGCTTCCCTGTCCCTGCTGAAAAAAAGCACCCCCACAGCATGATGCTGCCACCACCATGTTTCACAGTGGGGATGGTGTGTTCAGGGTGATGTGCAGTGTTAGTTTTTCGCCACACATAGCGTTTTGCATTTAAGCCAAAAACTTCCATTTTGGTCTCATCAGACCAGAGCACCTTCCTCCACATGTTTGCTGTGTCCCCCACATGGCTTGTGGCAAACTGCAAATGGGACTTCTTATGGCTTTGTTTCAACAATGGCTTTCTTCTTGCCACTCTTCCATAAAGGCCCGATTTGTGGATTGCACGGCTAATAGTTGTCCTGTGGACAGATTCTCCCACCTGAGCTGTGGATCTCTGCAGCTCCTCCAGAGTTACCATGGGCCTCTTGGCTGCTTCTCTGATCAATGCTCTCCTTGCCCGGCCTGTCAATTTAGGTGGACGGCCATGTCTTGGTAGGTTTGCAGTTGTGCCATACTCGTTCCATTTTCGGATGATGGAATGAACAGTGCTCCGTGAGATGTTCAAAGCTTGGGATATTATTTTATAACCTAACCCTGCTTTAAACTTCTCCACAGCTTTATCCCTGACCTGTCTGGTGTATACCTTGGGCTTCATGATGCTGTTTGTTCACTAATGTTCTCTAACAAACCTCTGAGGCCTTCACGGAACAGCTGTATTTATACTGAGATTAGATTACACACAAGTGGACTCTATTTACTAATTAGGTGACTTCTGAAGGCAATTGGTTGCACTGGATTTTATTTAGGGGCATCAGAGTAAAGGGGGCTGAATACTTTTGCATGCCACACTTTTCAGTTTGTTATTTGTAAAAAAAATTTGAAAACCATGTATCATTTTCCTTCTACAATTATGCACCACTTTGTGTTGGTTTATCACATAAAATCCCAATAAAATACATTTACATTTGTGGTTGTAACGTGACAAAATGTGGAAAAGTTCAAGGGGTATGAAAACTTTTGCAAGCCACTGTATATCCATGTTCTTGTGAAATGTAGACTGATCCTCTGAGTTACTCCAGCATTTTGTGGGGTTTTTTTTGTAAACCAGCATCTGCAGTTCCTTGTGTCTACATGTGACTGTGGAGACCTTTGTGGTTTATCAGGCCCTGGGAGTCTTGCAAGACAGAGAGATCTTGAGGGTGGCAGCACGGGTAGATAAAGACTGTGCAGAAAGCATTGGGGATACAAGCCTTCAATAGTGGGAGCGTAGAATGTAAGATTATTCCTATACCACGCTATGGAAATGTTGCTCAACAATGCTGAGAACTATATTCTGCCCTCAATCTTTCTGTTCGCTCTACCTATTGTACTTGCGTTTGGCCTGATTTTAATTATGTTTTTATTATCTAATTTGGGTGAACAGCATGCCAAACTGGGCTTTTCACTACATCCAGTACGCATGACAATAATAAGCCTAAACACTTATATTTCATAAAGTATAACTTTAATTAAGTTGTGGATAGAGCCCCTAACTATGTTTCCACTTTCCTGCGGTTCTGCTCTTGCTTTCACATCCTCTCCCCAGAGAGAACAGGGATAGAATACCCGAGCCTCACCTTTTACCCCAGCAACCTACATGTCCAAAACATAATTTTTTGACATTTCTGGCACCTTAGCTGTGATCCGCCACCATTCACATCTTCCCAACCCCACCCTTTTTTGCAAAGACCTTTCTCCTTGATTTGCTTGTTTCTCTCCACCCAACCCTTCCCCTCCCCAACCACATCCAGTCGGGGACCCCAACAGCCCTTCCTGGTGACACAGAAGTTTACTTGCACTTCTTCCAACTTTGTCCATTGCTTTCTGTGCACTCGATGTGGCCTCTGTGCATCGGCTAGACCAAGTGCTGGAACTCACGGTTGGTAGTCATTTTAATTCCCCTTCACATTCTCATACCCTCTCCAAATCCTCCACATTATTCTTCTTGTGCTGCCTCTTTCAGGGAGCTATAGACCTGGACACAAGATCCTTCTGCACATCAATCCTGTTAAAAGTCTTGCCATCAGATGTTGGATTAAACTCCATCTGCCATTTCTCCGCTCTACCCATTTCTGTAGTTGATCCACTGTATGCTTTCTTTTTGTTAAATATTTTTATTAGACTCAAGTACATATTAAAAGAATATACTTGTCACATACATTCGTAATATTATTAATATTAACAATTATGTCTTATTTGTATTTCTTTACATTTTTTTTTGCAGATTGGAAACAATAGAGAAAAATAAAGTAAAAATAGAAAATCAAAAAAAAAAAAATGAGTGGAGTATTAAACAGGTTATCCATCATTGGAGATATATCCATGATTTGTTATATATGATTCTTCATCCATTCCTTTATTCAGGCTTCAGTCAGGCTCTCGCAACAAGCCATTTTGACCCTTTAAATATTCAATAAATGGAGACCATATCCCTCTGAAAAGATCCAACTTGTCCAGTAGGACAAGCCTTAATCTTTCCAGATGAAGTGTCTGCGACATTCCTGTAATCCATATTTTGGTTGTGGGGGGTGTAGGACCTTTCCAGAATTTCAATGTTAATTTTTTCCCAATTATTAAACTGTAATCAATAAAAATTATTTGAATCGTTGTTATTAAACATAGAAATTAGGTGCAGGAGCAGGCCATTCGGCCCTTCAAGCCTGCACCGCCATTCAATATGATCATGGCTGATCATCCAACTCAGTATCCTGTACCTGCCTTCTCTCCATACCCCCTGATCCCTTCAGCCACAAGGGCCACACCCAACTCCCTCTTAAATATGGCCAACGAACTGGCCTCAACTACCTTCTGTGGCAGAGAATTCCACAGATTCACCACTAGTTGATCTGTTTCTAATATTCCCAATATTATTAATTTTGAGTCAGGTTCAGATTCATATTAACAACATTCAAAATTATCTTAAATATTTCTGTCCAAAATTTAGTAATTTTTATACAATTTGTAAATGAGTGCGTTAAGTTAGCTTCTAAGTGCTGACATTTATCACATATGGCAGATACATTTGAAAAAATACTATGTAATTTGGATTTTGAATAATGTAATCTATGTAATATTTTAAATTGTATAAGAGAGTGTCTAGCATTTAATGAACAATGGTGTATATGTTGTAAACTTTCATCCCATACTTCTAGTCTGATTAATTGACCTAATTCGTTTTCCCATGATTGTCTATATATTTCTGTCATTGGAACATCGTTTTCCAATAAAATGTTATAAATATATGATATCAATTTTTCTGTGTTCGGTGTTTATTTAGACATTCATCTAAAATTTCTGTCTTTCTATTTCTGATTTCTTGTGTGTTTGCTTTTACATAGTCTCTAATTTGTAAATATTTAAAGTAATCTTTTGAATGTAATCCATAACTTTGTTGTAATTCTTGAAATGACATGAAGTAGTTTTCCCTATAGAGATCGCCCATCTTATTAATTCCATAGTTTTTCCATTGTAAAAAACCTTTGTCCATGATTGAAGGTTTAAATGTAACGTTAATGGTTAGGGCTAGTGGTATACATTTCAATTTTAATGTTTTCTTTATTTGTTTCCAGATACGTATCCCACTTTCTATTATAGGATTTTCACTATAGATTTTCTTACCTAGTTTAATATTAGCGAATAAAATCGAGCTAATTTCAAAAAGCGAACAATCTTCTTTTTCCATTTTTAACCAGATTGGTTGTTTACCTGTCTCTACTAACCAAAAATTCATATTTTTAATATTAACTGCCCAGTAATAAAACAAAGTTTGGCAGTGCTGGACCTCCATTTATTTTTGATTTACATAAATGTTTTTTATTTATTCTATGGCTCTTATAATCCCAGGTAAAGTTGGTGACTATAGAATCAACCTTCTTAAAGAATTTTTTTAGGAAGATATATTGGAATCAATTGGAAGAGATATAGTAATTGCAGGAGAAAAATCATTTTTATTGCATTAATTCTACCTAGCATTGAAATAGGTAATGTTTTCCAATATAAAATATTCTTATTTAATTTATTCAATAAAAGTGGAAAATAGTAAGATTAAACGAGAATTTACCAGTTCGAAGTTTGATCGTTATTTTATGAGGAGTAACGATGAGGGATTACGTGAAGAAGGCCCGCCTGGCGCTGGAACGGCATACTTCAAAGCAGCGGCATGAAAAACACAGAACACAAAATAGCCGGAGTAAGATAGTAAGGCTCATCATAGATTTAGAACTACCAGATGATCATTCATTTTATGAGGGTGGGGAGTGGAGGGCACGTAATCCCTCATCGTTACTCCTCATAAAATAACGATCAAACTTCGAACTGGTAAGTTCTCGTTTAATCTTACTATTTTACTTCGGAGTCACGTGAGTGACTACGTGAAGAGTTTGAAGCTTTCTGTGTTTTTCGTGTCGTAGAATTTATTCCATACGACAGTACGGCTCATTTAACACAATAACGAGCGAATAACACATTTTCCCCAAACATTGCCTCAAGTTATGTGATAAATTATTTCACATTATAAAAAATGAAAGTAATGCCCTTTCCATTGAAAGGCAAGTTTATCACAAATACCAATTGATATATATATTTTTATGGCATGACAAAGCAACAATTACAGAGAACCGAACATTGCGTGTCTAAATCTGACACCATGACTGGTTCCTTTTTACTTTAACAGTAATCTACAGCCTCCTGCGGCCTTGCATCTTTGCTCGAGTGGCTCATCCCGTGCCATTCCTGTGAATGTATTTTCCTCATTAACAGAGTGATTTTCCACCTTTCAGTGTCTAGTTCCTACTGAATGTATCCAATTTCTAACCATCTAGAAATACATTCCTCTATAACCATCAGTTTTTACTGAACCCAATGTGGTTTTTGTGTGTAATAAGCAGTCTCATTGCCACAGAGACTCTTACCTACTGCAACATTTTCATCAATGTTCACACACACACACACACACAACTTAAAGCCGGCAGGTTTCAGGTCTTCTTGGTGTGCTTTGTTTGGTAGATTCATAAACATATATGATAATGCAATCTGTATCCACATGCAATTATAACGTAACATTTGCAATGTTTGCACTCTTATATTGATACTAAAGTTATCAGCATTATTATTTTCAATGTTTAAGTTTTTTGAATCATAGATAGAGTTAGAGTCCATTTCCTAAGGCGATTCAAGATTATTTATCTCCTGCCTTTATATTTTTTATAATTTTGGACAGATTATATATACATATACACATATATATATATATATATATATATATATATATATATATACATATATATATATATATATATATATATATATATATATATATATATATATATATATATATACACACACATATATATATATATATTTATTAACATTTACATATATATCCCTTTCCATATCGGGATATTATGAATGCATCTGATAACTTCTTGGTTAATATATTGTCCGTTTATAAGACGGTAACACTCTGAGCCCTATTATTGGCTCTATCAATTAGATACTTAGAAAATGCAATCCACAAGGAATTCACATATATCTAATATGATAAAATAACTTTACTGTATATACAGACCTCCAATTTCTTATAACAAAATATTGTTTTTTTTTGTTTTTTTTTTAGACTTATTTCTGCAAATTGCAGGTATAACACTTCTTTATACATAATTATTTTATTGATATGTTGTTATATTGGTTAACATTCATAGACTTCTTTGACCATCAGCTGTTGTGATGGTCTGGTCAACCTGCAGATAGTCAAATTCATATTTTCATGTCATGGATGTTTTTGTACAACAATAAATTACTGCAGGGTTTCTCAAACCTGGAGATCCCAGTGGGTGCAGCAGCATCCATAGAGCGAAGGGAGACAGGCAACGACCTAGGTCGAGACCCCTTTTTTGACTTCAATAAATTGCTGCCACTATGAATCATCACTAGCAGTTCAAAATCACACAATATTTATGAAACCATAAAGGACCCGTATTAGGCCACCAAAATGCCTCTGGCAGTGTCCCGCTACATTTTCATCAGACACTGCCCTATTAAACAAAAATGAGGAACACAAAGAAATCTTTTCCTCATGTAATTGGGAGAAAAGCATCCACCTTCGCTGTTCTTGGTTTACCCACAAGAAATATTTGAAAGATCGGTGATTTAATCTGTATGCAATCAGATTAATCGTAAGTAATCCATATTAATGACAATATGTTTTTTCTCCCAAATTTGTTGTCTTCCGATACCATTGTCTCTTCCTTAGAGATAAACAGGTGGACTAAACTTTAAAATATGCCACATCTGTTTACTTAGATAATCCCATGATTGTTATTTGACTTATCTTGTGACCCACAAGAAACATTTGAAAGATCAGTGATTTAATCTGTATACAACCAGATTAATCGTAAGTAATGCAAAATAATGACAATATGTTTTTCTCCCAAATTTGTTGTCTCCGATACCATTGTTAACATATGCCACAGCCGTGGTATTGTTCATCTTGATACGACATGGACAGTTCCATAATAAAACAATCGATCTTTAATCCATAACTCCTTATACTTCAACAATTAATACGAATGTTTGGAAAATTTCTTAGGATAAACCATTTATGTTCACCTGGTATTATAGTCTGCAGTCCGAACAAGAGACATATCAATTATTGTTATAAGAATAGATAATATTCTTATCTTTACCCAAACATTCACAGAAGCTGTACATCATCTGTAACACTTGCTTCAGTTTGCAACAGCTGTTAATCTTATAGTTGAAGCAGCTTATGAACCTTTTTTACATTACTTTAATAATGATAACGTATCATTTGATATTTTGCATAAGCCTCTTCACAAGGCATACATATTTTTATAAGCTTCTGTATTCCTTCTTTTGGAACTTTATTTACTTTTTTACCTAACCTAATGGAGGGACAAAGTATGTCAACAACAATTAGACATATTTGTATCATGGAACAATTTTTCCCTCTCTTATGGTGCTTGAATTACTTCTAAACTCAGAATAGTAATTTATGAATATTTTATTAATGCCTAAGCATGTGCTTTATGTAATGGGTCAGGTCCTTACCTGCCGCCAGGTTTGTAATTGCAGGCACTAATTTGCAGCTGCTCTTATCTCTTCCAATTTAAATGTAATCGAGATAACCCATGACCATGACCTCATTAGTGCAAGTGCTGATCTTTTATCAGTATAATTGTTCCTTCAGTGTTCGGTTTAACAGCCTTGAACTGATTTGATTGTTTGGACAATGTTTTAACTTGCACAGCTTGACCCACTTTAATTAATTTCAAGCACCTGTAATATTGATTAACACTTTGTTAATCACAACAGTTTTTCCATGTTCTAGATGTTTCCATTTTCTTACACTGTGAGAGTGTAAATATAATGATGTTTTGTATGGTTTATACCATGAAATCTTTACACTGAGGTAATTTTATAATATACATGTACGTACCCCTTCTTATTAAAATTACTTTTGAGTGCAAACCTGAAATCAATTTTTAAAGTTTTTTTATACAGGTGAACCAATCCTTCCTTAGTTATATTAAATTAACAATCATAATACACCTGTAATCCCCCATAATTGGAGATTTCATGAACTTATTTTGTAACCAGATGTTTGCACCTCTTCAACGTACTTCAAGCCTTCTTTTTCCTAATTATATAGGTTTGGATAAGGCTATGTTTGGATTATACCACTTCTGCCTTTGTTTTGATCCATTATCAAATCTTTCATTGGATCATAGTTTTTTCCCCGCAAGTTAAAAGATCTTTGCCTTTGTTTTGATCCATTATCAATTTTTCATTGGATCATAGTTTTTCTCCCCAAAGTTTAAAGATCAGTAGTCTGTTCTTTTGTAATTAATATATTTGATTTATCCTAAGGCAGGTTTATTCCATAATAATCAGGAGTTTAATATATCCTGATTTGTATTGATCTGCGAACCTATAGTGCAGATTTGGTAAATTATATATATTTCTTCCCATTGAGCTCCACAACTGATGGTAATTTATTTTATTTTGAAAGTATTACTTATTTGCACCATTTTGAAATACTTTGAAATTGTATTTCTTATATCTCATATAATTTGAGACATGGATATTATAAACGGATTTACCGTTGATATTTTAATAAAACATAAAAGTTTTATTGTTTTTTGTTTTTTTTTAATATTTTTATTATAGAAACAAAATAATAACAAAGTACATTATTTTACAATGATGAAAATACATGATATTAATGATATATTCGTACTGTTAATATTATTTGTATTATTATTGATTATAAATTTTAAGATTATATATTTTATATAATTGAGAATACATGGTACTAGTAATACATTCATAATATTAGTAATATACTCATACTGTTGATAATATTTGTATTGTCTCTGATTTTGAAATGTAGGACCAAATTTTATGTAATTAAAAATACGTAATACTAGTAAAACTTTTATGATATTCATTATATTTTCATACTGTTAATAATATTTGTATTATCATTGATTTTAAATTTAAAATTATATATTTTATATAATTGAAAATACATGATACTAATAATACTTTCATAAAGTTAGTGATATTTATATTCGTACTGATATTAAAAATTTATGATTATGTGTTTCTATACTTTTTTCTAATTTTTTATAAAAGTATGAAAAGATAGAGAGAAAGAGTGTGAAAAGTTTGATGGAGAATGGAATATTAATCATTAATCCGTCCTTGGAGATATATTCATGATTTATTATATATATTTCGTCATCTATTCAAATATTCAGGTCTCAGTCAAGTCCTCGTGCCGAACCATTATGACCCTGTAAATATTTAATATATGGAGACCAAATCCCTCTGAAGAGATCTAACCTGTCCATTAGGACAAGCCTCAATCTCTCCAGATGAAGTGTCTCCGACATTTCTATGTTCCACATTTTGATTGTTGGGGATGTAGGGCCTTTCCAAAATTTTAATATTAATTTTTTCCCAATTATTAAACAATAGTCGATAAAAGTTCTTTGGTTCATTGTTATTAGTTGGTCAGTTTCAAGTATTCCAAGTATTATTAACTTTGGATCAGGAGTCAAAGTTATATTGACAACATTCGAAATTATCTTAAATATTTCATTCCAGTATTTTACAATTTTTATACAGTTAGTGAATGAGTGTGACAAATTTGCTTCTGAGATTTGACATTTATCACATATAGAGGATATTTTTGGGAAAATATTATGTAATTTAGATTTGGAATAATGTAATCTATGTAGTATTTTAAACTGTGTAAGGGAATGTTTAGCATTTAACGAACAATGATGTATATGTTGTAAACTTTCATCCCATATTTCTGGTCTTATAATTTGGCCTAATTCATTTTCCCAAGACTGTCTATGTATTTCTGTTGATGGGACATCACTTTCCAATAAAATATTGTATATATATGATATCATTTTTTCTGTATTTGGATGTTTATTCAAGCATTCATCTAAAATTTCTGTCTTTCTATTTCTAAGTTCTTGTGTATTTGCAGAAACATAATTTCTGATTTGTAAATATCTAAAATATTCTTTATTGTGTAGTCCATAAGTTTGTTGTAACTCTTGAAATGAGAGAAAAGAGTTTTCCTTATAAAGATCACCCATCTTAGAAATTCCTTTATTTTTCCATTGTAAAAAAGCCTTATCCATCATTGAAGGTTTGAACGTAAGATTATTGGCAATGGTAAGACCTAATGGTATAAATTTTAGTTTTAATGTTTTCTTTATTTGTTTCCAGATGCGGATTCCGTTTTCTATTATCGGATTTTCACTATAAATTTTCTTAGCTACGTTAGTGTTAGCAAATATTATAGAGCTAATTTCAAATGGAGAACAATCTTCTTTTTCCATATTTAACCAATTTGGTTTATTATCTATTTCTTCTAGCCAAAAATTCATATTTTTAATATTGACTGCCCAGTAATAAAACATAAGATTTGGTAATGCTAATCCTCCATTTATTTTAGGTTTACATAAATGTTTTTTATTTATTCTATGGCTCTTGTAATCCCAGATAAAGTTAGTAATTAGAGAATCTACTTTTTTGAAAAATATTTTAGGGAGATATATCGGAATTAATTGAAATAGATATAATAATTGTGGGAGAAAAATCATTTTTATTGCATTAATTTTACCTAACATTGAAATAGGTAAGCTTTTCCAGTATAAAATATTCTTATTTAATTTATTCAATAATGGAGGGAAATTAAATTTAAATAAAGAGTCAAATCTTTTTGTAACGAGAATCCCAAGATATTTAATATTTTCGTTTGTTATCTTAAAAGGGAATTGTTGTAATATATGTAAATTATTCACCGTTATTGGCATAAAAGTTTTATTGTATTCTTGAAGTTGGTGAGATACCATATAATTAATGTTGGCAGCTAGGTTTTCTTCCATAGCCTCACCACTTCCTTTAGATATAGCAAAATCTTTTGCTATCTCAGGCACATCTGGCCTCTCTTTTTATTTGTGGTGTGCATGCATAATTCACATCACCACTTGCAGGGTCTGTCTTTTGCACCCCTGATCCACTTGGAATTGTATCCAAAGAGACTTCCTCCACCCTAATCCAGGGTCCAGAGTTTCAAATTCTCAATTTGGCACATAGCCATATTTTGTATATTCAAACCCCTCAGGGTCTTTTTTGGGGAACTGTTTGGGTATTGTGACCCTTGTCTCTTTTTTATATTTTGGAGTACTTTCTCCATATCGCGAAATTTATTAACTTTTTAATTTACAGCCTTTCTGACTTTTAAAATTTCCTGCCAAAAGATTGTGGAGCATTTTAACCTCTCTACCGTATTTTTAACGGTACCAGTATCGGAACCGGCCCCGTAATTAATCTCTCGTCCCGATCGCTGGGTATTCCCCTGGGACGTTCTTTTCAAAACTCCGTTGTTTTTAACAGAGTATTTCTGTTAAATTTAAACTTTTACTTTGTTTTTAAAACTTTTTAAAACCCTGATTCAATCCACCAGGCACGGAGTTTTGCAGACTTCCTAAAAAAAAAATTTTCAACTGCACTTACCTGCCGGTTCCGTACCTACCGCTGTCGAGGAGCTGTCTGTGCAGCTCTTGCTTCTGCCGTCAGCGTCGACGTAATGCCGTTCCAGCGCCAGGCGGGCCTTCTTCACGTAGTCACTCACGTGACTCCGAAGTAAAATTGGATTTAAATAAAGAATCGAATCTTTTTGTTACATAAATTTCAAGATATTTGATTTTTTCGTTTGCTATCTTAAAAGGAAATTGTTGTAGTATATGTAAGTTATTTACCATTATTGACATGTTCACTTTTATTCCAATTAATACTATATCCTGAAAATAATCCAAATTCAGTTATTAATTTTAGTGAATTTGGAATACTAATTTCCGGCTTTGTAATATAAAGCAATACATCATCCGCATATAAGGAGATTTTATTTTCAGTATCTCTGGTGTCATACCCATATATTTCAGGATGTAATCTCACACGTTGAGCTAATGGTTCTATTGCAAGTGCAAACAATAGCGGGGATCAAGGACAACCTTATCTGCAGTCTCGGAATAAATTCAATTTAGTTGATAGCATTTGATTTGTTTGTATTCTGGCTGTTGGATTAGTGTATAATAATTTAACCCAAGTAATAAACTTCTCTCCCAACTTAAAAGTTTCCATAACCGAAAACAAGTAAGACCATTCCACCTGGTCAAAGGCTTTCTCCGCATCTAACGATATAATTACTAGGACTTTATTAATACCTCTTTTAGAATATATAATATTGAATAATCGTCTCAGATTATATGAGGAATATCGTTTTGGTATAAATCCTGTTTGATCCGGGTGAATTAATTTATTAATAGCTGTGCTAAGTCTTTGTGCTAATATTTTGGTTAGTATCTTTTGATCAGTATTTAAAAGAGCTATAGTTCTATATGATCCTGGGTCATCCAGATCTTTGTCTGTTTTAGGTATAAGTGTTATAATAGATTCATTTAACGTTTCTGGTAGTTTCTGGTGGGTATAAATGTATTCATAGAGTATCTTCAAACGTGGTGCAATCAGATCATAAAATGTTTTATAAAATTCCAAACCAATACCATCTGGTCCCGGTGTTTTACCATTTTTTAATGATCTGATAGATTCTTCAATTTCTTTTACTGATATTTCAGCATTTAGTGATTCTCTATTTTGTGAATCCAACTCATTCAGATTACATTTTTTTTTAAATGTTTCTATTCCTATCCTGTTTGCTGTCGTTTTAGCTGAATATAAATGTTTATAATATTGCAAAAAACTCTCATTAATATCTTTGGGTTGTACTAATGGTTCGCCATTGTATGATTTAATCCTATGGATTATTTTTTCTCCCTCCATTTTCCGTAATTGATCCACTGTATACTTTGACAATCTTCCTCACTGTCCATAATTCCAGCAAACTAATTAACCCATTTATTTTACATCCAAGTCATTTATATATATCACAAACAACAGAGGCTCCAAGCACAGATCCCTGTGCACCTCCAATGGTCATAGACCTCCAGCAAGAATAATGCTCTTCCATCACAACCCTGTCTTTTATGAGTGGGCCAGTTCTGAATCCATATGACCAAATCATCATGTATCCCATGCATCTTACTCTTCTGGATCAGCCTCCCATTGGGGAACTTTACCAAATGCCTTACTAAAATCCATGTAGGGCACGTCCACTGACCTACCTCTCATCAATCATCTCTGTCACCTCCTCAAAAAACGTGATCAAGTTAGTAAGACATCTATATAACTAAAAGTCTCATCTTGACCACTTCGTGTCTGCGCTGCATATTGATTTTAGAAAAAACGCTACCATATATCACTATGATTTTTGGCTACCTTACAGTCCTTCTACGCTGAGGCAGCCCCATGGATCTTTCCGATCGATGAAAAATTAAAAAAGTTATGAGCGTTTTAAAAATCTTGAGAACAGCTGATTGGTCATTTTACCTGTCAATCACCACGATGAAGGTAACGCCCCTTCCGGGGGGGCAGGACTATAAAACCCCAGATGCCTGGATGTGAGTCAGTCACTCTGGAAGATCGCGAGGGAGAGTCCACAACTGTGATTGTAAGCTGTGAATCAACTGAACTGTAAGTCTGCAATGCGCTTGCAATAAATGATTTGTTAGCCCTTAATGACAATGCAATTAGTTGTTTGGCAATTTGGTGGCCTGCACTCTGCTTGAAATGCTATGAAATTGAATTTGGTGGCCTGCACTCTGCTTGAAATGCTATGAAATTGAATTTGGTGGCCTGAACTCTGCTTGAAATGCTATGAAATTGAATTTGGTGCCCTGCACTCTGCTTGAAATGCTATGAAATGGAATTTGGTGGCCTGCACTCTGCTTGAAATGGAATTTCAAGGAATAGCCGTGAGTGAACTGGAGGCCCACCAGCCCTGAGTGACTGATCTGCCATCCCACCAGCCCTGAGCTGCCAGCCCAAGAATCTATTCGGCCCACAATGTCCATACTAGCCCTTTGGAAACCAGTCCTTTCAGCCCACAACACCCATACTAGCGCTCCAGAAAGCCCCCCCCTCCCCCCCACTGGCCACCAATATTGGAATTGGTGGAAAGGTGGAATATTGCGCTGGGGAACCAGATCTCCCATGTGAAAATGGGACCCAATGGTTCCCACTTAGTCTAGTGACCTGCTGTATATAAACCCATGCTGATGTATCGCTAATTAACTGCCAGCTGCATCAGTGTACCGCGCAGCGTCTCGCTAACGGTGTTAAAAGTAGAAACCTTCGTGCAATAGGAGACATTAAGTGGTGGTTTGTGCAAGGAATCAAAACATGGCAGGTTGGAAATCGTAAATTAAGGCAGGATGTGCTAGAAACACTCAGGAGGTCAGACAGCATCTACAGGATGATGGGGTGGCTCAGAAGCAGTTAGTAGACCTACTGCCACATTGGCTTGGGTTCAATCCCCACCTCTCCCATTGTGTGGGTGGAATTTGAACTCTGTCACTAGAAGGTTATCCGATTTCTCCGATTTCTGAAGAGAATGTAGGCATAGAAACCGTTATCATTTTTCAATTATTCTTTCATTCAACAAATGATACTTTCATGCCTACAAATTCAATCCCCCAGATGTGTACAGTTTGAACACTCAAGAAGCTCAATTTCATCAAGGACCAACGTCCCCTTGATTGACGCTCCGCTTGGAGAGCTGTCATTTTGCTTCATTACAAAACATTAAAGAAAGACCATGTGCCAATAGGTGTGAAGTACTTTCTTTAAGAAGGATTATCTGCATGGCCTTGTTCCATTAATTAAATTTAGATTATACTCTGATAACTCATTCAATCCCAAGCAGGAACTTCACTGATTACAGACTGGAACCCTGTGCATTTCCTGTCAAAAATCACACTTATTTCCAACCCATATCATCTCAACTTAGGAATGTCATATATCCCATTCAGGAAGGTTACCAATACTCAGTTTGAAACACAAGTCACTGTACAATTCTCTCACTAGAATCTCAGTTACAAACCTCTCCTGCTGCCATCTTGGAGCTCAAGCAAACACAACCAGATAATGTCACATGTAGGAAGGAATTGCAGATGCCACCAAAGATAGACACAAAATGCTAGAGTAACTCAATGGGACAGGCAGCATCTCCTATAGAAGGAATGAGTGTTGTCTATCTTCAGATATCTCAAGTTCCAGCTAGTATCTTCACCTGTTACATATTATAATCCTCAAAGACTTTCACCCAGGATGTGTAGGAAGGAACTGCAGATGCTGGTTTAAACTGAAGATAGATATAAAAAGCTGGAGTAACTCAGCGGGTCAGGCAGCATCTCTGGAGAAAAATAATAGGTGATATTTCAGATCGAGACCCTTCTTCAGACTGAGTCAGGGGAAAGGAAAAATGAGATATATTGACAGTACATAGAACAAATGAATGAAAGATATGCAAAAAGCAATGATGATCAAGACCAGGATACTCATTCACTTGTTCCAGCATATCACCTAATGTATATCAGAAATCTCATTACTTTGACTCACATGGCTGATCTACTAACAATTAGGTACTCACCAGCAGCCAGGAACCTAATCTACTCCCAGTAAGAAAACTAAACCAATGTAAGACAATTGAAACCCAGGCAGAAATCTCACTCGCTCTTCCATTAATGAAGAATAACAGCAGTGTCTGCCATTCAACTGTTCATTCTATTGGTAAGGAGTTAAGGCAGTTGGTAGTATTCAAGGGGTGAGAAATAAGAAGAAACATTCAACCAATTTATGTGCTCAACATAATTAGTAGGTACAAAGAAATAAGGAGCTTTTGATGTATTATGTTGATAAATGTATATGTTCAAAGGGAATCATACATTTTCATGTAGATCTGATATAGATTTACATGATGTTATAACTTTTATACAGAGAATGAATATAATCAGTTACCGGTTATCTTATGGAAATATATATGCAACCAGGAATTACAAATCATTGTTTAGATAAAAATTAGCTACACAATCACTTCCATGGAGACGACACCTATTAAAACTACATTAGAAGTCCCAAGGGTGACATAGTGGCCTCACAGTTGTGCAGCTATCTCACAGCTCTAGTGAGCCCGGTTCAATCCTGATCTCTGGTGCTGTCCCTGTGGAGCTTACATATTCTCCCTGTATTCATGTAGATTTCCCTACAGTGCTCTGCTTTCTTACCATATCCTGAAGACAGGCCGGCTGGTAGGTTAACTTCCTCATATAGGTGGCAAATGGGACAAATGTGTGAGAGAATAGCTTATGTGTGAGAGAGATCAATAGAATGATGGGATTTCTCTGGGAGCTGGCATAGACTTGTCTATTTTGGTTTGTTCTTTTAATTTCTTTTTACCGTATATTGCTTAAGCCACGGTCTGACAGAATGTGAGATCAAGAGAGGACTCAGAATACACTCAGTGAGTTAAATAATCGCTCCTGCTTGACTCCGGTTCACCTACATTTCGAACTATTCGTAAATGGGACATAACATATTTGTTGATAGATACATTAGGTGGGCTTTACATGTCTTCCTGTATATAATAAATATAATTAGTTGAAATAGCTGCCTCCATCTTATGATTTTGAAAGCAGAAGTTACAACAGAAATTTAGAACCACTAAAGCAACATTTTGATTAGTTGTAAAGTGTTATAGTGCAATGCACCATTATAACTTTAACATGGAGTTAATGTCAGTGGAATATGGCAGTGTGCTGTGAAATTCTCTCAGACGCCACCCCACCAGGTTTAATTTTAGGTTGTCTCAGTGGATCATGCTGCTCATGTATTGGAACAGCTGTTTCAAAGTGAAACTATATCTGGTACAAATGTTCCCTGCCCTGTATTTAGGTTAATTCTCAACGGGTCTTAAGTTACACTGAAACGTTCGTTGGAAAAGTACATAGGAATGAGTATTTGAGGTCATCATTAAAGGAATGGAAATGGTGGAGGAGGATAGGGTGGTTATGTGGCACATACAGTCTTAGAAAGTATTTGTTATGGTTAACCCAAGTTGTATAATAAACCCATGGAAGCCTGAAACTCAAACTTGAACTTAAAAGTCCGTCATGGATACGAAACTGGCTAAAGGACAGGTTGTTGAAAACAACGATGAATGTCTCATTCTGAAATAAGACTTACAATGGCATCCCCAGAGGTTAGCCTTTGGACAATAGCTTTTTTTAACATTTACTAATTACCTCAGGTTGGTTCTGGGATAGAATTTCAAAGTTTGCAGATAGAATTAAATTAAGAAATTGGAAACAAAAAATAAACTGCCAGAGGAACTCAATGTGTTGAGGGAAAGGGATGGTGGACAATTTGGGTCGAGGCCCTCAATCAGGACTGAGAGTGTAGAGGGAAGGTAGACAGTATATAGGAGTGGGAAGGGTGATGTGGGAGCTAGTTGGTAAAAGATGGAACCAGGTGTGATGGGGAGATGGGCAGATGCTGCTAGGTTGGGAAGGAGGGAAGAGTTTGGAAATTAAGGTTTCTGGGTGATACGTAGAAATGCAAAGAAATAAAATGGGCATATGGATCCAGGGGGTGAGGGTGGGGGCAATGGGATGGAAGGTAGAGAGAAGCTGGTTCTGTCTCAAATGTCCTTCCTCCCCCAACCTCCACTTGTCTCCATCTGCCCATCATCCCCCATTAGTCTGGTCCCACCTATTACTACCAGTTCTCGTCTCACCTGCCTTCAGATTTTTTAACCAGCTACCTTCCTTCTGCACTCTGTCCAGATACTGTGTCCAGATCCAACCATCCATTTGCCTCCAGAGATCTGGGGGATGGATCCTGTGGGACAAGTATTACCCTGTACAGACATAGCTCTTCACACCAAGGCTCTCTCTAACCACAGGAGCTGCGTGGTAGAAAGGTGCAGCGGTAGCGTTTCTGCCTTACAGCGCCCAGAGACCCGGGTTCGATCCTGACTACAGGTGCTGTCTGTATGGAGTTTGTACATTCTCTCTGTGACCGTGCGGGTTTTCTCCGGGTGCTTCGATTTCCTCTCACATTCCAAAGACACCCAGGTTTGTAGGTGAATTGGCTTCGGTAAGATTGTAAATCGTCCCTAGTGTGTAGGATAGTGCTAATGTACAGGGATAACTGGTCGGTGTGGACTTGGTGGGCTGAAGGGTCCGTTTCCTCACTGTATCTCCAAAGCCTAAAGTGTCCAGAGTTGAGCATGTAGCACAATTATGCCACTTGCAAACAGAAGCTGCAGCCGGTACTGGAGGAAGACAAGTTGGGAGACCCAGAACCCGAGAGCTATAAAGTAGAGAAGTCTCCAATGAATTTTCTGCCAGTGATACATTGCTCATAATGCAAATCCAGTGATCCTCGCCATTCATTATTAGTCTACTATGTTGTTTGGTAAGCATTAATCAGGTGGATCAGCCAGAATACATTTAATAATCCCTTACCTTCTGCTTTGCAGGTCTGACTGCACATTACAAGACACGAAGAAGAAAATTCCTGTAATGGTGCTCAGTGGAGCTTGCATTTAACTCTGACATTTTTTGTTAGAATATTTGTTTGTGCTTTGCATAATCAGCTTTTATGCCAAGTTTTTATGTTAGCACAAGGCACCTCTCCTGCTAAGTCCGGTTGAGTTTTGTTATATGCATGCGTATCGTGAGTTATAGGTACAATGAAAATCTTGCTTACAGAAGCATCAAAGGCACATAGACACACTAAAACATAATTGATACATAAATTCTACAAGACTGTAAAAAAAGCTGTGCAAAAAAAGACAGGACTTCTCAATGAAAACTAGCCTATTCACAACTTTGTGTGGGGAACTTAAGTTGGTATCATCACAAAGCCTTATTGCATTACAAAATGTGGTCAGACCTCTAAGGCAATAGAATACACGTCTAAGAATACATTAATGAACCATCATTTAGGTTCTAACTAGTGTGCTGTGGTCATTTTTGTGAACCATATATCGGGAAGCACGTTTAACTCTTGGAGAGGGCTTAATTAAGAATTACTTGAATGATTCAGTAGGGATAAAAACTTTTAACTCTGCAGAAAAACTAGAAAACATGCATCGTGGCTTGGTTCGGCAACTCGAGTGCCCTGGAGAGGAAAAGACTACAAAAAGTAGTAAGCACTGCCCAGTCCATCATCGGCTCTGACCTTCCTTCCATGGATGTGTTGGGCAAAAGGCCCTGTTTCCGTGTTCAATTACACTACAATTCACGATCAACACTAATGTTGGAGAAGATTACGGAGAGTCGGCCTGTCAAGGAGGACTCTCTCTAACTTCTACAGGTGCACAGTAGAGAGCATGATGACCAGTTGCATCATGGCTTGGTCTGGCAACTTGAGCGCCCTGGAGAGCAAAAGACTACAAAAAGTAGTAAACACTGTCCAGTCCATCATCGGCTCTGACCTCCTTTCCATCGAGGGGATCTATCGCAGTCGCCGCCGCAAAAAGGCTGGCAGTATCATCAAGGACCCACACCATCCTGGCCACACCTGATCTATTCCCCTCATGATTTTGTACCTTCAGGTAGAAGGTACAGGGGCCTGAAGACTGCAATGACCAGGTTCAGGAATAGCTACTTCCCCACAGCCATCAGGCTATTAAACCTGGCTCGGACAAAACTCTGAACATTAATAACCCATTATCTGTTATTTGCACTTTTTCAGTTTATTTATTCATGTGTGTATATATTTATATAATGGTATATGAACACACTGATCCGTTTTGTAGTCAATGCCTACTATGTTCTGTTGTGCTGAAGCAAAGCAAGAATTTCATTGTCCTATAAGGGACACATGACAATAAACTCACTTGAACTTGAAATGGGTATTTGGAGTTTAAAGAAGATTGCCAGGACTAGAGGGTGTGAGCTATAGGGAGAGGCTGAGTAGGCTGGGTCTTTATTCAATGATTTGGATGAGAACATACAGGGCAAGGATAGCAGGTTTGCTGATGATACAAAAGTGAGTGGTTTTGCAGATAATGAAGATGGCTGTGAACAATGGCAGGATCCGGATCGATTGGTCAGGTGGGCACATTGGCCTTCATCAGTCAGAGTACTGAGTATAGAAGTTGGGAGGACATGGTGCAGTTGTATAAGACGTTGGTGAGACCGCATTTAGAATATTGTATTCAGTTCTGGGCACCATGTTATAGGACATATATTGTCAAGCTTGAAAGGGTCCAGAAAAGATATACGAGGATGTTGCCAGGACTACAGGGTGTGAGCTACAGGGAGAGGTTGAGTAGGCTGGGTCTCTATTGCTTGGAGTGCAAGAGAATGAGGGGTGATCTTATAGAGGTGTACAAAATCATGAGGGGAATAGATCAGGTAGATGCACAGTCTCTTGCCCAGAGAAGGGGAATTGAGGACCAGAGGACATAGGGTCAAGGTGAAGCAGAAAAGATTTAATAGGAATCTGAGGGTTAACTTTTTCGCACAAAGGGTGGTGGTTGTATGGAACAAGCTGCCAGATGACGTAGTTGAGGTTGGGACTATCCCAACGTTTAATAAACAATTAGACGGTTACATAGATAGGACAGGTTTGGAGGGATGTGGACCAAACGCAGGCAGGTGGGACAAGTGTAGCTGGGACATGTTGGCCGTTGTGGGCAAGTTGGGCTGAAGGGCCTGTTTCCACACTATCACTCCATGAGTATGACTTCATGAGTGGTATGCAAGAGGTATTTTGTCAGAACAGACAAGGAAAAACTGTTTTCAATGGCATGGGGCATAAACTAGAGAATATTAATTTAATCGCCAAAGAATTGGGACAACTAAGAACGGGGGGAAGCAGATTTTGTAGGTACTGTATGTGTATAAATATGTATTGGAAAAGAGCTGCAGGCAGGAGATATGGAACAGGTAGTTTGTAAAACAGGTCACTTAGCACTGTTTTAAAGAAGGAACTGCAGATGCTGGAGAATCGAGGGTACAGAAAAGGCTGGAGAAACTCAGCGGGTGCAGCAGCATCTAAGGAGCGAAGGAGATAGGCAACGTTTCGGGTCGAGACCCTTCTTCAGACTGGTCAGGGATCAGGGAAACGAGAGATATAGACGGTAATGTGGAGAGATAAAGAACAATGAATGAAAGATATGCAAAAAAGTATCGATGATAAAGGGAACAAGCCATTGTAAGCTGTTTGTGGTGTGAAAATGAGAAGCCAGTGCGACTAGGGTGGGGGAGGGAGATGGAGAGAGAGGGAATGCCAGGGCCCTGACCCAGACTCGATACCACAGCCTGAACATTGAATTTTCTCAATTCTGTTAATCCTTGCTGTCTCCTCCCCTTCCCACCTCTCCCTCAGCCCTCGGGCCCTGGCATTCCCTCTCTATCTCCCTCCCCCACCCTAGTCGCACTAGCTTCTCATTTTCACACCACAGCTTACAATGGCGTGTTCTCTTTATCATCAATACTTTTTTGCATATATTTAATTCATTGTTCTTTATCTCTCCACATCACCGTCTATATCTCTTGTTTCCCTGATCCCTGACCAGTCTGAAGAAGGGTCTCGACCCGAAACGTCGCCTATCTCCTTCGCTCCTTAGATGCTGCTGCACCCGCTGAGTTTCTCCAGCCTTTTGTGTACCCTCACTTAGCACACTATTAGTCTATCTGGCTATATATTTTATACATTAGAAGTTGCATAAGATTGATTTCCTTATAGTTCAGCTGATAAAGGTTCTGTATCTACTATTGATGGAGAGTGCCTGTAGGATACAGCTGTCTAATCTAGAGGTTAATAACAATGCGCATCTTATTGGAAGTACATTTCAAAAGGTCAATAAAATATAAAAGTTTAAAATTAGGAAAGTAGTCAATTATAAAAACTAGTCATCTATCAATGTCCAGAGCAAGACAGATGTGGAAAAATAAAAACAATAATAAAGAGCTAATAAAGAGCACCAGGTCTTGCATCGTGCCTAAAAGTATCACAATAAGGGATTATCCATTCAAGAGAGATGGGGCAATTTTTTCCCTCTTGTTGGATAGCGGGTTTTTAAAATTCTTCCTCAAAGAGCAGCGGAAGCAGTCTTAAAATATAAGCGAGGGGTAAAAGATTACCATGGGTTGACAATAATACGGGCGAGATTGCGCCAGATCAGGCCCTTCCAGCCTGCCCTGCCATTTAATATGATCATGACTGCATATGCCAGGCTCAACTCATCGTCTGTGCCTTTTCTCCATGTCCTCTTTTCCTTAATCCATCAAATATATACACTCTCCACTATAAATATTTCTAAAGAACAAGTTTCCACCATTTACTTACATATTAAATGGTAGAGTCCTGGAGCTTATTGCAGAACAGAGAGATGTGGGAGGACAGGTGCATGGTTTCCCCAATAGTGATGAGTCAGATGAACATTGTGGTGCAGGTGTGTAAGTCGTCAGTGACATCACACTTGGGAATACCATGTGCAGTTCTGGTCACCTAGCTGTAAGATGGCAAAGAAGATTCACCAGGATATTACCAGGTCTTGCAGGCTTGAATTACAGGGAGAAACGGGATAGTCTGGATCTTTTTTGGAGTGCAAGAGGCTGAGGGATGACCTTAAAGCACATAAGCTTCCACCAGTTACACATAGTAAATGGTAGAGGGGCATTGATATGGTGAACACTTTTTCTCAGGATGGGAGATTCAAAAGCTTGCATAGACTCAAGGTGAGAGAATTAAGAGGAACCTTAGGGACAGTGTTTTCACTAGGATGGTAGTCCACACCCAAAATGAACTGCCAGAGGAAATTATAGAATAGACCATTAAAACACTAATTGTAACTTTTGAAATATAGTTGGACAGATGTATGGATAGGAAGGGTTTTAGAGGGATACGAGCCAAATGCAGGTAAATTTAGGACCAGTCCATATGACAGAACTTTATTTATCCCAGGAGAGAAATTAATCTGCCAAGTCATCCCATGACAGAAGGGGGGAGGGAGGGTTGTACAGTTTGATATCCACAGGGAAAAAGGATCTTGTGGCGCTCTGTACTGCATCTTGGTGGAACCAGTTTGTTTCTGAAGGTACTCTTCAGGTTGACCGGTGTGTCATGGAGGGAGTGAGCTGTATTGTCTAAGTTGTTCTGCAGTTTGAGGAGCATCCTCACCAAAGATCCCATAGCTCCGCTATAGGAGCTTTGATCCTCACCTTCCAAGAATCCAGCTTTGCCCCAGGACCGAGCCAGCCTTCCTGATGAGTTTGTTAATCCCGTTGGTGTCCGCAGCCTTCGCTCTGCTGCCTCAGCACACGACAGTGAAGATAGCACTGGCTACCACCGATTTGGTAGAACATCTGCAGCATCTTAGTGCAGACGTTGGAGCAGAGCCTTCTCAAAATGTACAGCCGGCTCTGTCCCTCAGCGTTCCAGGACCAGCCCAATTTACTGTCCAGGTACACTCCAAGGCATTTACATTCATTGGTGAACTGCACATCCACACCATTGATGGAGACATGGGCGTTCCTCTCCTCCTAAAGTTCACCACCTACACTTTGTCGGTGTTGCGGGGCAGGTGATTCAGCCACCATAAAGTCATTGACTACACGTCTGTATTCAGCTTCCCTCCCATCACTGTTGCAGCAACAATTGCTGAGACATCCAAAAACTTCCACAATATTGCAACAGGTTTTGCTTGGACAAGGTGGGCCCAAGGGAGTTTCCGTGTTGTACAACTCTATGACTCCATCCTCAAGCAAAGAAAATCTACACAGCTGAGTTTTTAAATGAATGGCTCTTTGTTCAAGACTCCCATTAGTGAAATCATATTATCAGTTATGTGGTCAAACCCTCTAGGGATCTTCTGTTTGAATAAAATTACTCCTCAATCTTCTAAACTCCAAGGATAACAACCTAAACTATTTAGTCCTGCTTGGTGATAGCCTCTGGAAATAGCCTGTTGACTCACTGCAATATTGTCCCCAATTTATATTTTGTTTAGGCAAGTGGACCAAAATTGTTCATAATATTCCAGGTGAGGCCTCACCAACACCCTGTACAAATGCAACAAAACCATCTGCCGTCAACCATATACTTTCCCCTTGCATTCCACCTCCCAAAGTTCAACATCTCACACTTTTCAGAATAAGCACCCTATAGTTCAGTCTGTTGAGCAATTCTGACCTTTCCTTTAAAACCCTATTGTACTGTCCATTAGGTGCTGGCAACTTGCCCACCTTTTTGTCCAGGGTTCTCCTATACGATATTCCTTATAAAGAAGATTTTTGCAAATCTTGCCATGTTCTTTGAAATTAGTCCATCTGATATCTTAACATTTTAAATGTCTTCCCTGGTGAAGACTTTTGCAAAGAAAATGGCATTACTTTGTTTGCTGTTACTTCACCAGCTTTGTTTATGAGGCCCCACATTTAGCCACCCTCTTCCCATCTTATAGAATGATAAATGTTTACTGTTTTTAAAAAACACACGGAAGTTTTCCAAACATTTTTTTCCCCCTTAAGAGTCTTGTGCTGATGAATCTCCAAAACTTTCTGGTCCTGATATAACTTGCACATGCCAATTTGTATATCCTAGAGTTTAATTTAACATTATCCTTTTGTTAACCACAAATTGTGTGTATGCCTCACATGAAATCCCTCTTTATAAATTGTTTAGTTTCGCATCAGACCAGTTTGAGTATCGACTATTACTTACCTCTCAACTCGTTTAATCCAGTCCACCTCAGACAACTCATCTCACACCAAAATAATTGCTTTATTTAAATTGAAGATACTGGTTAATGACCTATATTTGGAATTCTATTATATAGTGGACAAAATCCCCCAGGAACCTTTAGCCATAAAAGGCCCATACAGGTCTTCTCACTACATGACCAAATCTAAAATATTATTATGATGAATCTAGCATTTACTATTAGACTTCAAGAGACAAAAAAAAAAAATAGGCAAACACTTTCAGACTACAGGAAAATCTTCATGTACAAAGATTAACATAAGATAAAATGTTGCTTCTTATAGGGAGATAACTACTTTGCAAATAAGGGAATAGACATAAATTGAATTTGTAAATGTCTTGTGTTTCCAATCCAGAAAATTTATAACCTGGTTGCAAGAAATGCAGTGCCCCAACAGCCACTAAGCACATTTCCTCCCAATTACTAACCCCAAATCCATTTTTCATGGACAAATCGCAAAGACAATCTGAAATGATGCGATGAAAGAGTCAGGTTGAGACCTGCATACAACATTGAAGTCTGTGTTTAGAAATTATATCAAGACTGCGTTCAGCTGATGAGTTAAATATAAATCACTAACATTGACACCTCATTAATACCCTCAGCAGATATATGCCAGGAACCAAAATCAAACACAGGATAGCCAAAAATTACAAAACTCTGGGTTTATTGTCACAGTGTTGTTACAATTGTAAAATTGTTTGTAAACAGCTTTACTTCCACGTAGACATTAACATCTTTGAGAATGGTGCTATGACCTAGTATTATGTGTTGTAAACCAGCTCAATGGCATAAAAGGCACCATTGTGTCAATTTAAAAAAAATGACCAGAGGCATTATTTCGTTCATGACATTCACAATTTCAGTTAAAAACACCACAGTAAAGGGAGAGTTGCAAACTAATGTGTCTCAGAGTGACACCATCCCTTCCTCAGTGGAGTGAATGCCAGTTTCCAAACATTGTTTCAAACTGTCTCTGAAACAAGTTGAGAATGTGATCTTAGAACATTCTGTGATTACTTATTTAATGTTATGTAACCAAAGGCACATTTTGCTACCGTAATGCAAATGAGAAAAAGATGTTTGGCAAGAAATAAATCTTAGCCCTGACGAACCTATTTGAAAGCACCATCACAGTATGTGTACACGTCAAAAGTGGCAAATGGTAATTGAACCAATTACAGTAAGAATGCCTCATGATCAACATGGATCTGGAACAGTGAGTGGATTGCAAAAGGGTAACGGAATCATGGATTTTTAAAATTTTTTATTCTCCAGTATTAATTCCTAGACAATGCAAGAATTTTTTACTGAATGATATCAACAATCCATTCGACAGCTCAGGTGAGAAAGGATGTGAAGAAACCGGAAGTGGTTCTCAGGACAGAAAAATGCGAGTAATGATTTGACTGAGGTGGCCAAAGTCACAACTGGGTCTGTTCCTCATATAATACTTTTCAAATACAAGTATGGTATTTTATTCTTTCACTTGGGTGAACTTATTAGGAGTAATTTTAAGGAGCTCAAGTCTCAATATTAAGGGCTTAGAAAGTGTGACCAATATATAAATGTATAAAAATGTTTTAAATACTGTTAATTGTACAAACATTCGTTCCATTTTTGTTTACAAATAGAAAAGGAACAAAACTTGGCCCCTTTCGTTTAACCTTGCTTTCTTAACGTTTCAAGACATTATTTCCACATCAATCATCCAACATTAACTCAAAAACAGTTGATGAGCAATATTCCTCCTCCTCCCAACACATACACAACCACTTTATGAATCTCAACAAAGGCAAAATAATGAATGAACCTTCCAATAACTGCAATAGTGTCTTGGTTCCTTGCTTGGTATTTTTCATTGTACAATGCAGTCCTTCAGGAATGGATGCCAGTAGATCAATACACTTCAAAATGTGAAAAACCCAAGACAAATTCTCCAACTCCTACAAAGTACATCACTTGGGCAATGCCAAAAAGTGGTGCAATGACTAATGCCCGGCAGCCGGATCCCTTCAGGAATGTAGAAGGACCTTCGTTTTTCCAGATTTTCCTGCACAGAAACAGCAATTGAAAGTTCATGAACAAATTATCATTAAGCATTTGGTTTCAATTACAGCCAGAGTCACAGATCAAAGAAAGCTTTCACCCACTTTGTCCTCCTTGACTATCAAGTACTCAACTATACAAATCCCCCTTACCAGCACTTGGCCTGTAGCCTTGGTAATCAAGCGCTCATCCAGATGCATTTTAATTGCTCAGAATACACACCTCCTCAAATCCATAGCCTTTCTGAATCCCGATAGCTTTCCTCGCTTGCTGCATGGCAATAATTTGTCCAGTGGTCAAATTTTTGACAACTTAAGTTCCCTCAAGTTTCACACCAGCAGCATTTGGGAAATACATAGATACTCTTATGGCTAAGAATCGTACAATTCCCTTTCACTTTTTTTCTACAGCACAATTACAAGGGTTGCATTTTAAATACAGCACAGCTCTCAGAATAACTTAACAGATCAGACCTTGCTAATATTAAGCACAAATAAAATGAACAGATAATGGAGCCAAGTATCATTAGAGAAAATGGAAATTTCCCACAAAAGTCAGTTCCCCTTCCAGAAGTCTTGCGTTTTATCTATTCTTACTATTGCACACCATTAAAATGTGTATCTATAATATCATAGTCAGACATGCAAGTAAATCCCAAATACATTAGGGAATAAACAAACATTTATCAGTGCACATACAACATGTCAGTTGCAACTAGTTAAGAAACCTACGGGGTTTTTGTACATTTCCATTACTCAGATGTTGTGGCACCATCTGGTGGTTAGGCCACTTACTGAACGAACCCTCGGCACCAGGACTGGCAGGGTCATATGACTGTTTGGCGGGAAGAAGTCGTCACGGGGTTGAGGGGTGTGCCCCGGTAGTTAGTCAGAACTCTGGGAGAACCCTCACCAGACGCGTGTGCTGTTCACCGTATTACATAAAGATCACTTTTGATTCACAACATGTGGCTCGCTATAGTGGTGACCCCGACGTGATTATAATGTGAAATTAAATTATTTTTTTGCTCACTCACCTAGCACAGTCCACAATTCCACTGTACGCTTCTTCATTTGTCCCTCTATGTAGTGACTGGAATCGCGTTTTGATCACTGCAATTAAAAATACAAAATTTATAATCAAGTAACACTGTTCACTTTCACAAACAGTACCAGACAGGAACTTGAACATTAATTGAAATAAATCTAATATACAGGAAGAACAATTGCATTATTCTCAAATGTAACCACACTTTGACTGACCAATTGCCAGTTACAAAGATTATAGCTCACAAGATTGGAAAATCCCCAAAAGGGAACATGTTAACCCTCTCAGCTGAAGCACAACTGTTACGAGTCAAGCAATGCGCAGTTTATGATCAGTTCTTGTAACTTTACAGCAAATCCCATTGAATAATTGCTCTCATTTTGTTTCATCAAATCCAACCATTCAAAAAAGTCTATTGGAAAACTCAATAATACATTTGAACTGTCATGATTTCTCTACATACACTCCCACCCGATTCCCTTTCCCCTACTGCTCACTCCTTTGTTCCCATCTCAAACCAACCCTCATTTAGTTTCATTCTTCAACTTCCTTTCCTATCAAATTTCAGGATCTGCAGACATCTGTCAGTCTGTTGCCTTCCACATTTTCCTCCCCATCTAACTGTATTCTGCTAATCAACCAGCCAACTATCAGTTGCTACCTCTTGCCCCAGACTTGCATCCCCCCAACCTACTTCTACTTTTCTGTCCAAATTAAGGGTCTCAACCCAACGGTGCTGTCCATGTCCCTCCATAGACGCTGCTTGACCTGCTGCATTCTTCCAGGTGCTCTCCTTGATTGATCTTGCCTTTAGTATATTTGCAAATTTGAATTATTTCTAAAGATGCTTTTACTTTTAATCTAACAATGAAGATTTCAGCCAGGCCAACTCCCAAGGTCTCACAAGAAAAACCTGCACCAGTGGAGATACAATTTGTGCTGTTCAGCAATGCCCAAAATGAACCCATCCAGACTGCCGCTCAATAAAAACGACTATACCAATAAACAGCTATCCCAATGTATACCCAGGTTTATGGTACATAAAATCTTACGTCACTGTGCAATTCTTACCATCACATGGATTGACAGCCACAGCTGCAATGGAACCAGCAATGCACCCAGATAAAAATGAATGGACAAAAGAAGCTCTCCCGTCCACTGAATTTTGCCCAAGTTTGTTCAGATTGGCAAACAATGGAAAATAGATGACAGAAAATGGAACGTCCCTGTACAACAGAAGAAAACAATTGTGTAAATAAACTTGTTGAAACAATAACCTTACTAATGTCTATTTATTATGATTTCATAACAGAGGGGAATAATAACAAAGTGGAAAGAGTGGAACAATAACAACATTTGAGATATCCGGACAGGTATTTGAATAAATAAAATACAGAGTGCTATGGAACTAATACAGGCAATTGGTAATAGTATCAATAGGTTTGATGATTGGTATGGACATGGCAGGTCGAATGACACATTTCCATGCTGTACATGTCTATGACTAAGCAGATTAATCCTCCAGTACAACAAAAACACAGCACAAACCCCACTAAGCAGTCTCCCACCTTCCCCCAAGATGCAAAGATGCCCAAACCCCCTAGAGAACATAGCAATAAAGTATGAAGCTATAACCTACACACAATTTCTGAAGGATACTCAATGGTATTTAATTGTTTCCCCAACCTTGGGTACTTCTGCCAAGAGCATTTTGAGCTGCATAATAAGGTATTTCTGGCTATCCAAAAATTCATACCTTGTTTAGAGGCAAAATAATAACGTTTTATTTGTACCTGAACTATACTACACCACATTGATATATTTAGAATTGGTAAACTCACTGGTTACCCAACATAAAGCTTTTGTACCTCAGTATAGTGGCTCCCAATCCTTTGTACAGTCCTCTAAACCCTTGCGAGTAAAACAAATCCTTGGCAATCTGGGTCGCAGACATTGGTCTGGTAACAGCAGCAAGGCTAACGTAAGCCCGACTCAAAACTGGATTAGTAGCTACAACTTTATTGGATAAACTGGTCGGTAGTATCAATCTCTGCTGAGCTGCTGGAACAAATGAAGGAACAAGTTTAACGTTTTGTATGGGTATTATAAGTATTATTAATTTAAATAAGGATGGGTAAATTTGATAAATACCTAATCTGCCAGCATCTTGAAGTTGGATTTTCAGCATCTCCATAGGAGTAGTGATAATGACCTGACAGAGTCCAGCTCCACAACCAGCCAGCATCTCTCCAGATATATTTAAGCCCTTGCTGAAAAAGGCATCAAGTACACAAACCATGAATACATGAACTCCATACAAAATAATTTTTAGACATCACATTTTGAACAATTATACAGAAACAAAAATTCAATTGCATTAAAATGCATCAAGAATGTCAAAATTAATCTGAACATACAATACCAAAAGCACAATAAACCAACAGGAATAAATAAAGTGATGATCTACTCTTAATTATGTGGAGATGAACTAAGCCATGAAGCAAAAAAAAATAAAAAAAAAATTGAGCTCTATATTGCTGACTAATGCTATGTTATGCTCTTCTGCTGTTAAAATGGCACCAAGTTCAGGAGATCCATGTCTGGGTGCCAAACTTGGAAGTCCCCTTGCTGGTTGACTTAGAAAGCTGAACCAGTCAGTATGTTTTGCTGCTTCTCTCAGTTCCTATACCCCAATCTCAATGACAGCAAGCGTTGCACTTCGGGGGGAGGTGGGGGCGAGAGAAAGGCAAGTTCTTGACTTCAAATAATTTTTCATTAGTTTTATCAAAGATTAACTTTAACTAACAAATATTAACTTTAATTTTGTTACATTTTCTTGAACATTAAAAATATGTCTTTTATAAACAGCATTCTTAGCCAGCTTTTAAAGCAATGCTTATCACAGGAGGTTGTGCACAATTTTAAGAAAGGAGAACAGAAAAAAAGGATGCAAATAATCCGCATATTATAGCACTGCATGCAGATTGTCTAGTTCATGAGACTCAGATCAGGCTGTTGGAATCCAGCACACTTCAGGCCTGCAGGATGGACTAATTGTATCTAGATCAGGTGAGTGGAGACTGAGGGACATTGACTGGGTGGTAATTCTGGACACTCATAACCCAGGCAGCAAGAACCATTTCCATGAGGTTTAAAACAGTAATAGTACTATAGAATTAAATTAAAGTAAACAGAAATTTTAAAATGTTCTTAACATTGATACACAAAAAAGTACTTTGAGACATACCCATTTCTTGACAGATGCGAACGAAAGAAATCATTTGCAGCTAGTTTAATAGCTTTCTCTGGTGTTACCAATGTAAGGTTCACAGCCGCACCTGTCGTATAAAAACAAGATCTTTCATTAAGTTCCTCTCTTCTATATTTTAATGTGCCATTTAAATTCAACTAAGATAGACAAATAGAGATATTATAGAATAAGAAATGAGTCCCTTTTTCCTTCCTTAGCACACAACTGAATTTATGCAGCATTTAAAATGATATTTTGATCAACCGCTGAGAGATGTGTCTTCCAAGCAGTCAGATATCATAATAGGGAAGGTTCATAAAGAGGAAGGAGCATTGCCAAATTAAAAGTGCAGGCTCAGTTTCCAGCCAAAAAAAGTTAACAAATAGATGGGGAACAATTAATTTCACTTCACTGAATATGTGCAGAGATGCCAACCCTAAATTTAGTTCACAGTAACATTCAACCCATTTGTCCGTAACAAGTGGGGGTAAATGCATTTCTCTCTGTAATATACTCATTTGGGTTGTTGCCGGCGGCTATGCGCCTGCGCACTGGTGCAGATCAGCGGGCTGCCGGCGGGCGGGTGCGGCACATGCGCACTTGGCAAGGTTGCCGGCGGGTCTGCGCCTGCGCACTGGGTGGGGGTGGGGGGGGAGGCCCGGTGATGGGGCTGCCGCGAGCGGCCAGCTGGCGGCAAGAAACGTCGCCGTGTCGATGATCGCGCGGGCCGGCGCCGCCCGGGCTCTGGGCCGGGCGTGGCTGCGAGCTGCCGGGCTGGCAAACCGGGGGCACATGGCGCCGGCGTTCACCACGGGAGGAACACCGGCGCGGCGGTGTTCCGTAACAACATGTTTGGCTGCCGGAACACCGTAATATGGTTATTTCGCCGGGACAAAATACGGCGAATCCGGGACACTTGGCACCTCTGTATGTGGATCAGAATTCAGAGCATGCTCCAGAGTTTAGAACAGCTGCTTTAATCGTAATGTTGCTATCTATAATCGGTAGCAGCTCAAATATATCCTCATGAGTGATCTGGGTTTGAATTACACATAGGCTTGGCTGATCATAGCCACGACCCCCACAGGATACAGATGCTCCTGACACTGGCATACATAGAGCCTTGGGTTTCTGGTCACAATTCAATGAACAGGCATCATGTATGACAAGGATTAGACTAGAGATGTTTGCAGCTGATCAACACTATCCAAGTCCAAAGAATGGTGAACTTAGCTTGGGTATCAGGTGTCCCATAGCTAAATTTAATCAATTAATACATGCACAATCTGACCAGCTTGGAAACTATAAAATCAAATACAGATTTCCCAACGGCACATACACAAACAGTGCCCTCCATAATGTTTGGGACAAAGACCCATCATTTATTTATTTGCCTCTGTACTCCATAATTTGAAATTTGTAATAGAAAAAAAAAAAATCACATGTGGTTAATGTGCACATTGTCAGATTTTAATAAAGACCATTTTTACATATTTTGGTTACACCAGTTTATACATAGTCTCTCCCCCCCCCCCCCCCCCCCCATTTCCGGGCACCATAACATTTGGGACACAGCAATGTAATGTAAAATATAGTCATGTTTAGTATTTTGTTGCATAGCCATTGCATGCAATGACTGCTTGAAGTCTGCGATTCATGGACATCACCAGTTGCTGGGCGTCTTCTCTGGTGATGCTCTGCCAGCCCTGTATTGCAGCCATCTTTAGCCTATGCTTTGGGGGCTAGTCCTGTTCAGTTTTCTCTTCAGCATATAAAAGGCATGCTCACTTGGGTTCAGATTGGGTGATTGACTTGGCCACTCAAGAATTGGCCATTTTTTAGTTTGAAAAACTCCTTTGTTGCTTTAGCAGTTCATTTTCTCCTCCATACTTTGCTCTTGCCATCACTGACATAAGTTAATCTGCATCTCTTCTGTTCACAAGACCTTTTTCCAGAACTGTTGTTGAACTTTAAAGTACTTTTTGGTGAACTATAACCTGGCCACCCTATTTTTGTGGCTAACCAGTGGTTTGCATCTTGCAGTGCAGCCTCTGTATTTTGGTTCATGAAGTCTTCTGTGGACAGTGGTCATCGACAAATCCACGCCTGACTCCTGAAGAGCTTCTGATCAGTTGGACAGGTGTTTGGGGATTTTTTTTTATTGTAAAGAGAATTCTGTCATCAGCTGTGGAGGCCTTCTGTGGCCTGCCAGTCCCTTTGTGGTTCGTAAGCTCACCAGTGCTCTTTCTTCTTAATCATGTTCCAAATAGTTGATCTTGGTAATCCTAAGGTCTGGCTGGTGTCTCTAATAGTTTTCTTGTTTCTCAGTCTCATAATGGCTTCTTAGACTTTCATTGGCACTATTTTGGTAAACAGCAATAAGAGTTTCCAAAGGGGATGGAAAGACTGGAGGAAAACCTAGGTGGTGAGAGCTCTTATACCAGTGTTAAGGAACCAATTAAACACACCTGAGCAATTACAAACACCTGTGATGCCATTTGTCCCAAACATTACAGTGCCCTTGAATGGGGAGGCTGGGGGGACTATGTATAAACACTGCTGTGATTTCTACATGGTGAAACCAAAATGCATAAAAATGGCCTTTATTAAAATCTGACAATGTGCACTTTTACCACGTGATTTTTTCTATTACAAATCTCAAATTGTGGCGTACAGAGGCAAATAAATAAATTATGGGTCTTTGTCCCAAACATCATGAATGGTACCGTTTTAATAAAAAGACAAGCATGTGTTTGACAAAAATTTCAATAGTAAATTTTAAAATCAAAGACCAATTGCTGCAAAAACTTCAGTTCTGGCTTATCCGGGTTTAGGAAATAGGGCACATTTCTGTACAAGTGTAATTACACATGTGCACAATTTTAAAAAGAAATAACTGAAAAAAATAATTGATACAAATAATTTGCATATTATACCACTGCATGCAGATAGTCCACTTCACGGAGTTACAATAAGAGTGACAGCACTAATAGAAAAGATGCAAGAAATTAGAATATGAAGAATATAAAAAGACCCCATTAAATTAATTTAGTTTTCTGTTGCCTAGTGCAACGATCATAATTAAAAACAAATTTTATAACAATCTATTTACAAGTTTGAGATAAGTACTTGTTAGAACAGTTATCTACAATTTGGAATGTAAAGACCAATTGAAATCTGCTACTGTCCACAAGAAAACCTTCGATTCAACAATCCAAAAAACTTTCCAATTGAAAAGATACATGCCATGTACATCAGTTTTATGATCATTTATGGCCTTTAATAACAGACCTTGTGGTCGACAAAACAGGTTTGTACCAAGCTGGCTGAAATCAACTTTATCTATACTAAAGACACACTAACTTCAACATTGGATTCCGGGTGGGTTGGGGGTGAGGGAGGAGGAAGTCTGCTATTTAACTACTTGCTGCTTGAAAAGGAAATCACCGAGCTGCAAGATCTACAGCCAAAATAAAACTGTCAATACCTAATTTTCTACTATTAACTATACTGCCAACTCATTTATTTGTGCAGATGACTGATTTCCAAACAACCAGGTTATCATCGAAACAGTCAACCTATTGCAAGTATTAACCTGGAACATGGAGGGGCCAATAAAGAAATCTAACACAATCTCATCTCCAAGTGTACTGCATTTATGGAGTTAAAGTTGCCTTTCAGAGAGATGAAACGTATAACTCCCATAAATCTACAATCCAAAAGGTGGAAAAAGTAAAGATAATAGGGTAGGATTCTAGAGTTGCTTTACAAACTGAAGAATGACTGAACGATGAAATGTTAATGATAGATTAAAGAGTGGTAGGGGATAGGAAAGACAGGAAAATTAAAAAATCAACAATGGAATCTTCAAATTAAAAAAAAACACAATTAACATTGAAAATAAAGAAATGTATCCTAATTACAAGAGTAAATGGTACTGTAAACCATTTAATGGTTTGCTCCATCGTGGCTTTGCCAGATCGGCTAGGCCTCAATATCCATGGCGACCGTCTGTAACATGAAAAACACAGATGCAAACAAGACCATTTCCTACAAGATTTTGTTTATATATGTAGCGGATAGTAGGCATTAACATTTCCCATTGATGATATTTTAACATCTGAACATCTAACGTCTCTACTTTCCTGATCCAAGTTTAAAATATCTCACCCAATGAGCATGTTTTCAGAAGTCATATTACCAGTCTCCAAAGTACTATTAACATTTTGTACGAGTCAAACAGGAAGCATATGTGAAAGCTTTAATGAAACTGCATTGAAAGCATGTAGAAAGTAGGCCAGTTTAATTATTTGAACTGTGTATGCTTTAAGTAGCCCACCCTAATTATTTGAATTGCATGCAAATTATAGCCTTTCACAAAGAACAGGCTTCAACATGTTGGAGCTTGAACTTGTATGGCAAAAAATCCACGAATAAAAATGTGGGCAAATGCCAGCTTGTGCAACTTTACCAAATCAATCCTACCATGGACAGGAACCTGGAGAGATCCAGTTCAGCACCTGCTCCAAGCTGCATTTTTCAGAAATTATAATTTCTCATGAGGTCTTCTATTTTATAAATGATCAAATTTATATTATCTCAGCCCAGGAATGATTAGCATAATGCCAACCATCAACTCATTTACACGAATGCCAAACCAACATTAATTTCTGCAACTCTACTCCCTGTTCCCCACCTACCCAATTCCACCACTCATCTACATAGTAGGGGCAATTTACAATGGCCAATTAGCCTGCCAACCCTTCATTTTTGGCATGTGGACGAAAACCAGAGCACCAGCAGGAAACCAGTGTGATCTCAGAGCGCTATGATTAAATCATAGCCTCTGGTACTGTGAGACAGTGGTTCCATTTGCTGTGCCACAATATTATCCGCTGTCATAAAGAAAAAAGGTCAGTTTGCAATCATTTGGTGGGAATATGTTCATGAGATAGATTCAACCTTCTACAGAGACACTGACTCCTGAAAACATTCCCAATAACTGTACATTTCTCAAACTCTTTAGCAGCACATTCAATTTAGCTGTACAAATGGCATTGGATTTAATTGCTCAACGAGCACAAGATCAAATTGATCTAGGTATATTCTTAAAAGGTTCAAGAATTTTAACAAGGCAATATTTAATTTAGAAGTATTTTCAAACTAATACTACATGAATAACATCACTATGAATAGGTGGATTCTTCGACATGTTAATTAATCTAGGCAACAGTACTCCAAGTTTAGAAAATTATTTTTAAAAATTAAAACAGTTGTCACTCTACGACTCCTGCTTGATGTGCAGACAAGACAAAACAAAGAATGGCCCAGCTATGACCTCTTGCACATGAAGAATGACAACCAAGGTACCAGTTAATCCCTCTGGTCCCAAACCCCAATACAAGCCAAGCCATCAGCAGGTAAGAATTTAAAGGGCTTTAGCCATTTTTAATTGAAAAATATCTACATATGTATAAACTAATATTACTGCACTAAAACAAGTATTTAAACTAAACTACTTGTTATAAATACCATTTTCAACAGTGAATTTGTCTTACAAGTTAATCACATGCTACTTTGTGGAAGAAATGCAGGACATCACCAGTGAGATGAGGTTTCTACGAAGTTCTGTTCTGCATATTTCCGAAGATTGCACCAATGCATGGAAAACAAACCCCTACCTCTATACATTCCAAAATATCCTTCAGATCGCACGGTCTTAATGAGACAGTCCATCCTAAAGAAACAAAGACAGCAACTTTTAAAACAAATGTACACCAAAGAGCTCTATCTGTACAATTAAAATAAATTAATGATAAAGCATAGCAAGTCAAATTAATCCAGTTAGTTCCTACTTCAAAAAGAGTACTGATGCTAAAGCAACTAAAGCATTAAAATCACCAAACAGCAAGATTTGCTCTATGCAAACAGAAACATTATCTTTATTGAGAATGTCCATTTAGAACAAGAGTAGTAATTTTACCTTCCATTAGCTAAAATGTCCGGTAATAGAACACATCCAAAGTAAATAATGCCTGCAGGGATCTTTGAAAGATTCAAAGTGTTCAGGGAGCTTAAATGTCAAGCATTTATATATTTAATATAAAGTGTCATTGCTTTAAGATGCTCATTTATGTTCGTGCAACTTACATGCTGGTGTAGGTACGCTGCCCATTCCTTTGGTTCTGCAGTCTGGTTTTAGCCAGGTCAATTGGGAAAACACATGTAACTCCAATCAATCCAGCAATTCCACCATTGATGAGTTTAGCGGGAAGACTGAGAATTGAACAAAAACGTATCAGTCCGCTGCAAGACACACAATATTTTAAAATAAAAATCTTTATATGCTTAGCCTTTAACAGGATCTTTAAAACAGAAACTTTTCCGGAGTGATAAAGGAACCAGTCATCCATGTTGGACGAATCATATCCAGATTGTTCTCAGTTTATAGTGGAAGTTTAAGGGAAATAATATAATATTCCTAACAGTAAAGATAATCATTTATTTGTTGGAGGTGGATATTACTAGTAATGCTATAATTTAGCAAGAACCCCCACTTGTACCTCAACTGAGGCGATAAAAGTCAAGCATTTGGAATACGGAAGCATATCAAACTAGTTACTGATTTAATCATCCTGTTGAGGTACGGAACCAAGCATACAGAAACAGCAGTCACAGGCAAATGTTAGCACCAGGGCACAAGCAGGTGAAGATTTACACAGTTAACAGGAAAACAACAAAATTCCTACCTGATTTGGTTGTTAGACATTTTAATGATCTTTTCAAAGAATGCAGAAACCAGATGTTTATAGTAGTCCACACGACACAGCTGAAGAGTCACTGGGAATTGCTGCCTGGATACTACAGAGAAAATTAAATTTTTATTCATCTACTTAATTCACAATCAACCGCTCAAGTAAACTTTTTCCGATCAATTTTTCAACATGGAATCCCCATTGTGAAAAGAGACAATTTGGACATCCACCTTACTTTCCATGAAATAGCAATATTGAGCTGAACAACATGATGAAAAGGAGAAATGCTATCTGAGTCTTAACCAATTGTGGCATTTATCTATCAAAGAGAAAAGATTTAAATTTGAAACCTGCACTGCTATTCAAAGTACATCACACCACACTCAGCTCTAATGAACATTGAAATTCTGAACATGTAACATGCAAATAGATTTTGTTGGGATTAAAGGTCTTGAAATGAAAAAGGAGATCAAAAGCAAAATCTTACTCCCCTACAGACAAACATATATACAAGATAGTAGTGCAAATGGGCTGACACACAAATTTCAGAGCAAACAAGTAGGTTAAACCACTCATGTGCAGAAAGTAACTGCAGATGCTGGTTTACACCAAAGATAAGACAAAATGCTGGAGTAACAGCTTTTACTGTCAGAAAGCATCTCTGGGAAAAAAACAGGTGACATTTTGGGTCAAACCCTTCTTCAGTCACTAAGGTAGAACTGGCCAAAAATTGCAATCAAGTTTTAAATTTGGACTATGACAGCAATTGTCACAGTTCCCTCACTTTGCATACCTACATTGGCTGCTAGCAGTAGGGGGCTTCTCCCAGATATAAAGAGCTTGGGCTGGATTCATGTAGTTAATGACATGTCCACAAAAGGCTACAGCTTCCAGAATTACAGTAACAAAATCCCCATCATGGACCAGGCTGCAGTCTAAAAGGATGGTATTTATTCATTACACTAAACTCTTACTAGCAACTTGATTTCCTAGCAGTCTAAATTTAATTCTTAACTAATCAAGATTAGTTATTTTAACAGAAAACATCATCAACCTTTCCTTCCAATCAGGCTATTGCATTTACTAGGATATATTCAGCAAAAGACACCACACAAACAAGGCCAGTGCAGATAGGCACATAGCCCATGATATCACAATACTTTCCACACATCATGACCACAGAACCTCAGCCAGGCAATGCATGTAGCTGATACTATCTGAGTAGCTTTAACTACAAACTCTGCTCCACGCATTTATTCTGCTTTACCATTGTACGGTGATCACATTTAACGGAAATATTGAAGAAACAATGAGAGAGGCATACTCAAATGGTACAATTTGAAGTTTCAACATATGGACACATCTATGTAGTGACAGGACTGATTAACAGACCATGGGATAATAAACCACAGAAAACAGCATGAGAGAGATATATGCCAAGGGGTTATGGGGAGAAGCCAGGAGAATGGTGTTGAGAGAGAAAGATAGATCAGCCATGACTGAATGGCAGAATAGACTTGATGGGCTGAATGGCCCAATTCTGCTCATAGAACTTGTGTGCAGGCTGGTGGGCTTAGTTTAATTTGGTACCACAGACATGGTGGGCCAAGAAGCCAGTTCCTACGTCCTATGGTAAAACATAGGATTTGGGCTTTTTACAAATAAAAGACAAAAACTAATAAACGTTTCCAAAATCAAAAACAAGCTAATCCCCAGATGAAGTATTGTCCAAACCAGAGCAAGATAATATTAATTAAAGGAGGAAATGATATGTTGATCAAAATATTTTCAGAGATAATGTCAGACCAAATAAGTCACTATGTCTGCAGTCAAGTTGGAGCCATTTTTTACTCGTATGATAAATCCCTGGTTTGGGCTCAAATAATTTTTCAGAGCTCATGCAGCAATCCCAAACCCTCATTGAAAATTTAGTGATGGTTTTACAGCCTCAATGGGAGTCCTTTCAATAGTGGGATTGGCTGTGATGGACCAGGCTGCACCAATCACTTTCTACAGCCTTTTGCATTCTTGTGTTGGAATCACCATACCAGAGCACGATGCAACCAATCAGGATACATTCTTCACTGCATCAGTAGAAGTTTGCCAGAGTATTTGGTGACATTAAATTAAGAAAGTAGAGGTGCTGGGCGCAGGACAAGTTACCTGATATGCAATGCCCCAGGATTCTAAAGTTGGAAAGTGTTTTGCAATACGACCTGTAATTCCAGATTACATCTCTCTACATGTCATGTTCTTAGTATGCATTTGTTAAGCTGCCATAAGGAATGCAAGCCTAGCACTCGGTTCAAAGCACTTTTCAATTCTACTCTTAGTTGCCCCATCATAGGTCTGTGCAGCATCAAAGGATCAACTCCAATAGTACTTGGTTGCCACACTGTTCTCGAGCCATATGTAATTTACTTAAGTGATTGGCAAATTTTGTTGGTGCAAAATGTTAGAGAACAGTTTTATTCCTCAAAACTGCTCAACATCTTTCCCAGATCAATTTTTTAAGACGCATATTTGTAATACATCCAGATCACGCAGTAATTTCTCACTGAAATGACAAAGCAATCCGAGGAAGATAAATTTGGGATTTTAAAAAAGCTACACTCATATTTTAATGACAAGTTCAGAACCAAAAGGTTACACACTTTGTAGACACAGAATGCTGGACTCAGCAGGACGGGCAGCATCTCTGGAGAGAAGGAATGGGTGACATTTCAGGTCAAGACACTTCTTCAGACTTTTACAGCTCAGCTATCAAAATCATAAATGTCAAGAATTAGTAACGTTTTTGAAAATCAGAAGGGTTTAATGTCACTCTTTCAGGGCCTAAATACTAGTCTTGAGAAATAAATGCAGCATAATCACAAAATTCAACTGAACAATAGACAATAGATGCAGGAGTAGGCCATTCGGCCCTTCAAGTCAGCACCGCCATTCAATGTGATCATGGCCGATGTTCCTGCCTTCTCCCCTTATCCCCTGACTCTGCTATCATTAAGAGCCCTATCTAGCTCTTGAAAGTATCCAGAGAACCGGCCTCCACCGCCCTGGGGCAGAGAATTCTAATCTCACAACTCTGTGAGAAAGAATGTTTCCTTGTCTCCGTTCTAAATGGCTTACCACTTATTCTTAGTTCTGGACTCCCCCAACATCGGAAACACGTTTTCTGCCTCTAACGTGTCCAAACCCTAAACAATCTTATACGTTTCAATAAGATCCCCTCGCATCCTTCTAAACTCCGAAGTGTAGATGCCACTCCATTCTCTCAGCATATGATAGTCCTGCCATCCCGGGAATTAACCTTGTAAACCTACGCTGCACTCCCTCAATAGCAAGAATGTTCTTCCTCAAAATTAGGGGACCAAAACTGCACACAATACTCCAGGTGTGGTCTCACTAGGGCCTGTACAACTTCAGAAGGACCTCTTTGCTTCTATACTCGACTCCTCTTGTTATAAAGGCCAACATGCCATTTGCTTTCTTCACTGCCTGCTGTACCTGCATGATTACTTTCAATGACTGATGAACAAGGACCCCCAGATCCCGTTGTACTTCCCCTTTTCCCCAACTTGACGCCATTTAGATAGTAATCTGCCTTCCTGTTTTTGACACCAAAGTGGATAACCTCCCATTTATCCACATTAAACTTCATCTGCCATGCACCTGCCCACTCCCCCAACCTGTTCAAGTCACCCTGCATTCTCATAGCATCCTCCTCACAGTTCACACTGCCACCCAGCTTTTTATCTGCAAATTTGCTAATGTTACTTTGAATCCCTTCATCCAAATCATTGATGTATATTGCAAATACCTGCGGTCCCAGCACCGAGCCTTGCAGTCCCCCACTAGTTGATACAACAAATATAACTAACATCAGTAGTGAGTTGTAGTCTGATTTGTAGAGTGTAGAATTACTATGGCATAGAAATCTTTTATCACCATGGCCAAGGAGACGTTATGCTTGTTAGATCGCGCGGCATACTGTCATTACATTGAATACAACTCAAGGCAGCTGGCATTGAATACCTGCACAACTCAAGACCAACGCCTGCCAGTCAGTAATAGTCTCTAACCAGTCTGTTAACTATGCAAGACTCGACCATGAGCAGAGCAGCACAGAGGTATGGTTGCTGCAAATTCAGGTCCTCCTCCAGAGACCTCAGCACACAAAAATCTCAACCACTCCACGCCATCTGCTCAGAGGGTCAAACTAAATGAAATGTTGCAAAGGTCACATCTATTCTCACAAATGGACATAAAATAACCCATGGCATAATCCTGAAGCACACCAATTTAGCCACAAAAGCCCTATATAATATTCACCCCCAAACTAATATTATTAAATTGATTTAACCACTATCACACTATTACTTATGGCCACCACATTTTCAGTTTATAACATGAACCGCATTGCAGAAATAAATTTTGGACTTCATTGTTTGAGGGGATCTTTGGAACATGCAAGTCATAAATTATGGAATATGCCAAAAATTTTCCCCATCACAACTGTACTAGACTTTTTGGCCCATTTAAGAGGCTAGTATCATCAATACAATTCAAAACAGCCAGAGTGATAATAAAGTTTAGGTGTAAGAATTACTTTTGACTACGCATATTTATTTTCACCCCAAAAATTGTGAAATGTGATAACTACAAGAAAACCACACAGTTCCATGGAGGCAGTCACCCACACATTTCATTGTGTGGCCATGACATTTGAAAGATTCTAAAACAAATCCTCAAAGCCATTTCCTTTCCAGTGGAGGATTTCAGTCATTTCTTAGACTGCACCAGATTAACCAAAGCTCCTACAATTGACTAACAGAGTGGAGTCAACTAATAATCATACTCCTTACACTTGGAGTAAGATTATTACTCAAGGATTAATTAAGCCAAGGATCAGTTTTGATTCCTATGGCAACTATAACCACAACAAGGAAACAAGTGCAGCATCAAGACGACACGCAGACAAGTGCTCTATGCCTTCAAGACATAAAGGTTGATAAAGGGAAGGAATGGCTGATAAGACTAGATTAACTCACAACTTTTGAAATTTATTTAATTCACAATGTCATATAGAATCACACACACAAAAATATCAATCTGAAGAAGCTCACCTCTGCCAACAATTCTTTTCCAGGATTTAAAAAAAAATCATACCCAAGTACACTTTTAGATTTAGGTTTCTAATCTACTGCTTATAACTGAAACCCCACGTAGTACTATACCCAGAAACTGAAACCCTCATCGTTAGTATTGCATATTTCCGCTTCTGGGTTTAGGAATGCCTTCCCTGCCAATCGAATAATTTAAAATTCTTAAAATGACCGAGTCTTAATGTAACGGTTTTTACATACATTTTTAAAGTAACAGATGCAAACGGCTGATTAAACTTCAGAAAATTCCCTGCACCGTTCATGATTACTCATTCACGAACGACGAGTCTCGACATCGGAGATTACAACAGTTCGAATAGGATTCCATTCAGTCACTTGGAATTTTGTTATTTCATTGGGAAATTGTCGTGACAGATTGGTGCAATGTTAAACTTTTCAAAAGTTGTGAGTTGCACAATTTTCTATCTAAAGTTGAAACCATGCCACCACGATCTAGAATATATCGTTCGAATGCGTATTAATGCCGGAGTCGACAACAACTTTCATAGTGCACTTTAAGGAGAATTGGAATACTTCAAGTAATAAGGTCATTGTTCTTTCTGTCTGGGACATGACAACTGTCTTGAGAACGGGTTGGCGAGGGGGTGGGGCGCTCAAACCAAAGGAATTCGTTACCCATTCATTAATTCACTGAAGGTCTGAAGAAGGTTCTCGACCCGAAACGTCACCCATTCCTTCTCTCCAGAGATGCTGCCTGTCCCACTGAACTACTCCAGCATTGTATGTCTATCTTCGATTTAAAACTTCGGTTAAATCCTTCTTACACGTCAATTCACTGGTTCGCCCTTCCCCCCGTACAGGCCGATTGAGCTCAGACATTTTACAACAGTTCCTAACGTTCAACAGTCCCGCCAAAGAGCGCGAAGCAGAGTCAATTGTCGGCGCCCGACAATTAAACGACCTTGGCAGTCAAACTCCATTGTACTTACCGTCAGGATTTCACACGTGGTGATGTTTAGGTTGCCCGTTCGGAATTTCGGTAACAGATAGTTTTTTATAATCTCGGTGACTGGACGTTCGCTGTGGCGTGTGGCTCTCAGCAGCGATGAACTTATCCGTGCGTCGGCGGCTCCGCTTGTGTAAAGAACCAGCGTCCCACTTGTGTCCGGAATACCATGCGGGAGGCGGGACCTCGCCGGCCCCTCGGCCAATCCCCTCCACGGCCGTCTGAGCCCTCTCTGCTCCATTGGCTCACGCGCAGAGACTGACGTAACCGCTTGGATTGTGAGCCATTCAAATCCGCCTCGAGCCAACGGCTCCGATTGGCAGCCAATCAGGTGTCGGCCCCCACCCCCGCGGGAGCCAATCGCGTGGCGGCTGGACTGCATGGTCGGCGCGTGATCAGCGTTTGCCAGATATGCGTGCGCACGCAGTTAACGGTCTGCGTCGATCCGAGGCGAGGTGAGAATCTGCCACGTTTGTTAATAAGATCATGTGATAGGAGCAGAATTAGGACATTCGGCCCATCAGGGCCAAAGATTATAGAGCTCCTCTATAATATTTGATCAGGTCTACTCCGCCATTCAATAATGGCTGATCCTTCTATCCCTCCTAACCACATTCTTCCGCCTTCTCCCCATAACCTCTGCCACGTGTATTAATGAAGAATCTATCTATCTATCTCTGCCTTAAATATATCCACTGACTTGACCTCCACGGCCTTCTAGTTTAGTTGGTGTTTTGTAGTGTTCAAGAGTCTGATGGTTGTTGGGAAGAAGCTGTTCTTGAACCTGAAGGTCACAGTCTTTAGACTCCTATAGCGTCTTCCTGATGGAGGAACTGAAATGAGAGAGTGGTAGGGGTGGTGTGGGTTCTTGATGCTGGCTGCCTCTTTCAGGCAGCGCCTCTTATCGATCCTCTTCAATCTATTACAGAGATGATAGTGGCTGCCTGTATTGTGCTACCAGGCGTGGTGGTAGAAGAAGATATGACAGTAACATTTAATGAGACTTTTAGATAGGCCTGTTGCTGCGAGGTACATTTCAATGTTCTAATGGAAGACTGCAATTATAAATAGAGATTGGGTTACATTAGCGGCACATGAGCCTAATGCAGGGATTAGCCTAGAAGCATCACAAAGGGCATGGACAAGGTGAACCCAAAAGGGCCCATTTCTGTACTTTATGTTTCTATAATTCTAACAGATACTTTCTACATAACAGGCAGCACAGTGTTGCAGCGGTAGAGTTGCTGCCTTACGGCGCCAGAGAGTTGGGTTCAATCCTGACTATGGGTGCTAATGTACAGAGCTTCTATATTTTCCCTGTGATCATGTAAGTTTTCTCCGGGAGCTCTGGTTTCCTCCACCATTCCAAAAGACACGCATGCTTGCAGGTTAATTGGCTACTGTAAATTCCCTATATTAGTGTGTTGGGTGCGAAACTGGAATAACATAGAACAAGTGTACGGTGATCACCGTGGACTTGGTGGACCATAAGGCCTTTTTCCACACTGTGTAAACAAAATTTGCAAATATCTAGCATGGTAGTTAAATAGATTGCAGTGTAAGAGGTATAAGGTTTACATTATCGATAAGACATACTTGCAAGGTTTACATTGTATCAGCACCCTCTACTTTTCATTTAGATATCCTATGGGTAATTTTTACACAGTTGTAATCCCTTGGTGTGCACTAGCAGGGGACCTCAAATAGTGGCCTCTCTCCATAGACCCTTTGTTGTGGCTGTACCAGGCTTCAGTATGTCCCACCACACATAACCCTGTGTGTGCCAGGCTGCAACATCTATCTCTATACCTATAAAATTCTCATCGTATGTGTGTATGTGTTTTTGTAATTTTGCCAAAACACTATGCGGTAGCGTTTAAATGTGTACATATTCTGACACATTTTTCCCCTCCATGCAGTGATCAGGATCACTTAAGATTTTTTGCTGTATTTCACAGGTTATTGGTGAATAAAAAGACAAATGGCCTTTTTAACCGCCTTTCACACACAGATTCTTCATCCAGCATCGACTGATGATGTCACAATGAGGTGGGTGGGCACCATGGCTTTGGTCGGTGCCCGTTTCACACATGCTCGCCCGCGGCCTCGCACGGGTCCATGCCTGCCCACGGCCTCGCTCGGGTCCACGCCCGCCCGCAGCCTCCCTCCCTCCCACAGCAAGGTGTTCCCACCTCACCGCCCCTCCTTCCCTCCCACACACTTCCCATCGCGGACCAAATATGATTTGAAAGTAATACAGCCAACTCTCAACACTGTGGTAAAGGAATTCAATTCCACTTTCAGACCAGCTTCGAAAGTTATTCAAGGTCATTCTCAAACTTCATATTCCTGACAACAGCTCAGAAACCATAGAGACTTCAATGCAGGGTACACAAAAAGCTGGAGAAACTCAGCGGGTGCAGCAGCATCTAAGGAGCGAAGGAGATAGGTGACGTTTCGGGTCGAGACCCTTCTTCAGACTGGTCAGGGATCAGGGAAATGAGAGATATAGACGGTGATGTGGAGAGATAAGGAACAATGAGTGAAAGATATGCAAAAAAGTATCGGTGATAAAGGGAACAAGCCATTGTAAGCTGTTTGTGGTGTGAAAATGAGAAGCTGGTGCGACTGGGGTGGGGGAGGGAGATAGAGATAGAGGGAATGCCAGGGCCCGAGGGCTGAGGGAGAGGTGGGAAGGGGAGGAGACAGCAAGGGTTAACAGAATTGAGAAAATTCAATATTCAAGCCCAAAGGATGCAGACTCCCCAAGCGGAATATGAGGTGCTGTTCCTCCAGCTTGCGGTGTTGCTCACTCTGGCCGTGGAGGAGGCCCAGGACCGAGAGGTCGGATGTGGAATGGGAGGGGGAGTTGAAGTGCTGAGCCACCGGGAGGTCGGGTTGGTTATTGCGGACCGAGCGGAGGTGTTCGGCGAAGCGATCGCCAAGCCTCCGCTTGGTCTCACCGATATAGATCATCTGGCATCTGGAGCAACGGATGCAGTAGATGAGGTTGGAGGAGGTGCAGGTGAACCTCTGTCGGACCTGGAAGGACTGCTTGGGTCCCTGAAAGGAGTGGAGGGGGGAGGTGAAGAGACAAGTGTTGCATTTCTTGCGGTTGCAAGGGAAAGTGCCCGGGGAAGGGGTAGAGTGGGAGGGGAGGGAAGAATTGACAAGGGAGTTGCGGAGGGAGCGGTCTTTGCGGAAGGCAGACGGGGGGAGATGGGAAGATGTGGCGGGTGGAGGGGTCACGTTGGAGGTGGCGAAACTGGCGGAGGACTATATGTTGTATTTGCCGGCTGGTGGGGTGAAAGGTGAGAACCAGGGGGACTCTGCCCTGTTTGCGAGTGGGGGAATGGGGAGCGAGGGCAGTGTTGCGGGGTATGGAGGAGACCCTGGTGCGAGCCTCATCAATAGTGGGGGAGGGGAATCCCCGTTCTCTGAAGAATGAGACCATTTGTGATGACCTGGTGTGGAACACCTCATCCTGGGAGCAGATGCGGCGTAGACGGAGGAATTGGGAATAGGGGATGGAGTCCTTACAGGAAGCAGGGTGGGAGGAAGAGTAGTCCAGGTAGCTGTGGGAGTCAGTAGGTTTGTAGTGGATGTCGGTCAGGAGTGTATCACCTGCAATAGAGATGGTGAGGTCAAGGAATGGTAGGGAAGTGTCGGAAATGGTCCAAGTGTATTTGAGTGCCGGATGGAAGTTGGTGGTGAAATGAGACTTCAATGCACATAGTTCTGAAATTGGCTCTGAGCAAGAGAAGGAGCAAAATTGCAAAGCCATAAAGTTATCCCTTCCACCCCACACCTCCCCGCCCTTCCACCCCACTCCCTTCCAAACCGCCCCCCCACCCAAAAAAACTCTTCCATTTTCATTAACAGCGAACATTGTGTTTAGGTTATTTTAAAGAAAAAACGTGATTTTCATGCACATCATGACCCCATTAATTCAATTTTTAAAAAAACATTGCGATTTTCATTTTGGGGGTGGGATAGGGGGGAAGTCTCATTAGTTAAAAAAAATCATGGTGGGACAGGGGGGGTGAGGAGTGGAGGAGCAAGGGGATAGAGGGAGAGGAGGGGGGTAGGGAGGCAGAGGGAGTGGAAAGTTGCGGGAAAATGGAGGAGGAGGAAGAGTGGGGGAGGAGGGGCAGGATAGAGGGAGAGGAGTGGGGATGTAGGGAGTGGGGGATAGAGGGGGAGGGGCAGTGGGGGGTGGGATAGGGGGGAGGTGAGAAGTGAGGGAGCAGGGAGGTAGGCAGGGGAGAGGGGTTATGGAGGGAGTGACTGAGGGTAGGGTAGAGGAGAGGAGAGGGAGTGGGGGAGGGGAGTTGGAGAGGGGAAGAAGAGGGAGGGTGAATAGGGGAGGGAGTGCTGGGGAATGAAGGGGAATTGAGGAGGAAGGGGTAGGAAGTGTGATAGCGAGGTAATGGAGGTAATATTCCTATTTTGAACGTCGCAGTCGCGCTCCCACTTGGCGGTGGCGCCTGTGCAGTTGGGGGAGGGTTGCCATCACTCGCGTCACAACGGTGATCCCTGGCGTCACAACGGGAACCCGTTAGCTGCGCCTGTGCCATTGGGGGCTATGGGTCAGTGCTGGAATATTGCCTTGAGGGACGAGCCCAACGGGTCCGCACCTGGTCTAGTTCAGTGATAAAAAGCTCTGTGCACTGGAAAATCAGCACATTTTGAACAAATAAATTGACTGAATAATCAAATTGAAAAGCTTAATGTAGTAGATGATGTTTGTGACTGATGGCTTATACTGTCAAAAATCTTTCAACTCGTGCAGAAGTTAGTTAACTTGCCCCATTACACTTTGTGCCTCATCTTTTCCCAGCTTTATAAGCACATAATACATTGCAGCAAAATAGCTGTCTTCATTCCTGATATTTAATTATATATCATCTTAATACAGCTGGGCTGGGTTCAGTCTTTACAGCTCTTTGGAAGATGTGGTGGAATAAATCACTCATTCTTTCACCTTAAAGATTATTCTCTAATTTCATCTATGATTATGTCTCAGCGTATGTTACAATACTTTATTAAAATGCCTGAGCTATTCTCACATTAGCAATTAAGGAAAGTGAATAATAAGCCTCAGACGACAGCCTGTCTATGGTTAAGCAGAATATGTGAACATTAGAATTGTGTACTTATGTATCAGCTGATCTCCAAAGCTTTGCACATCATGACCCCATTTTCTTAAGGGAAATGGCATGATGGTATGCACACGGTCAGATGTTCTGCGTCCTATTATTCGGTGTCCATTAGCTGCTCTATTAATCAGTCTGAATCATACTTCTTAGATAAATAGATTACTTAAACCACTCTGCAACAAACACCCTTTTCTTAATTATTGTTACTTCTTATGAAGTAGGATTCACACTAATTAATAGCTAAAACAAAATATTATGGAAAACCAACTGAACTAGGGATCTACTCGGGTATGAAGTTAAAACAACATCCAGTTACAATCAGTCTGAGCCCATCCCAACAGAAGAATGTACAACTTTTTGATATATGACCCAGTCATCAGCATTCAGAATCCTGCTCCAGTCCAGGCACACCACATTTAAAGGACTCCATACATCAGTGGTTGGGATCTTGCCAGATATTATTGGGTTAGTAACCCAGAGGCCAGGATTGATAACCAGAGGCATGGATTTAAATCCCACCATGGCAGCTCGGGAAATTAAATCAGTTGTGAACTTGTGATCAAAGATACTCAGATCTTTTTGAACACCAATAGTTTTTAATCTTTTACCATTTCAAAAAATAAGCCGCATTTCTCTTTTCCTATATTTTCTCTATTACTGATCATTTGACACCACCTTGCCCATTCATTTAGCCTGTCTTAATTATCTTAAAACTGCATGCTCCACACATCCCTCACCACCACCCTTATTTTATAGTCGCCCAACTTGTGAATCAAGAACTAATTCAAGCCTCACGCTATTCTGTTCCAATAAATTGCAACACAAATATTTAACCAACAACATGACCACCCAATCATGGATGTTCTCTTTGTCCTTTCTAGCCTTGTCCTCTCTACCATCCCAGCAGTTTAATATTTCCTTATTTAACCTCTCTTTCCCAGTTATGTCCCAAAGCTTTTCAAAACACCGTCAAAGTTTCTTTTTCGCAACATAAATTTGGTAGAGACTGATGAGAGATTGAGGTACAAGGTTAGAAAGGAGAAGTTTGGATTGTTCCCCTTGGAACAAAGAAGTTTGAAGAGTGAATTGGTAGAACTATACAAGATTATGACAGGTTAGGTCAAGTCAAGTTTTATTCGTCACTTGCACACAAAGTGCAGTGAAATGAATTTGCCAGCAGCTGTACAATAAAAAAACACACAATACAGTATAAAGATTTAACACAAACATCCACCACAGCATTCATCACTGTGGTGGAAGGCACAAAGTGTGGTCAGTCCTCCTCCATTTTTCTCCGTGGTCGGGACCACAACCCTCCGCAGTCGCCACTGCGGGCGTCCAGATGCGTAGACAAGGTAAGTCCAGAATAGGTGCTTCCCCACTGGAGACTGCGGCTTCAAGATGGTGTAGGCCGCAGGCCGGCGGACAAAGAAAAACTGTTCACATTTGCCGATGGAACAAGGACCAGAGGATATGAGGTTTGGGGCAAAATGATCTTAGGAAGCAATGAGTGGTGATTGAACTGAGAAATTGGAAGGGCAAAAAGACCCTAATGGGAGTTATCGACAGGCCCCCAAACAGTAGCCTGGATGCAGGGTGCAAGTTGCATCAGGAGTTACATTTGGCATGTAACAAAGGTATTGCTAGGTTGTTATGGGAGATTTATATATGCAGGTAGACTGGGAAAATCAGGTTGATACTGGACCCTAAGAAAGGGAGTTTGTGGAGTGCCTCCGAGATGGATTCTTAGAGCAGCTTGTACTGGAGCATACCAGGCAGAAGGCAATTCTGGATTTAGCGCTATGCAATGAACCGGATTTGATAAGGGAACTCAAGGTAAAGGAACCATTAGGAGGTAGCGACCATAATATGATAAGTTTTAATTGCAATTTGAGAGGGATATGGTAAAATCAGAAGTGTCCATATTGCAGTTGAACAAAGGGGACTAAGGCATGAGGGAGGAACTGGACAAAGTTAACCATATAACCATATAACAATTACAGCACGGAAACAGGCCCTCTGGGCCCTTCCAGTCCGTGCCGACCATTTGTTTTCCCCTAGTCCCATCTACCTGCACTCAGGCCATACCCCTCCATTCCCTTCACGTCCATATACCTATCCACTTTACTCTTAAATGTTAAAATCGATCCTGCCTCCACCACTTCTGCTGGAAGCTCATTCCACACAGCCACCACCCTCTGAGTAAAGAAGTTCCCCCTCTCGTTACCCCGAAACTTCTGTCCCTTAATTCTCATGTCATGCCCTCTTGTTTGAATCTTCCCTACCTTCAATGGGAAAAACATATCCACGTCAACTCTGTCTATCCCTTTCATCATTTTAAAGACCTCAATCAAGTCCCCCCTTAACCTTCTGCGCTCCAAAGAATAAAGACCTAACTTGTTCAACCTTTCTCTGTAACATAGTTGCTGGAACCCTGGCAACATTCTAGTAAATCTCCTCTGTACTCTCTCTATTTTGTTGACATCCTTCCTATAACTAGGCGACCAAAATTGTACACCATACTCCAGAATTGGTCTTACCAATGCCTTGTACAATTTTAACATTACTCCCCTACTCCTATATTCAATGCTCTGATTTATAAAGGCCAGCACACCAAAGGCTTTCTTTACCACCCTATCTACATGCGATTCCACCTTCAGGGAACTATGCACAGTTTTTCCTAGATACCTCTGTTCCACAGCATTCCTCAATTCCCTACCATTTACCATGTACGTCCTATTTTGATTTGTCCTGCCAAGATGTAGCACTTCACACTTATCAGCATTAAACTCTATCTGCCATCTTTCAGCCCACTTTTCCAAATGGCCCAAACCTCTCTGTAGACTTTGAAAATCTACTTCATTATCCACAACACCACCTATCTTAGTATCATCTGCATACTTACTTATCCAATGTTCCACCCCATCATCCAGATCATTGATGTACATGACAAACAACAGTGGACCCAACACAGATCCCTGAGGCACCCCACTGGTCACCGGCTTGACTGGAGTTGACTGGAACGGGACCCAAGCAGGGATGACGGTGGAACAGCAATGGTAAGAATTTCTGGGAATAATCCAGAAGATGCAGGATCATTTCATACCAATGAGAAGGAGAGATTCTAAGGGGAGTAAGAGGCAACCGTGGCTGACAAGGGAAGTCAAGGACAGTATAAAACGAAAAGAGAGGACGTATAACACAGCAAAGATGAGCGGGAAGCCAGAGGATTGGGAAACATTTAAAGAACAACAGAAGGTAACTAAAAAGGCAAGATGTAAGAGAGACAAGGGAAAAGATGTAGTACGAAGGTAAAGGTAGACAAAAATGCTGGAGAAACTCAGCGGGTGAGGCAGCATCTATGGAGCGAAGGAATTGGTGACGTTTCGGGTTGAGACCCTTCTTCAGACCCGCTGAGTTTTTCCATCATTTTTGTCTACCTTCGATTTTCCAGCATCTGCAGTTCTTTCTTAAACAAGTATGAATGTAAGGTAGACACAAAATGCTGGAGTAACTCAACGGGTCAGACAGCATCTCTGGAGAGAAGGAATGGGTGACATTTCAGGTCAAGACCTTTCTTCAGACCAAAGGGGGCAGGACAAAAATAGAATGTAGTTGGAGACAGTAAGACTGTTAGGAGAGCTGGGAAGGGGGAGAGGCCGGAGAGAGAAAGCAAAGGTCTATCTGAAGTTAGAGAAGTCGATGTATATAACGCTGAGGTGTAAACTACCCAAGGAAAATATGAGGTGCTGTTCCTCCAATTTGCGCTGGGCCTTTATCATCCACATGCCATTAATAAGGAAAAGATAGTTGCAAAATATTCAATTATATCAGATTATGCCCACTCCTAATTTCACAAGTATGTATGTACATGACCTGGATGTCTCACTCAGAGCGATGTACAAAGGTTTATTTATCCCAGGAGAGAAATTGATTTGCCAACAGTCATAAAAACACAAAATACATGAAACCTAAAATTAAAGTGATGAGTGGAAAGGATTGGGGATGTGCAAAGATTAGGGGGGAGGCTGTGGGGGGGAGGGGGGGGGGGGTCAGTCTATCCCACGACACAAGGCAGAGGAGTTGTACAGTTTGATAGCCACAGGGAAGAGGAATCTCCTATGGCATGGTCGTGCATCTTGGTGGAACCAGTCTGTTGCTGAAGGTACACCTCAGATTGACCAATGTGTCATGGAGCGGGTGAGCTGTATTGCCCAGGATGTTCCGCAGTTTGAGGAGCATCCTCCCCTTCAAGACCACCTCCCATGAATCCAACTCCGCCCCCAGGACAATGTATCGAGTAGCAGGCAAAGGATGCCATGGTAGATGTTGGTGTTATGGTTCTCATGGTACAAAGGATCATACAAAGGCCTTCAGTTATATGTCCTTTAGTTCGCAAACACAGTTGAATAATTATTTTGGATGACGGTCAAAGACAAGCCATACAGGTCTGTACAAATGAGTTTGAGGAAGTGTCCTGACCCGAAACATCATCTCCCTATGCCCTCCAGAGATGCTGCCTGACCCCCTGAGTTATTCCAGCACTTTGTATTCTATGCAGAATTTGAGCATGTGCAGTTCTTTGTGTCTTCCCTGTACATAATCCGTACGATTTCTGCAACATCAACAATGTAATTGGCTACAATCTGGGATAGGCGTCTGACTGCATAATAGCTGACTCAGATCAGCCAGGTTATAACCGGCTAGGGAAGAACATTGAATGTACCCAGTCTGTACACCACTGCCACAAAGTTTAGTGTAAAAATAAGTAGATATTTAACCATAAATAACGTCTTGCAATATGATTATGCTTTATGTCAGTATGAATCAGCTCTCTGCATGCTACTATGAAGATGCCACATGTACTTAAACAGACCACTTATTGATAGGTTGAAATGTGTGACAAGTCAAGGCTTGATTTCTACAATGCAGCAAGATGGAACCAACTCGTTAATCACTCACTCTGCTGTTAAACATACTATTACTCTAATTCCCTTTTACTCAGATGTTGGTGATATAATTCCCTGCAACATTTTTGGGGAAAGATTTTTTTCTTTGATGAAAACTAAATTGTCAGTAAATTGTCAATAAGGTGATTCCAAAACCCTATCAAAGTTTTTTTTTCTATCTGAAGGAGACAATATGTTCATTATTCTATAGAAACATGTTCTCACTCAAAATTCATTCTGTACCAAATGAGTGGAAGTCTGTACTCTGATTAATCCTCACTTTCCAGATTATACCAAATAATGATGATATGCTAGCGATATGACCAGGCTGTTTATTTCAACTATTCTCAAATTCTATTCAGTATTTGAGTTCAGTTTCATTGCTCTGGTAAGATTTTGGTGGAACACACTGTATTCATGCCATATTATGTACTGTAGTATAACAGCAGAGTTAGTTGTTCAAGTTTATGCTTTTAATATTCTGCATTTTGAGCATCTTTTAAATCAATCTATTTGCTCTGCAAAACATCAAAGTAAAACGATTCCTGGAAATGATTTGATCAGCAGAATATATATAGAGCTGGATTCAGTTTTTTTGTTGTAATTTTCCCCCCCATTAATTTTCCTGCCACATTTCTCACTATTATGATTGGCTAGATATTACTCAACTCCATCTGCATGCAACCAGGATCTGAAAGTGCTCATATTACAAAAGGCAGCTGGCTCTGGTTTCCAAATAATAATACCTACCGTCACCACTCCCACCCTACCATGCTGCCTGCTCAGCACAAGACCCATCAGCTTCAGTTACAGTTCCTGTGGGAAATTCCACTTCAATGTCTCTGCTCAATTAAGTCTTGACACCAGGGGAGTTCCCTGTTAACAGTGGTGATTTTATACAACCACCAATTTTGTATGCACAACTTGCTTTATTTTCTAAAAATGTAATACAATTCTCTTGGAGCTTCTGTACACGTTATTAGGTATTCGTGAAATCCTAAAAGTTGAAAGTCCAAGAAAGGTTCAAACTGGGAGGATCGAGTGTTCTTTAATAATAACAATACACACCTCATCGCCTCAGGTAGGGTGCAATTAGATTACATTACTTGGAATTAAACGGTTTATACTAAGGTTTTTATTCTACTCAATCTCTCCCCACCGAACCCAATCAGGATTACCATAAATCCCTTTGTCTCATTTACACTTTAATTGCACTATACTGTTTTCCTGAATGTTTACAAAAAATTCTCATGGTAGCAAGTGCCTATTCCTAACAGACTTTGTTCAATAATTTTCTTTCTGATTTCCTATTGAACTAATTTGGGGCTTTCATTTGTATGGCACTTCCTTGGGTAGAAATCCTATTGTTTGGAGCATGTTATTTTATTCACTATTTGGACTCACTCATGAATACATTTGTATAGTGCAAGCTTTTGATAGATTGTAATGTAAAAGTGTTCTCAAGAATGTCACATAAATTACATAAAATGAACTTTAGTCGGCAACTTTCTTTTTCTTTACATTTCCACACGAGGTATATTAATTATTGTCAGTTCTTGTGCCACACCCTGCTGTCAGCTGTCTGTGAGACTAAGTCACAGATATGTAATTAGATCAATTAGATATGATCAAAAAAGCAAGTTCTAACATAAAGTACATTCCCTGCACCCATGCTATTTAGAGGGATTATTGATAACCCGAAAGTTTACACCTGGCTTAGTTGAATACATTTAATTCCTTGAGACTCAAGATACAAGTTGTGACAGATGGAAATCGTGGCTCAACGAGTGGCATATTTTTGTTTGCAAAGTAGGTGCCTGAGCACTGGTCTTGATGTGTCCAGCAAAGACAGAGCAATGATGAACAGGCAAGAAAGCAATGATGATTTGCTAAAGGAGCTCAAAAGATGAGAGTCAGAAGGACAAAGCACAAAGGACATTTATTGTTACGTACACCAATTGGTGTAGTGAAATTTGATTTGCCATGCAGCACACAAATAAAGATAAGACACAACATCATAAGATTTAACAGTAGATATAAAAACATCCCCCCACAATGGTTCCCACTGTGGGGGAAGGCAGCAAAGTCCAGTCCCATCCCCAGTTTACCCATAGTCGGGCTTATTGAGGCCTCCACAGTCGCTGCTACGGGGCCCGATGTTCCAGGCCGTTCTCACCGGGTAATGGTGCTCCGGCGCCGGGAGAACCCTCTCAGTGGCTTGGGACACTTGGAACGGCCGCTTCTTACTGTAGTCCGCGGCTTCCGAAGCCAACAAGGCCGCGCCGGATGGAGCTCCACCACTAGGATGGAAGCTCCCGATGTAAAGTTCAGCGCCGCCGCCCGCAGCTCCGCGATTTTTTTGTCGACGGTCTTCAGCTCACTGGAGCTCCAGCGCGGCGACCCAGGCAAGGCATCACCCGCTCCTCTCCGTGATGGCGCTCCAGCGGCCGTTCCAAAGCCGCCGCCGAAGCTGAGGTTCCGGCCGGTCCCATCAAGAAACGCCGCTGCTGGCCCGAGAGGACGGGTCGAAGAAGCAGCCCGGAGAAAAGCTGCCTCTCCGACCAGGTAGGGTCCAGGAAAAGCAGTTTCCTGCTCCCCCCACACATAAAAAAGAATAGACTCCAAACAAAACACTTTTTACACACTAAAAATAAAAAAAAGAAGTTAAAAGACAGACAGCTGCAGGCTGGGCAGCCATACCAACTGGACGGCGTCCCCAGAAGGACTGTTGCTTGGAGAAACTAGCCCTTAAATGTTTACTTCTTTCACCATATTCCTTCCCCCAGCTGCCTGAGATACATAGCATCTAAAGGCTTATACTAGTGATGGAGCCGACTACCTTCTACAACCAGAGGTCCAGCCATATACCCATTCCGAGGTTGTTCCTATCACTATCACTCTGTAAATAGCTGATATTTACTTAATTTCACACTTACAGCTCACCACTGTATAAAGGTCATAAGTCATAAGAGTAGAATTAGGCTATTCAGCCCATTGGATTTACTCCACCAAACCATCTTTCCCTCTCAACCCATTTCTCCTCCCTTGTCCCCGTAAGCTTTTGGCACCCTTACTAATCAAGTCAATCTATGCTTTAATATCGCCCATAGACATGACCTCCACAATGAATTCCACAGATTTGCCACCCCCGGCAAAATAAATTCCTCCACATCTCCTTTCTAGAGGTACCGAGGCTGTGCTCTTTGGTCATCTCCACATCCACTCTATCCAGGCCTTTTATTTTACGGTAAGTTTCAATGATCGCTTTCCCCCCCCCCCCCCGCCACTCCCATCTTTCTAAACTCCAATGAGTACAGGCCCAGTGCTGTCAAATGCTCATCATATGTTAACCCAATCATCCCTTGGATTATTCTTGTGAACCTCCTCATGACCCTCCAACGTCAGCACATCCCTCTTCAGATATGGACTTATGGACAGCAATCAATAATGGGAATTCGACTGTTTAAAGTTTTTAACACTGTGCTTTCATAGACCAGTGGTTTTACTGAAGTTCCATGTCAGCTCCAATCTGATGCAATCAATACAGCACACACTGGAACCGGGAACTGTTTTGTGGTTCAATAACACAGAACAGATCTAATCACACACTTTGAAGTTGGACATTTAAGTCAGGGAGCTTCACAGGTAAGAACCAATGACCAAGGTTTCTAAATTTTCAATTTAATTTCACTTTGTAATCAGTGCTTTATATCATTCAGATTCATCAGATACTTGGCCATCAAGGGAATGCAAGAACTAGTGAACTAGCAGATTGATCTTGGGCCTGCCCAGGACTGCTAACAAGTTCAGGGTGCATGGAGCCCATAGCGAGAAACATTTAGCCCCCTTGGCGATGCTCCCATAGTCATTATCATTGTTAGCTAGCCCTGGAATAGGCAGCATGTTCCATACCTTCATGACCAACAAGCAAGATATCCCGGTTTACTTTGATTTAAAAGTTTGGCGCAGAGTTAAATATTATTTTGATCATGTTATATTAACAAAGTTCTCTGAGTGGCTATTTATCGTGATTTTTAAAAATATATCTAGGGTAGGGAGCTTTTGCATTTTTCAGCTTTAAATTGTGCAATGTGGTGCATACTGTAGCTAGTCTTTTAACTTACACTTGAATGCAACATTTATGCTTTAAATTGGATTAGGTATGAATAAGGTTAAGCTAAATTACATTCCTAATTACATTCCACAGTAGAGCCAGACTCTGATCAACAGGTGCAGCACATGAATGACTATATTCATGTATGGAAATCAGATTATAATTTATGCTGTTATGCATATATATAGAGCAAAAAACAGAGAAACAAGACAAGAGTCGGACTTCCATCACTGTTCTGCACAAATAAATCAATCAACCTTACCCTTTGACTATAGAAACAAGACGAAAATAATGCCACATATTCAATCGTATATGGTTCAATGAAATTAAGATATATATGTAAAACATATGGAAACAGGCCCTTCAGCCCACCAAGTCCACACCGACCAGCAATCTACCAAACACCAGTTCCATCCTACATGCCAGGGACAATTTACAGAAACCAATTAACCTACAAATCTGCACTTCTTTCGGATATGGGAGAAACCGGTAGTGGTAGTATGGCAACAACTCTACCTCTGTGCCAACGTGCCGCCCTATTAAATTCTTTTTTTCTGGAATATATTTATTATGGTGACACATCAATAAAGATGAACACATTATTCTGATTTCTGCCCTTAGTTGGATAACACATCTCCAGTCATTGTGTTTTATGACTGGTTTTCAACCTCTTCAGTCTGAAGGTCTCAAACCAAAACATCACCCATTCTTTCTCTCCAGAGATGCTGCCTGTCCTGCTGAATTATTCTAGTTTTTTATGTCTATCTTCAGTTTAAACCAGAATCTCTAGTTCATTCCTACACTCTTTGTTAAGCGAAACGGGTCCTATTCTCGTAATATTATTCACCTCAACTAAGTTTTTTCTTCACCTCCGTTGCTGCAGAGAATACAATCCCAGTTATCAAATCTTTCTTCAAAGTCAAAAAAAATTCCAGCCCTTACAACATCTTCATAAATCACCCCTGGATCCTCTCCAGAGCAATTGCACCCTTTCTACAATGTATCATAGTCTTACAGCATGGAAACAGGCCCTTCATCCCAACTTGTTCATGCAGATCAAGATGCCCCATCTAAACTAGTCCCAGTCATCCGCATTTGGCCCGTATCCCTTTAAACCTTGTGTGTGCCAGTGTGTGTGTGTAGTGTGTGTCAGTGAAGTGGTGACAACATCCGGAGTGAGCGGTGACTTGGCGATGCCCGGGGAGCGTTTCCCTCCCCCTCCTCCCGGGAATGCGGGCCGGCCCATGTGCTCGTGTCCAGCTGGGGTCCGGGGGAGGCGAGAATCAGTGACCCGGGGTCGGGCATCGGAGCAGAGCCTTAGCCCGAAATTCATCCCCGCGGCTCCGGAGGCAGCACCGACGCCCCCACTCACCCGGTCCGTTGCTGGCTCTGGGCCCGGGTTAAAACTCCATGGGGTGTGGACAGAGCGGCCGACGGACACAGAGCCACCGGAGGTGAGGGTGGGAGTTGTGAGCGGTGCCTCGGGGGGGGGGGGGGGGTCGGTGCTGGGACCACCACCGTGTCTCACCTATCACACCATCTGCAGGGGAGAAACTAAACGTTTTTTTCCCCCAAATAATTCCGCGGGCCAGTAGTTTGACAGTCCTGCTTTAAACCAACGCCCTCTAGTTCTTGAATCACATATCCTGGGAATAAAGCTATGCATTCACCTTATATATTCCCCTCGTGGTTTTTTCTCACCTCCAAAAAATTTTTGGATTATTTTGAATTTCCAGCACCTGCAGATTTTTGAGCGTGAGAAATTTGAGAGCGTGAGAATTTTGTGAAATGTGTGCGCCTCACGCTCAATGTGTGAGAGTTGGCAGCCCTGAAATTGTTATTCACACAACTTTCACTGGAACCAAAACTCGGTACTTTACCTTCAATTTAGGCAATGAAGAATGTGTTTTTTTGTCTTACCTGACTGGTTTAGTAATTAAAACAAGGCCTTAGTGTTTCTTATCTGTTCATTAAATATGCCTCTAGCAGTTTAGATGGCTCCAGTCTGCCCCATCCATCTTCAATAGCTCACTGACCAGCCTATTTGTTATCTCCTTGTTGCAGAGTCATACTGTTATTTCATAGTTGGCTAAAGGAACCTCTTTGCTCTTTGAATAGTACTGGAGAAAATCTTACATATACCTGAGAGCGAAGAAGATCTTGAAGCTCTTACCTTAATCCCTCATCTAAAGAAAAACGCATTAATAATGCAGAGTGTCAATTGGGTTAATGTACTCAAACCTATGCATTAGTACTTTAATCCAAAACCGTTCAAAACATCCCAAAGCTCTTCACAGTAGCATTATTGAACACGACACACAATAAGGAATATTAGAGTAGTTTTCTGCATTTTTTGTCAAGATTCTGAGGAGCATCTTCAAAGATAAGATCGAGAGGTTCAGGGGAAAATTCCACAATTTGTAACTCTAACATCAGAAGAAATGGCTGCCAGTGATGTTGCGATTAGGGAATGATCAAGAACTCAGAATAGCAAAAAACTTAGTGTTTTACTGCCATATTTACCAAAACTGAACTATGAGATTCTTCCTTGCAGCAGTACAACGGGTTTGTAAACACAGTACTCAATAGATAATATAATAAACAAAAAGTTCAATTTAAAAAATCATATTGTGCAAAAAAACCCAAAGCCTAAAGTCCCTAGTGCAATCTTGGGGGGGAGAGTAGAGGGGGGGGGAGGTGAGAGGGAGGGGAGAGGGAGGGGGGTGGGGTAGGGGAGGGGAGGGCTGGACTGGAGGCATAAAAGACCAGGGGTAGGGGAGGGGAGGGCTGGACTGGAGGCATAAAAGACCAGGACAGATCAGGGCCGGCAACTGATGACCTCAGGTAGCGTGGTTCCCTGGCAGGCCAATTGTTGGCATGGGAGGGTGTGTTTACAAAGGAATTCATTGTTGCGAACAGGTAGAACGAGTCGGATGGAGAAAGTGGGGAGGGGAATGTCAGTCGAAGTTACTTAAAATGAGAAATTCAACGTTCACGCTGCTGGGTTGTAAGCCACCCAAGCAAAATATGAGGTGCTGTTCCTCGCATTTGTGTGTGTCCTCACTCTGGCAATGGAGGAGGCACTCAACAGAAAGGTCAGTATGGGAATGGAATGCCCTGTCACTTTGCATTCCCTAATTCAGCACAATGCACAAATTCAGCTTAGAAACACTTAGAAACACTCAGCACTACCAAGTCACATATCATGGTCACTTAACATTTTGTTGTCACTCGCCATTGCCCAATCAATTGACATTGTCATGTTATTATTACCTAATAACTCAACTTTACCTCTGTCTCTTGGAATTACATGATCACACAGAATTATACCAACACTCAAACTTGTCCAGTCAGGCAGAAAGCCATTTATCTATGTTCCGCCAATCAATATTGCCTCATCATGCACACATGCACACCAGCTTCTCGTTTTCACCTGGCAAACGGCTAACAATGGCCTATTTCCTTTATCATTGTTACTTTTTTTGCATATCTTTCATTCATTTGTTCTATATCTCTCTACTTCACTGTCTATTTCTCTCGTATCCCTTTCCCTTGACTAGAGTCTGAAGAAGGGCCTTGATTCGAAATGTCACCCATTCCTTCTCTCCAGAGATGCTGCCTGTCCCGCTGAGTTACTCCAGCAATTTGTGTCAACACACTGTGGTAACTTGCAGGAAGACAATAAATCATTCAAAATATGAAGTGGATCTGATAGTTGTTCCAATTTTGTTTTAGTCTCCACAATCTTCCCCTCAAAGAAATTTATCTGAGTATTAAATGCCTTAAAAACTTGTTCAAGGTTTCTTTTTTTTATATTAGCGTAAACCACTTTCCTTCTAAAGTTAATATATCTTTGACTCAACCATAAACAAGTCACAACCCAATGGCACAGCAGGTAGTGCTGCTACCTCATAAATCCAATAACCCAGGTTCCATCCTGATCTCCAGTGTTGTGTGGTTATTCTGAAACATTGCTTCACTTTGTAATGTGTGGTGTCATTGGTTGGGAGGTACAGAATGACTGGGCAATGTGTAGTAATTAGGCATGAGTGCACGATAAGGCAATATTGATAGGTGGAACCGAGTGTCTCAACAAAGATAAATGGCTTTCTGCATGACTAGACAAGTTTGAGTGTTGGTACAATTCTGTGTGATCTGTTCTGTGTGAGTATAGAAGTTGGGAAGTCATGTAGCAGTTGTAAAAGACATTGGTGAAAGCGCATTTAGAATATGGTGTTCAGTTCTGGGCACCATGTTATAGGAACGATATTATCAAGCTTGAAAGGGTTCAGAGAAGATTTTAGAGGATGTTGCCATGACCAGAGGGAGAGGTTGAATAGGCTAAGTCTCTATTCCTTGGTGCGCAGGAGGATGAGGGGTGACCTTATAGAGGTGTACAAAATCATGAGAGGAATAGATCGAGTAGATGCACAGAGTATGGAGCGAAGGAAATAGGCAACGATTCGGGCCGAAACCCTTCTTCGGCCTGAAACGTTGCCTATTTTCTTCGCTCCATAGATGCTGCTGCACCCGCTGAGTTTCTCCAGCACTTTTGTCTACCTTTGATTTTCCAGCATCTGCAGTTCCTTCTTAAACACAGATGCACAGAGTCTCTTGCCCAGAGTAGGGGAATTGAGGACCAGAGGACATAGTGTCAAGGTGAAGGGGAAAAGATTTAATAGGAATCTGAGAGGTAACCTTTTCACACAAAGGGTGGTGGGTGGGTGGAACAAGCTGTCAGATGAGGTAGTCGAGGCTGGGACTATCCCAACGTTTAAGAAACAGTTAGACAGGTACATGGATAGGACAGGTTTGGAGGGATATGGACCAAGTGCAGGCGGGTGGGACTAGTGTAGTTTGGACATGTTGGCCAGTGTGGGCAAGTTGGGTTGAAGGGCCTGTTTCTACATTGTATCACTCTATGACTATGTAATTTCAAGGGACAGAGGTAAAGCTGAGTGAATAATAACACGACAATGTCAACTGACTGGGCAATAACGAGTGACGACAAAATGTTAAGGCCACACCCAAATGCGAGGAACAGCACCTCATATTTTGCTTGGGTGGCTTACAACCCAGTGGTATGAACGTTGAATTTTTTAGTTAGTAACTTGTACTAACATTTTGTGTCTAACTTCGGTTTAGACCAAAATCTGAAATTCCTTCATATCACAGTGTGTCATGGACAAAAAAGTTTGTTGACTCATTGGGAAGGTCGAGTCAGGATTCAGGTTGCTGGTTAAAGAGACCATTTGTTGAAAGTTTAACTCGTAACTAATCTGCATAACTGTAAGCAGTCGAGCACAGACCTTGATTAACTCATCCAAAAATTAAGTGGATTCCTTTTCCATAAATGTGTTTCTGTTGTCCTGATATTTCTGCTATTTCTCCCTCTTGAATTGAAGGAACACAAACATGAACTTTGACATCTGATTTTAATCAATTATAGTCAGAACAGAGCCGACCATAACAATCACAATGAGGCCCTAATCTCTGCAAACATACTGACCATTCCATAGATAGATACAAAATGATTGAGTAAGTCATTCAACATTCATACCACTGGGTTGTAAGCTGCCCAAATGAAATATGAGGTGCTGTTTCTCCAATTTGTGTGTGGCCTCATTCTGACAGTGGAGGAAGCCCAGGACAGAAAAGCCAGTATGGGAAGTTTAAATATTTAGCAGCCCCCCCACACCGATTCTCAGTCTGAAGAAGGCTTTTCGACCTGAAGCGTCACCAATTCCTTTTCTCGAGAGATGTTGCCTGACCCGCTGAGTTGCCCTAGCATTTTGTGTCTATCTTGGGTGTAAACCAGTATTTGCAGTTCTTTCCTACACACTTACTATCTATGCACATCTTTAATTGAAAAGATAACCCCAGCTTCCCTAATGACCTGGTGCAAGGTATCAACCCGAAACATCGCCCATCACTTCATCTCCACAGATGTTGTTTGAATGGCAGAGTTCCTCCTGCAGCTTACTTTTTATCCCAGCTTCTCTTCCCCTCTACAAAATGTAATCTGAAAGCACTCTATATTATCCCCTGAACCCTTACCTCTAACAATGTTCAAGGAGTTTATTGCTTCTCAGACAACAAAGATCGAGGCCATTGTTTCCCACCATTTTCTCAGTCAACCAAGAAAGTCTTCCTCCAGTGTCCCACCCTTCCCCGTCAAACCCCATTCTTCTCGCCTATCTCATATTACATCTGGTCCATGTGATCCATGCTCATCGTAGCTCTAAGACAGCCCCACTACCTTCGGGGCCAGCTGATAATATTAATTGTGGATACAAGGAACTGCAGTTGCTGGTTTACGAAAAAGGACACAAAGTGCTGGTGTTAAGCAATTGTGGTTAATAGAGGTTATTGGACAGGATAACCATCCACGTTTAGGTCAGTGTATTGCCCCACTTACATGCACTGTAAATGTGTTGACCAACCTCCAGCGTGGGCTCTCAGAGTTTTCGTATGGAAACCCAACTACACCACTCTCCTTATGTATTCTCCATATTTCCTTAAAACAAAAGACGGAGGCTATTTTGGCCCATTGTGGCAACTTACAGGGCAAAACATCCTTCTCGCTAAATCTTCAAATAACTCTAACTGATTAGTCTAATTTTCCCTCATAAATCTGCTTCTTCTTCTTCTTTCGTGTGGCGTGCACAGCCTAAAGTTGTAGGACAACTTGTTCTATTTGATAAGGGTCTCGACCCGAAACGTTGCCTATCTCCTTCGCTCCTTAGATGCTGCTGCACCCGCTGAGTTTCTCCAGTCTTTTGTGTCCCCTTGTTCTATTTGATCTTCCGTTTGTGCACGTCGAGTTGATTGCATTCGTCGAAACAGGGCGGACCACGTGAAGATTGCAATCTTCCACCCCTCATAAATCTACATTCATACTCAATCCTGTTAATCATTTTGAGGTGTTCTGTTGTCATACTTCATTATAGATTCTAGCAATTTACCTACTGCTGATATCAGGCTAACAATCAATTATTTCTTATTTTCTCTCTCTCTCTTTTCTTAAATAAAGGGGTCACATTTGCCATCCTCTGATCCATGAGAAAAATTTCAGAATCTACAGAACCTTGGAAACTGTTATCCAATGCATCCATCATGTCTAAAACAATCTTCTCAAACATTCTAGGTTGACCTCGTCAGGCCCTTGTGATCTTTCAGCCTTTAAACTCATCACCTTCTCCAGTAATATTTTTTAATCCGATTAGCAATTGATGAATCACTTTTCCTGTTGGGTATTTATGCCTTAAAAGTATATGTTTCAGCCAAGTGTGCTTTATTTCTTTGGATATAAACCAGATAAGGGTCTCGACCCGAAACGTCGCCTATCTCCTTCACTCCTTAGATGCTGCGCACCCGCTGAGTTTCTCCAGTCTTTTGTGTCCCCTTGTTCTATTTGATCTTCCGTTTGTGCACGTCGAGTTGATTGCATTCGTCGAAACAGGGCGGACCACGTGAAGATTGTGTTGTTTATTAACGTATTCATCAATCGACATGCCAACTCACTTCTCACACTTTTACATTTTCCTCTGCTTAGGTTTAAAAACTGGTTTTTTGTGTTAAACTAACTTAGGTTGTAAACCACTTTAAAATGTCATCATATTATGATCACTCTTTCCCAAAAGTTGCTTTACACCAAGATTATCAATTGCTCTAAACAAAGTCCAGTATATCTTTTTTCCCCTTCTTTGTATCTCACAATATTGATCCAGAAAATATTTTGAATTCATCTTCCCCCTTATGACAGGAAATATGATTTGTCCTGGCTATATGTAGTTCAACATCTCCCGCAAAATGTACGACATATCCCTTCACATACATGCACTGTACGCGTCTGATCGGCCCGAAACGTTGCCTATCTCCTTCGCTCCATAGATGCTGCTGCACCCGCTGCGTTTCTCCAGCATTTTGTGTATCCTTCACATACAGCTTTTTGATTTGATCCATCGGCTGTGGGATCTTTGCAATATGAAAACTGGAATTCCCATTTGGGCAGACTAAATAAATCAGACAGGAAACACAGTGAGCCTCAACACAGACCTATAATCCTAAGAGAATTCTTAGTTTACAATTCACTCTACAACCAATCAAGCTCATTAGTTCTCATTAATTATAATTCATATGAATCACAGATGATGAATTAGGTTGACCATCAGTCGTGGGTCTGACTTTAGCAGTGAGGCTGATCAAACCAGCCAACCATCGATCACGCAGCAAGTGAGGCTTTGTGGCACAGTTAGAAGTTGCAGTCTTGAAACTGGCTCTCAGCCAAGTACTGCAATGATTATGAGTGGAAAATACTGGGCACCTGTTGAACTGTTTACAAGGTTACTTTGTAAAATTGTCCTTGGATCAGTCCATAGTTGAACAAGACAGTCTTTGTGCTAAGTTTCATAGTTTACGCTCCTTGTAACAACTTGACTTCAAGTTGTGCAGTTTCTCACAGTACCAGTTTTGTTATCATAGATCTTGTCATTTTAAACTGTGAGATAATAAACAATAACCTTGTCTCCGTGCTACACTAATTACAAAGCCTGTTTTGTTGCTTTGTTTGCAAATATTCACAGTCATTATCCTCAAAAAACTGATTGCTGGTTTTCACAAAGTGGCAACAATTTCACCTTGGCTCCTACGATTGTGTGCTATTTTTTTACTATTTATTTACTTTTAAATTAGTTTAATTAATTTAGTAAAGTACTTCAATTTTAGTTATGCCAGTTTTATGCGTCTCAGTGGCCTCCCACGATCTGCAGTGAAGCACAATTGTTGAAAAAAGATGTTAAAAAAGAAAATAACCTCACTTTTCAAAAATAAAAATAATTTTTGGGGAATTAATCATGGCATTAATCAGAGATTGGCAATGAATACAGCAGATATTTTACATCAATATATCTATATATCTGGAGGGTAAGGAGAACTCAGGAAAATTAAAATTGCCTGGGCAATTGTACTGAGTAAGTTATCGAAGTATTAAGTTGACATATCCCTAGATCCTGAAGTTCTTCTACCTAGGGTGTTATAAAGAAGTGGGATAGTTGGTGTTTTTAATTTTCCAAAATTACTGAGATTTGGGGAAGATTCCATTAGATTTGAAAACAGCAAAGATAACTCTTTTATTCAAACAAAAGAGGGAGGCATATAGCAGGAAACTATAAGCTGATTAGCTTAACATCTACATAGTGAAATATTAATGTAAGGCATTGGAAAAAATATGGCTATTAAGAAAAGTCAACATGATTTTGTGAAAGGGCCGTCACATTGCAAAGTCTTGTATGTGAAAAAAGGGTATGTTCATTCTTTATAATTGATTAAAATTTAATTGTTTTACTTAGTATCACTTAATATCTTGCTTATTTCACACAAATCTATTGCTACTTATATTTCATAAATTCGTTTAGGGAACATAAATCAGCTGCTGTGTTTCGCAATACAATATTACAAAACATCAAAAGTACGTTAAAAAATATCAAGACATATTTTCTTTAGATTTAATTGATACATTATCTTAAGCCTGTGCACAATGGGAGATTGTTATGTTCTATTGCCTCTGCTGAGGTTGATAGGGTGAACTGATAGACATCTGACATGATTATTGACCATCCACAAAAACTATGCTACCTTGATTTTTAACTAGTTGATTAACACATACTTAACTTTTACAAAGTAGACAGAGTTGTTCTGCCCTGAACATAAAACCTGAGCTGTAAAAGTTGCTTCATTTACTTGTTAAAACTATTCAACCCGCAAGCAAACATTCCAACATGGGAAGACACTAAGATAAATTCACTGGCCTTGAACTGCTCACTGTCACATTTAAAAAGAGCTGTCAGCCAGAACTAATTGTATAAGAAAGAACTGCAGATGCTGGTTTAAATCGAAGGTAGACACAAAATACTGGAGCAACTCAGTGGGACTGGCAGCATCTCTGGGAAGAAGGAATGGGTGACGTTTCAGGTCCCGGTCTCCTAATTTGAGGAAGGACATCCTTGTGATTCAGGCAGTGCAGCGTAGGTTCACGAGGTTGATCCCTGGGATGGCGGGACTGTCATACGAGGAAAGATTGAAAAGACTAGGCTTGTATTCACTGGAGTTTAGAAGGATGAGGGGGGATCTTATAGAAACATATAAAATTATAAAAGCACTGGACAAGCTAGATGCAGGAAAAATGTTTCCAATGTTGGGCGAGTCGAGAACCAGGGGCCACAGTCTTAGAATAAGGGGGAGGTCATTTAGGCCTTAAGTGAGAAAAAACTTTTTCACCCAGAGAGTTGTGAATTTATGGAATTCCCTGCCACAGAGGGCAGTGGAGGCCAAGTCACTGGATGGATTTAAGAGAGCGTTAGATAGAGCTTTAGGGGATAGTGGAGTCAAGGGATATGGGGAGAAGGCAAGCACGGTTATTGACAGGGGACTTTCAGCCATGATCACAATGAATGGTGGTGCTGGCTCGAAGGGCAGAATGGCCTCCTCCTGCACATATTTTCTATGTTTCTATGGGTCGAGAGTCCATCTTAACTGACCTGATCTCCCGGTTGCTCAGCACTGCAACTCCCTCTCCCATTCCCAATCTGACCTTTCTGTCTGAGGCCTCCTCCATTGTCAGAGTGAGGCCCAGTGCAAATTGGAGGAACAGCACCTCATATTTAGCTTGGGTAGTTTACACCCCAGCGGTATGAACATTGACTTCGCTAATTTCAAATAGCCCTTGTTTTATAACCTCTCTATCCCGTCCCCCTTCCCAGTTCTCTCACCAGTCTTACTGTCTCTGACTACATTCTATCTTTGTCCCGCCCACTCCCCTGACATCAGTCTGAAGGGTCTCGGCCCGAAACGTCACTCATTCATTCTCTCCAGAGATGCTGCCTGACCGCTGAGTTACTCCAGCATTTTGTGTCTATCCAGAACTAATTGGCAGCATTCCAAAATCAGGCAGGTGTTGACCTCTACCTTCACGCAGCTGTGTGCTCGGCCCAGGAGATGACAGCTAGCTTCATAAAGCATCAGGTTAATTTATAATCCTTGCCACAAAATCGCTGAGGATAACTAAACTGCATCTGACATTTTTACAGAGCATTTATTCATTATCTAGCCTTTGTTTGACTCAGTGGGGGATGATCCTGTGGATTCCAACAGCCCTCTGGAACTTTATATTTAAATGCAAGTCTCAAAGGTAGGTGGTGGACACCTTAGCAATATCCTGCAGTCCTCAGGAATTATATGACAGTAAAATAGCAGCAGGTAGAGACCCCCTTGCCCCTCAAGCCTGCCCGCTGTTCAATATGGCTGTTTTACCCAAGTACGCAACTCCTCAACTCCTCTTCTTTGCTAATTCTCCATAGCCCTGAATTCCTCAAACTTTCAAAAAAATTATGTGGCTCTTTTTTAAATAAGAGTCAAGAGTGTTTCGTCCCTGGTGCATAAGACAATTAAATTCTTGCACAACAGGATACAAATAACTCAGTAGGTCAGGCAGCATCTCTGGAGAACATGGATCAGGTCAAGGCCGTTCTTCAGACAATGACATTCTTGCTGTATCTTTACAGGTAATATAGTTCCAATAATCCGGCCTCCACAACCTTATGGAATGAATGACCTTAAGCATAGGAGTAAAATTAGGCCACTCAGCCCACCGAATCTTCTCTGCCATTCAATCATGGCAGATATATTTGTCCCATCTCAACCTCATTCTCCTGCCTTCTCCCTGTAACCTTTGATGCCCTTATTAACCAAGAACCTGTCAATCCCAGCCTTAAAATACTCAATCACTTGGCCTCCACAGACTTCTGTGGCAATGAAATCCACAGATTCACCACCCTTTGGCTAATGAAATGCCTGCTCATCTCCATTCTATTTAGCATTCACTGCTGCAAGCAATTCAGAAAAACAAAGTTAAGGAAAAAGTTGTGGTGTTTCTCGTCATATTAAAACATTTTCATGTTTTCATTTTAAAGATCAGAAGAAAGAAAGCTGTTCCCTGACAAGCATTAACCAATATTTATGAAAGCTTGGGAGAAAAACTTGGTATGATGGTACGATGCCCTGGCTAAGGCAGAAGCAGAGTGTGGGCCTCCTGGAGAGTCGTTCTTGTGACTAACAAGTGCTGCAGCATGAAGCAATTTTATCTCAAGTTCAGGAATCAGTTGATGCGATTAATCAAGCTTCAGGCTTAAAGCCAGTAGATAAAGCCACAGCTTCTTCTATAACTGAAGCACACAGACTAGAAAGGTCTCAGGGTCAGTTTCTTATCTATGGAATGCCAGCTGATAATTTTATTTTGCAACAAATGTCATGATGTTGGGTGAGTCACCCAGAGGCTTACACTAAATTTACTGGTAACATGGGTGTGAATCTCATTGCAGCAACAATGGAAACAAAATCTGGAAGTTAAAAAAAGAGTAATAGTAATCGCAAAAGCATTAAAGGTCATTAGAAACCCATTTGATTTACTGGCACTCATGTCCTGTAGGGAAGTAAGTCTGTTGCCATGGCCTAAGCCTAGTTCAATCAAACTCCACACCCAAAGCAACATGGTTGGCTTTATACTGCATTATCAAACAGCCAACTACATCCCCAAATTGTATCAAAACCCATGTAGCGAAGAGTGAAGCGGATGCACTACTTCCCACTGAAAAAGTCCCAATGACTGGGACGTGACCTGTTTATCAGAATGCTGCCTGGATTGAATGGTGTTAGCTGCAAGGAGAGATTGGATACATTTAGATTATTTTCTCTGGAATGCTGGAGGATGATGAGAGACCTGATAGAAGTGTATCAAATTATGTGGCATAGATATGGTAGATAGAAACTTTTCCCCAGGGTGGAATTGTCATATATTAAAGGACATATAAAACTCTCTTGACTCTTGACTTGACATGGCTTTAAGCTTTGAGGGGCAAAGTTTAAAGGAAATGAGTTTTAAACAGAGGGTTGGTGAGTGCTTAGAAAGTGCTGCCAGGAGGCAGATATAGTGATGGCATGCAAGAGGCTATTAGATAGGCACATGGAAATGCAGGAAAGGTAGGGTTTTAGATCATGTGAAGGGAGATGAAATAGGTTGATCTTGGCATCATGTTTGGCACTGATATTGTAGGATGAAGGGCCTGTTCCTGTGCTGTACTGTTCTATGTTTATGATTATGCCGTTTTTAGCCTAATCAGGCAAATAAACTAGATGTTGCACCCAAATTCAGAGAAATATCCCACACCCTGATCAAACAATAGATGTCACAATGGCATAGCTTTCTGCTCATGTGTCACAGTTCCTGAGTATCTCTTTCCAAACACCAGAAGTATGGATGGATGAGTGCAGCACCAGTAACCCATAAAAAAGTCAACATCATCAAGGGGAAAGCAGCCTATTATTTGACAGTGTCTGAAGAAGGGTTGTTTCTATATAAAAATATAAACAGGAGCAGGCTACTTGGCCCTCATGCCTCCTCTGCCATTTCATAAGATTGTGACTGATCTTTTAGCTTCATTCCACTTCCTGTACCAGCTCCGTACACATGGCAGTTAAACACTCTTGGCTCTTGAAATAATTATATTTAATCCCCACATTGTAATCATTAATATTGCTTGAGAGAAACTAGGACCCCAGCACCAGCCCCTGCAACAGCCTAATTACAGATTGTTTTACGTTTTAATATTGTTTCCAAATCCACAACAGACAATTAATGCCTTGTGCTTTGTACATAAATCATAGAACGGTACAGCACAAGAACAGGCCCTTCAGCCCATATCAATGCCAAATTAAACTACTCCATTCTGCCTGCTCATGCTCCATGTCCCTCATTGCCTGCATATTCACATGCCTCTGAAATGCCACCATATGTTTCCCTGCACATCTCCTTTGAACTTTCAATTCTCAGACCTTAAAGCTCTGCTTGCTACTTTGTAACATTTCCAACGTGGGAAAATTGTTCGATGCCTTTCAGAATTAAAAAAACGTCTATCAGGTCATCCTTCAGCTTCTGGTGCTCCAGAGAAAACAATCTGTTTGTCCAATCTCACCTTTTCGCCAATACCTTCATGCATCATTCTGGTGAACATCTCAGTACCCTCCCCGAAGCCTCCACATTATAGTTTGGTTTATTGAGATTCAAGAACCAAACATCAGCTTGAACTAAATCACTATACTGGTATATATATTTTTTCATTTTGATGGCCATTCACTTCCCTAAATGCCCCCCCGGCTTTAGATAATCAATTAACCAATTCTTGTCAGACAATATTAAATCCAAAATAGCCTATAAAATACTTCTCTTTTTTTTTTACTGTGCCTTAGCTAATGACTTCAAGAAGGAACTGCAGATGCTGGAAAATCGAAGGTAGACAAATCCAGCAATTTTGTCTACCTTAGCTAATGACTGATTATTTTTAAATAAAACTCCATTCAATGTGTTAATATTGTCTGAACAGAAATGAGCATATTGATGTAAGAGTAACCACAGCATTCTATTAATGCAGGACATGCTTATATATTGAAATTTGTGGTATATGTCAATAATTGGAATGATATTGCCAAACCTCACAATTGCTACCAACTAATGTTTATTATTCATTGAGGTCCATGCTTGGCTGCCATTTGTTAAAATGTGTAGGATGCAACTGCAGATGCTGGAGTAACTCAACAGGACAGGCAGCTTGTCTTCCTTTCCCTCACTCGCCATCCCTCCCCCAACCTAATTCTCCAACTAGTTTCACAGTCCTCCTGATTAAATTTTACTGATTGTATGCCTCATTGTCACCTTCCCCTGAGCTTACAATGAACCATTCTACCTTTTCCTAGATTATCGTCCCCTTTGATCTGAAGATAGACACAAAATGCTGGAGTAACTCAGCGAGACAGGCAGCATCCCTGGAGAGAGAATAGGTGACGTTTTGGGTCGAGACCTTTCTTCAGACTGAATCCCTATGATCTGTCATGTTCGCACCTTACCCTTCCATATCTCTATATCTCTCTCCCTTGACTCTCAGTCTGAAGAAGGGTCTCGACCTGAAACGTCACCCATCTTTCTCTCCAGAGATGCTGCCTGTCCTGCTGAGTTACTCCAGCATTTTGTGTCTATCTTTGTTTAAATGTTCTGCTCGACTTTGGAGAACACGTAAATGTTTGAAGCTAATTAGCGCCCCCCAGTGGTTATACAAATATCACTGTAACTCCACTGATTGGGAATGTCTACGGTTTAGCTTGAAAGCTTAGATCAACTTAACGGAAGTACAGGAGACCAAAGCAGATTTAAGAAATCGTAGATGCAGCTAGCATCAAGGTGATACCATTAAGATAGGGAATGTGCAGAGAGAATTGGAGGAACACATATCATTTGAACAATTGAAGGGATGGGAGATTATAGAGATAAGGGGCAACAAGCGCATGGTGGTATTTGAAAATATTAACTGTAATTTAAAATGTTAAATGTAGTGGGACTGTGAAGTGATGTGTATCACTATACACTGGTAGGTTGGTAAAGGGGTTCATTGTGAGTTGGAATTCAAACAGTAGGTTTTGGATAGGTGCATATTAACTAATAGTGGATAGTGAGAAGACATACAGAAAGGTATTGTGAAAATTTAGTTTATTATTCAATTCAAATGTTATGAAAGATTTGGATCATGGTTGGGGAAAGTGCATTTCATGTAACTGGGACATTGGTGATGAAGGTTCATCAATGTATAGTTCTCACTATGATTGTGAGGGGTGGAGTAGGTGCAATGTGTTCACAAGGATCATTTTACTTCGGAGTCACGTGAGTGATTCCGTGAAGAAGACCCGCCAGGCCGCACGCGCACCAGTACGTCAGCCGCATTTGACACACGGAGGCTGTGAGGAACGGAGCTCCTCCAGCGGTAAGTATGCAGACTCCGGGTAAGTTTTAAAAACTTTCCACTGGAGCTTGAATCTGTGCTGGCCGGTACGCTATACCGACTGCTAGCATGGAAAAAACAGGGAAGGGAAAGCGGCGCGTTTCAACTGCCCGCGGCAGTTCAGGATTGGAAGCCCTGCCTCATACCCCTGTTCAGTCGCTAAGTACAGATACAGTGACTGCAGACTCAGTGCTACACAGCACAGAGCCGTTGCTATTAGGGCACAAGGCAACAGATAAGTCTGCTAGGCCCACGGAGTCGGGGGATGATTCCTCACCGGGGCTGGATAGAGTGTGTACACGCCTATCCCAAGTGGAGGAACAGTTGCATACAGTCTTCCAAAGAACTTCACTCCAAGAGAAGGAGTGTCAGCGCTTAGGAAAAGAAGCGCCAACAGCAACAATGCTGCCAGAAACTCCTTATCAATTTGAGGAGAGTGCAATGGGCCAGAATAGTCCTGAGCCCGATTCTGATGGGGAAGTCCAGCCAGGAGAAACTGAACTACTGAATGTTCCACCACTGGCACTTCCATTTGCTGTCCCATCAGGAGCAGGTGAGCCACTAGGTGAAGAGCTGGCTACCACAATTAATTACATGGTGTCTCATCAGCTTCAGGAGCTTACTATGGATGAGACAGCCAAAAAACACGAGCCTCCAAGCAACTGTGAAGTATTAAGAGTTCCAACGGTGAATCATGTCATCTGGGGTCAGATGAGACCCGGTATACAAAGCCAAGAAATAAAAATGCAAAGAATTTTTAAATTATTGGCTGCTGGCATTACAACGTTCGCAAGAACAATGGATGGTGGTTATATGACCAGAACACACCAAGAGGCTCTAGGGTTGTTATGCAACACCCATTTTGAGATCAATGGTCTCAGGAAAAGGGCTATAAGGCCCACCATTAATCCCAGATACACTGCGCTTTGCAAGCCAGCAAGTATTCAACCACCTGATCTGCTGTTTGGCGCAGATCTAACCAAACAAATTAAATAAATAAATGAAGATGCTAAAACAATGAGTCTGATGAGATCAATGATGCCCGGCAGACAGCTGAAGAGAAAGTATCCCTACAAAACCACCTCAGCATCCGGAGCTACTCCAGGGACAAGCCGGCCCTCAGCACAGGGACGTGGATGGTATCCCTCGGTGGGAGCGACTAAGGGAGCTACTGCCAGAGGCTGGAGTCAGCAGGCTGTACCAGTCATCAGGGAGGTAAGTGGACCTGGTTCTCATAGAAACATTAAATATAACTCAAGAGAATATTGGTGGTAGATTACTACTTTTTTTTATAACGAATGGAAGCAGCTTACTTCAGATCTATTTATCAGGAGTGTAATTCAAGGGTTTCGGATTGAATTTATTCCAAATGTTACTTTACCTTTCCAACATGTTCCTGGCAGAACACTTTATTTTTCACAAACAGAGGTAATAGAGGTTCAAGCTGAACTCACAAAATTATATAACATAGATGTAATTGAAAAGACGGACCATCAAGTCCATCAAATTGTGTCAAATATATTTCCCCGTCCTAAGAGGGACGAAGGATGTAGAATCATTTTGGATCTGACAAAATTAAATACATTTGTACTCTATAGACACTTTAAAATGGAAACATTGGTTACGGCCAAGCAACTCATTTATAAAGGTTGTTATATGACCACAATAGATCTGAAGGACGCTTATTATTCAGTGCCTGTTCATTGCGAGCATGGAAGGTATTTTAAATTCAATTGGATGAATCAATTATGGCAGTATAAAGCACTGCCAAACGGATTGACCTCAGCCCCTAGAGTATTCACCAAATTGTTAAAACCAGTTTTGGGGTTGCTTAGAGGTCAGGGCCATATGATTATGGCCTATTTGGATGATATTTTAATAATTGGACAAACAAAAACTTTAGCTGAAATATCAGTGGCAGTTGTCAAATCCACATTTGAAAAACTGGGGTTTGTCATCCATCTGGAAAAATCCAAACTTACGCCAATTACCACAATTGATTATTTGGGGTTTTCAATTAACTCTATCAAAATGGTAATTACCTTGCCAATTGGAAAAAGTACAGAGCTAAATGAAGATTGTGTAACACTTTTAAACAAGTGTAAACCTTCAATTAGGCAAGTGGCGAGACCTCTGGGGAAAATGGTAGCAGCCTTTCTAGCAGTCCAATTTGGGCCTTTGCATTATCAGCAATTACAAAGAGCAAAAGGACAGGCACTTAAGGTACAAATTGGGCATTATGATAGGCCCATGCAGTTATCAGCTGAAGCAATTACTGATATTTTATGGTAGATTCAACATGTCTCCAGTAGTTTTAGCATGATAGAGCTGGAACAACCTTCCATGGTTTTGCAGACTGATGTAAGTGCACTTGGATAGGGTGCCCCAGACACAAATTCAAGTTGTGGAGGAAGATGGAGTTCAGAAGAAGCTGGGCTTCTGCAGACATGGGGAATAAACCATTTAGAGCTTTTAGGAGCATTTCACAGGCTCAAAGCTTATTGTTCTAACAAGAGCAGTCTGCATGTTCAGCTCCACATCGATAACACCACGGTAGTGGCATATGTCAATCACATGGGTGGTATCAAGTCGGTATCTTGTGACAGACTGGTAAAACAAATCTGGATCTGGTGCATTGATAAACACATTTGGCTCTCAGCTATTTATCTGCCAGGAAAACTTAATACAGTGGCAGACACAAGGTCACGGAAATTCCATGGCAACATAGAATGGATGCTGAATCACGATGTGTTCAAAGACATCATTGCCAAATATGGAACACCAGATCGTTCGCATCTAGACTAAACCACCAGCTTCCCAAATATGTGTCATAGGAACCAGATCCTGGGGCAGTAGCGATTGACGCTTTCTCGCTGAATTGGGTTGGTATGTATATTTATGCATTTCCACCTTTCTGTCTCATAAATCGATGTCTGCTTAAAATCAAGCAGGACAATGCTTCAGCGGTACTGGTAATATCCGACTGGCTTACTCAGCCATGGTATCCTTTGATCCGACAGCTGATGACACAACCTTTGATGGCTGTTCCTAAACAAAGGAATTTATTGGTGAATCCAGTGACTGGCAAATGTCATCCGTTGTATGACCGTATTGATTTGTTAATTTGCAGATTCTAAGAAGGCCATATCTGGGACAAGGATTGTCGGGTCGAACTGTCGACATGCTTACTGCATCTTGGAGATGGAGTGCTCAAAAGCAGTATTTTTGTTATGTAAAGAAATGGGAAGTTTACTGTGTACAAAATGATATTGATTATTGTACAGCACGTATTTCACATGTTTTGGAATTTTTGTCAACTCTTTACCATGATGAAGGACTAAGTTATAGTGCAATCAACACAGCAAGAAGTGCTTTGTCATCATATTTAGTGATGAAATCTGACAATCATGCAATTGGATCTCACCCTCTTGTGGTTTGATTTATGAAAGGCATTTTTAATTCCAGACCTCCCAAACCTAGATATATGGCTATTTGGGATGTATGTATAGTCCTTAAGAAACTACGTGAGTGGTTTCTTATATCAGCTTTGATGTTGACCACAATTACCATAAAATTGGCCATGCTTATGGCATTGGTTTCAGCACAAAGGGTGCAGACGTTACAAAAATTACAGTTAGACAGAATGGAAACTGCTGTGGACAATGTTACATTTTACATTTACGACCTCCTCAAACAGAGTAGGCCAGGTGTCACAGGTTTTAAAATAATATTTGCAGCATATCCTACGGATCCAGCTTTATGCGTAAAAACACATTTGATGCAATACATTGCAGTGACAGAAAATTTATGTAATATGGAGACAGGATTGTTTATCAGTTATAAAAAACCACATAAAAGAGTGTCAGTTAACACTATCTCCAGGTGGCTGAAACTATTTTTGATTGATGCAGGTATTAACAGATGTGTTTACATCTCATTCCACTAGGGCAGCAGCTACTTCGGCAGCCAAAGCGAAGGACGTGCCCGTCGACCATATTATGGCGGCCGCCGGATGGGCAAATGAGCTGATGTTTCAGAATTTTTATCATCGCCCGATTGTTGATCCAGGGCTGTTTGCTAATGCCATTTTAAGTTCTGTTTAAATGCCCTGGTATTAAAGAAAAACTATTGGTTGTTTATATTATTAAATAAACCCCATTACTACATTGAATGCAATGTTACTACTAATGCATTATTTCTCATTCGAGTCAATCAATGCAGTGGGATGCCGAGTTTGTAATCTGCGGCATGAAATCACAAAGCTTTGAAATCTTCACGGAATAACTCGTGTGACTCCGAAATAAAATAGCAAGATTAAACGAGAACTTACCAGTTTGAAGTTTGATCTTGATTTTATGAGGAGTTACGTTGGTGATTACGCGCCCAACCCTCTCTCATGAAAGATCACCTGGTAGTCCTCGAGTCACTGATCTTACTGTTTACTTCGGTGTTGTTTATTTGTGATTTCATACCGCTGCTTTGAAGATTGGTGCGCATGCGACCTGGCGGGTCTTCACGTAATCACCAACGTAACCCCTCATAAAATCAAGATCAAACTTCAAACTGGTAAGTTCTCATTTAATCTTACTATTCTTTGACAACAAGGAATAGATGAGGTGAAACGAAACACAAGGTACTGGATTAACTCAGCGGGTCAGGCAATCTCCCTGGAGAACTGAGAATTTAGGCTATAAATGGACTGATCTGTGACGTTCTTATATCTAGAAAGTAGACACTTTCTATAGCTTAAAGGTGAAAGGGGCAAAGTTTAAATTAATTGTGCAGGGCAAGTTATTTTTACACAGAGAGTAGTGGGCGCCTGGCTTGCACTATCGTGGGTGGTGGTGGAGGCAGATACCATAGTGGCACTAAAGAGGCTTTTAGATAGGCACATGGAAATGGAGGAATATGGATCATGCGGTGGCAGATGAGATTAGTTTATCTTGTCATTGTCTGGCAGACATTGGTGCCTGTTCCTGTGCTGCATTTTTCTATGTTCTTTGTTCTAATCTCACGCTGTACATTAAGACATTTTAAAACCCACGCCATACAACCCAAAGACACTATAAACTTCATATGGTATAACCCACTGACGTCAGACTATACAACATTCAGACAGCCAAACATCACCAACCTTTACATTGTCCAACTCACAACCCCACACTGTAATGGGCCTGTCCCACTTAGGTGACTTTTCGGCGACTGTCTTAGTCGTAGCAGGTCGCCAAAAAAACGGTGACTGAACGCCCCCCCCCACGACAATGTCTACAACAACCTACCTCCTAGTCGACATCAAGCTACTGACAACCGGTGACCCATTAGGACATCCTCCTACGACCATACCTACGACAACCTACGTCCACCTGCGACAAGCTACAACAACGTAAGACAATTCAGTCGCCGGCTGACGTAGGTTGTCACCAATGGAATTCACCGAAGTCAGCACCGGTGACAACCTACGTCATCCTGGTGACAACCAAAAAATAATCCAAGTTTGACCCATATTGACTCATAGACAATGAGTGGGGTACTGAGGTCTGGTTGGGGATGATCAGCCATAATCACATTGAATGGCGGTGCTGGCTCAAAGGGCCAAATGGGCCACTCTGACACCTACTGTCTATTGTTTATAGACATCCTGAAATCAGGATCTTAGATTTAGACAAAGGAAACTGTTAACGGGGCGAGTTGTCTGTGGATGATTGGAAAATTACATTAGGTGTAGGAGCAAAAATGGAAAGGCCACGAGTTGGTATTCGAAGTAACAGGCGATTTATTAAACTGATGCGCAAGATAGGTGACATTTCGGGTCAGGACCCTTCTTCAGACTGATTGATTGGAGGGAGGGTGGGAAAGAAAGGTAGAAAAGAAGAGGGGCAGGGCAAAGAGCACCATGTAATAGGTGGACAGTGACAGGAAATGAGTGACACAAAAGTATTGAAGAGTCGTGAACTGTGAAGCCAGAGGAAAAAATGTAGGTGGACTTCCTATGTATGTTTCTACAAGAGAGATAATAAATGTGTTTAAATTGTAGAGATGGCTGGGAAGGGGCAAGAATGCTCTGAAATGGTGTGAACAAATGTGCATTTGGAGACAGATTATACTTCTTTGTCTCCGTTATGTGCTGCTAATAGTAAGGTTGGGAGATTGGCTCAGCAGGGCGTGGTGTATTAATGGTGAGGTGGTGGGATAGGTAATAGAACTGAGAGGAGTTCATGCAGCCCTTCAAGTCTGCTCGACTATCTGCTCGGCTGATCTACAACGAGGGATTTGAAGTATCTATGGGTTGCATGATGCAAGGTTGTGCTACGTCTGTAGGTTGTACGCTGTGGGATTTCAGGTTTCCCAGGATTGCACAGTATCTTGTTTGGCTATGTTGTGGGTGGCGTAATGTGGGATCTGTTTCAAGATGTTGGAACATCTTCAGATGTACTGTGTGGAATTTGCAACATCTGTGGGGTGAACATTGCCCACAAGGCACTCCTCACCCCAGAACAACACACACCCACAGTACAACTGACAGATACCTGGACATACACACCTGAACTCTGTATTGTACATCTAACAGATGATCCGATACCCCAAAATATCTACACAGTACAACCCACATATACACCAAGACCTCACACTGTGCAGCACCTAGACACCTCAAATACTATACTGTACAACTGATAAAAACCCCAGACCCTGACACTATTTGACCCACATACATTCCAACACTCCAAAGCCCTGCAATCTAAAATGCACAGATACCACATTGCATTCACACTATCCAATCCATAGATATCCCAACACATCAAAACTCCACATGGTACAACATTGAGTCACACCAACCCAAAATGTCTACCGCCCTGATACCTTGACAGCCCAATACACCACACTGTACACCCCATACTCTCAACTACACCCATACAACCCACAGACCACAAACCCTACACTACAATCCACAGGTATTCAAACCTGTCACTGTGAACCACATATATTCCATCAGTCCAAAGCCATGAATCTAAAATGTTCAGACACAATATTGTGCCATTACTAGTATCACACAGAGAGTGGTGAATCTGTGGAATCTTTTTTCACACAGAGAGTGGTGAATCTGTGGAATTCTCTGCCACAGAAGGTAGTTGAGGCCAGCTCGTTGGCCATATTTAAGAGGGAGTTGGATGTGGCCCTTGTGGCTGAAGGGATCAGGGGTTATGGAGGAGAAGGCAGGTACAGGATACTGAGTTGGATGATCAGCCATGATCATATTGAATGGTGGTGCAGGCTCGAAGGGCCGAATGGTCTACTCCTGCACCTAATTTCTATGTTTCTATGTTACTACATAACTCAACACACCAAAGCTCCTGATGGTACAACCAAGAGACACCCAACACCTTGAAGCCCTGCAATGCTCAACCCTGAACGTGGCAATACAAGTAGATAGTATGGTATAAAAGGCATATGGTACGCTTGTTTTCATTAGGCTGGGCATTGAGCCAGGAAGTCATGATGTGGTTTTATAGGACTTTGGTTCGGCTGCATTTGGAGTACTGAGGAGATTTACCCAAATGATACATTGATTAGGGTATATTAGCTACAGAGGTTGGACAGACCTGGATTATTTTCTCTAGAATTATGGTGGTTGCAGGGAAACTAAATAGAAGTATATAGAGTATCACATTTCCATTCCTCTTCCATATAAGAGGAATGTATAAGGTAGACAATCAGAACCTATTTCCTAGGATGGATATCAAGTACTTTTAGGTAAAGGGGCAATGTTTAAAGATGTGTGGGACATGTTTTTTACACAGAGTGTGGTGCGTGCCTGGAACGCACTGCCGCTTGTGGTGGTGGAGGCAGATATGATAGTTTTGCAGGGAGTGGAGTGATATGGATAATGTCCAGACGCTGGTCTTTGCACCCATCAAGTTCGGGAAATGGACATTGTGGACCAAAGGGCCTGTTGCTGTGGTCCATTGTTTTTTGTCCTAATATCCTTCCAGCTACAAACACCACACGCAACAATCTGATCTCATTGAAACATATAAGATTGTTAGAGGCAGGAAACATGTTCCTGATGTTGGTGGAGACCAGAACCAGGGGCCACAGTTTAAGAATAAGGAGTAAGCCATTTAGAACGGAGATGATGAAACACCTTTTCTCACAGAGAATGGCGAGTCTGTGGAATTCTCTGCCTCAGAGGGTGGTGGAGGCGGGTTCTCTGGATGCTTTCACGAGAGAGCTAGATAGGGCTCTTAAAAATAGCGGAGTCAGGGGACATGGGGAGAAGGCTGTTCCCCGGGTACTGATTGGGGATGATCAGCCATGATCACGTTGAATGGCGGTGCTGGCTCGAAGGGCCGAATGGCCTACTCGTGCACCTATTGTCTATTGTCTAATTTAGGGACACTACAAAAACTCAACGGATTACGATTTTCATAAATTCACAAGGTACCACCATCGACATCCCGGAACTCCTCAAATTACAACCGGCAAATACTGCAGTATGGTAATGCCCAATGTACAGTCCCTGGACATCTTGAAACTCCAGGGTACACAAAATGCTGGAGAAACTCAGCGGGTGCAGCAGCATCTATGGAGCGAAGGAAATAGGCAACGTTTCGGGCCAAAACCCTTCTTCAGACTGACTGATGGATCTTGAAATCCATGCTGTACAGGGGTAGAAAACGCTATAAAACCATGGGGGGGGACACACGGTTTGGTGGAGATTCTTGGTGGTCGCGCACACACACACACACACACACACACACACACGTGAGGCTTCGGCCGTGGGCCCTGTGGACGGTAACATTCTGACCTGGTTGGTGACCGACTCCAAACTCCAGCAACAGCAGCTTCTCCCGCCCGGAATCGTAGGGCTTGAATCGGCCCATTTACGGGGCCTTTAATCGCCCCATGAAAGGCCCCACAAACCAGACGATTCAGCCCTTAGAAAGCGTCTGATACCCACTTCAATCTTTCAGAAGCTACTTTGTGATAAATAACATTAAAACAAATAAAACTGAAGAAAACAGAAGAACCAACCTTGGAGGGGGGAGAGAGACACACACATGGGGAAAAAATACTAAATAACGTGAGTGACCATGAATGAGGGACTAACTTGCAAGCCAGCCAGGAAACCCGTCGACCCGTTTAAATCTTTCCCATCCACCGATACATCCAATTAGTTCAAATGGTAATATTACCCGCATCAGACAGCTTTAAGAAATTCCCCGTGAATACCTTCAGTAATACTTGAAGGTCAAAACACAATTGGTGACACATCGTGTTAATACGATGTTAATAGAGACATTTAACAAGCAGCGACACCAATACTGTCTCACGGAAAGCGGAGATTTTAATGGATTTGTTTTCACCGAATTTCAAAATCCGAATTACAAAACATGGCGGGTGGGTCCCCCCCGTCCTCCCGGGATTTCCGCCCCATGGCTGTCCAATCTATTGCACAATTACATACCCACCGTTCAACCTACAAGTATTCATTCATCTCGAAATCCCTATAATGGAAAACCCACAGACGCCACCGTGCACCAGACACCCACGTCCACCCATTTGCCTGGCACCCAAACACTGGGAAACACTAGTACTATGTATAACCTTCGAGCACGCTAAAGCATCACACAGTACACACAACCCCCCTCCCGCCGCCAAAATTTCACACAAAAAAGCTTGATGCACGCACAAACTCTCAAAAAATCACCACGAGTCGCAAGTTATAGTTGAATTAGACCCTTCGGCTCATCGAGTCGACTCCGACATTCAATCACGACTGGTCTCTGCCTCCTAGTTCAATTTCCCTGCCGTTTCCCCACAACCCTTGACACCCGTTCAAATCAACAAACGCCCCAATGTCGCACATAGTTGAAGGCACAGACATCCCAAAACATCACACTGTTATCTTCCGACACAGCGGGTCTGGCAGCATCCCTGGGGAACACGGATAAGTGAAGTTTCGGGTCGAGGCCCTTCTTCCGAATTCTGAACGTCGCCCATCCATGTTCTTCAGGGAAGGCTGTTTGACCAGCCAAGTTACTCCAGCGCTTTGTGTCCTTTTGTGTATTAACTGGCATCTGCAGCGCTTTGTTTCTACACTCCAAAGCCTGATACTGCCACGTATAGACGTCTCAAACTTTCACACAGTGCAACCCGGAAACAATTTCACAGCCAAAGAGAAAACTTCACGCTGTGCAACATAATTATAAAACTTCACATTACACCTCAAACTCCTCACAGTGCAATCGGCAGTTTTCCCAATTCCAAGACCGCAACCTGGCCATTCCCAAAGATCCACACAGCGCTACCCTGTGGCGCAACCCCCGAGAGTACAAAATGTAGCAACAAAGAACTGCAGATGCTGGTTTACACATGAAAAGACACAAAGTAGTGGAGTAACCCGGTGCGTCAGGCTGCATCTCTGGAGATCATAGGTAGGCGTCGTTTGAGTTATTCAAAAACTTAGAATGAAGGGGAGGCCATTTAAGACTGAGGTGAGAAAAAACTTTTTCACCCAGAGTTGTGAATTTATGGAATTCCCTGCCACAGAGGGCAGTGGAGGCCAAATCACTGAATGGATTTAAGAGAGAGGTCGATAGAGCTCTAGGGGCTAGTGGAGTCAAGGGATATGGGGAGAAGGCAGGCACGGGCTATTGATAGGGGACGATCAGCCCTCAGCCATGATCACAATGAATGGCGGTGCTGGCTCGAAGGGCCAAATGGCCTCCTCCTGCACCTATTTTCTATGTTTCTAAATGATATGAAGGGTCTCGACCCGAAACGTCGCCTATCCATGTTCTCCAGAAATGCTGCCAGACTTGCTGAGTTACTCCAGCACTTGGTGTCCCACATACAGTACAGATTGTAGAAACCCAACGCCACCACTGGCTCGTGGCTTTATACTGGGAGAATTTTTGCTACCGGGGTAAAGCAAGAGCTGGTAGGACCGGAATCAACCCACAACCACCACAGTATAAGTGCAAACTTTAAAAGTGGATTATTTCTGGGCGATGCATCCTAGGCATTGCAGTGCGCCCACAGACCACGGACTCCAACTCCCAGAGAGCGGAGCGGTAGCAAGCCAGCGCTCGCTCGATCGGGTGCAATTACTCGACATCAAACAGCGATAGAGGGAGGGAGGGAAGGAGAAGCGGAGCGCTGAGGAGCAGAGAGGTTTCTGACGGGGCAGTAAGTAGACAAGAATAGAAGACAGGAGAATTGTATGGAAACTTCTTGAGGGAAGAAGGACTGGAAAAGCAATGTTAAAGAGTTTGGTGTAAACAAGCTAATGAATTGTGTAAGGAAAATGAGGAAGGAAATGCTATCAACATCAAGAAAAGAAGAAGAGGGGTCCCCGGGTATTCAGTTAAGGCAAAGAGGACTCCTGGAACCGTGCCTTAAACCTAAAGGAACTTTAGCTCCCAGTCTTTGGAATAAGTCGCTTCAAGATGTTGGGGAACAGAATGGAGATGCTTGGAGAGACAGATTTTCTGGAATTAGAGATCAAGAGGAAATTCGGGGATCTTTGCAATGGGAAGGGGGTACTTCTGGAGTGCAGGTTCAGGGAGATGGGCGATCAGGCTCCTTGCAAGTGGGAGAGGGGTTTCCAGGAGTACATTTTCAGGGAGGGTGGAGAACAGCCTCTGTAAAAAAGGAAAGAACGTCCTTAGGAATGCCGGCGAAGGGAGAGGGAATTCCGGTGTCCTCCCAGTCAGCAGCAGGGTTCTCAGAAGGATTTGGGGAAGAGGAGGTGGTGGATTCGAAACTGTGGGGCGAGGAGCTTTCTGCAGCGTGGGATGGGAACCGTGCGCCACGGGTTAGAATGTGCGCAGCCCAGGTGAACTCTGCCACCAAGCTACAGGGAGACCTGCTTCTGGACGAGCAAGGGGTCCATCCGCAGAGAGTCGGACCCGAGATGGAGGATCACGTCCTGCAGGATGGCGGGGTCTCGCCCATGGAACTGTCCTTCTCTGGCTCTGGGTTTCTGGTGACCTATCAGATTGGCGTGGCTGAATGCTTGTTGGAAAACTTGCCCCAGGTTGTGCGTGCAGCTCCGAGGGTGTTTGGAGCTTCTGCTGGCTCCCTCATCGCCGCTGCTGTCGTCTGTGGCGTTGACCTAGGTAAGGCATCAACTTTGCTGCATTAACATGTATTTTTGCCACTGGCTATGCTTGGCTTGTTCCAAACCTGGAGAAAATGGCCTGGTGTTAATTAAGGAATCATACAATGAAAAGTGCTTCTGAAGTGTTTATCATGACGGGCTGTGTCCCAGGAGGGTTCCAGGTTTTAACCCGTTCATTGTGTTCGTTTGTTGATCACGGAGGTGTGGGCGTGAAGAACATGATAATGGTTCTAGATGTCTATTTGTCTTCAGTGTTTGGGAAGAACACAACTGAAACCTGTGCTGACTAACAAGATGCCCATTGCCCTACTTGAAGTGAGGATTTGGATGAGGATTAGATTGGATGGTATCCAACAATCAATGAACCTGCTGAAACATGCTGTCCAAAGAAATACTTGTCTTTCACAGCCTTGGACAAACGGAAATGTCAAATGGGAAAGGGAGGGAGAATTAGAGTGTTTAGCAACTTTAAGTTTACCTGTCACCCGTATACTTATAGCCTTGCATTGACTCCAATATAAGCAACACGTTGATTCTCATCCCAATTTTCCTAAAATTCTCTAGCCATCAATGTTTTCTTTATTATCACGTGTGCTCCAATTACAGTAAAATAGTTATTTTGCACACAGATCAGTAAGACTATCAGCATACATAAACACAATCGCCCGGTTAGTACCGCATGTACAAAACAACCCACTAGGTCTATATGAAAGAGTCACCATTTTACAATCCCAGCTGCAGTTGGCCATAAAGAAATTGGCTAAATTCTGGTCGTCTCTCATTGTCTCTCTCTTTGCACAGCCCTCCTAGTTATCACTTCCAACTTTTTAGCCTTCAAAGAGATATGCTCCTTCAATCCCAGGTTCTTGTTACCTTCTATTGGTAGATGACCATCAGTTCTGGAATTCTGGTGGGAAGAAGAAAGGAAGAGGAGGAGCCAGTAAGCTGAGGGAGAGTTCAGATAGGGAGAAGAAAGTAGGGACTATCTGAAATTAGAGAAGTCAATGTTCATACCGCTGGGGTCAAACTGCGCAAGCAAAATATGAGGTGCTGCTCCTCCAATTTACGGTGGTCCTCACTCTGGCCATGGAGGAGACCAAGGACAGAAAGGTCGGATTCAGAATGGGAGGGGGAGTTGAAGTGCTGAGCCACCGGGAGATCAGGTTGGTTATTGCGAACCGAGGGGAGGTGTTTGGCAAAGCGATCGCCAAGCCTACACTTGGTCTCAACGATGTGGAGCAGCTGACATCTAGAGCAGTGGATGTAATAGATGAGGTTGGAGGAGGTGCAGGTGAACCTCTGCCACACCTGGAAAGACTGCTTGGGTCCTTGAATGGAGTCAAGGGGGGAGGTAAAGCGACAAGTGTAGCATTTCTAGCGGTTGCAAGGGAAAGTGCCGAGAGATGGGGTGGTTCGGGTGGGAAGGGACGAATTGACCATGGAGTTACGGAGGGAGCGGTCTCTGCGGAAAGCCGACAGGGGAAGAGATGGGAAGATGTGGCCAGTGGTGGGATCACGTTGGAGGTGGCGAAAATGTCGGAGGATTATTTGTTGTACGTGACGGCTGGTGGGGTGGAAGGTGAGGACAAGGGGGACTCTGCCCTTGTTACGAGTGGGAGGATGGGGAGTGAGAGCAGAGTCACGGGGTATAGAAGAGACCCTGGTGAGAGCCTCATCTATAGTAGAAAAGGGGAACACCCGTTCCCCTAAAGAATGAGGACATCTCCAATGCCTTGGTGTGGAACACCTCATCCTGGGTGCAGATGTCGCATAGATGGAGGAATTGGGAGTAGGGGATGGAGTCCTTACAGGAAGCAGGATGGGAAGAAGTGTAATCCAGGTAGCCATGGGAGTCAGTAGGTTTATAGTGGATGTCGGTCAGTAGTCTATCACCTGCGATGGAGATAGTGAGGTCAAGAAATGGTAGGGAAATGTTGGAAATGGTCCAGGTGTATTTGAGTGCCGGATGGAAGTTAGTGGTGAAATGGATGAAGTCAGTGAGTTGTGTGTGGGCGCAGGAGATAGCACCAATGCAGTCGTCGATGTAGCGGAGGTAGAGTTTGGGGATAGGGCCACGGTACGTCTCGAACAAGGATTGTTCGATGTACCCTATAAAGAGGCAGGCGTAGCTCGGGCCCATGCGTGTGCCCATAGCTCCGCTAGGCAGGGGAGAGTATCAGTAGACGGGGATTGGTTGGTTCTGCGGTCGAGGAAGAAACGGCGGGCTTTGAGACCCTCCTGGTGGGGGATGGAGGTGTCGAGTGACTGGGCATCTATGGTGAAGACGAGGGAATGGGGGCTTAGAAAACGGAAGTCCTGGAATCGACGAAGAGCGTGTGAGGTGTCTTGGACATAGGTAGGGAGGGATTTGACCAGGAGGGATAGGATGGAGTCGGGATATGTGAAAATAAGTTCGGTAGGACGCGAACAGGCAGAAACAATGGGTCTGCCAGGACAGTCAGGTTTGTGGATTTTGGGGAGAAGGTAAAATCGGGCCATACAGGGCTGGGGAACAATGAGGTTGAAGGCTTGGGAGGGCAGGGAGCTTGAGTTGATGGTGCTAGAGATAGTGACCTGGTGCTCGTCTGTAGGGTCATGGTCCAAGGATAAGTAGTAGGTGTCTGAGAGTTGGCGCGTGGCCTCAGCCTTGTAGAGATCAGCGCGCCAGACTACCACGGCTCCTCCCTTGTCGACGGGTTTGATCACCCAGTCGGGGTTGTTGCAGAGTGAGTGGAGGGCTTATGTTCATGGGGGAGAGGTTAGAGTGAGACAGGGGAGTGGAGAAGTTGAGGCGGTTGATGTCCTGCCGGCAGTTTAAAATAAAAAGGTCTAAATCTGGTAGATGGCCATGAGGGGGAGTCCAAGAGGAGAGGGTCCGTTGGAGACGGGAGAAGGGGTCATCACTGGGGGTTGAGGACTCCTTCCCATGGAAGAACGCTTGGATGCGGAGGCGACGGAAGAAGAGCTCCACATCATGGCGGGCGCGGAAGTCATTGAGGTGGGGACGGAGGAGAACAAAAGTGAGGCCTCTGCTGAGGACAGACTGTTCGGTCTCACAGAGGGGGAGGTCAGGGGGGATGGTGAACACACGGCAAGGTTGGGGCTGGAGGAAGGCGGGTGAGTGGACTGAGGTCGAGGCAATGTCTGGTGGGGGTGTGGTGGGTGGTCAGGGAGGAAGTGGGTATGAGGACTATAGTGTGGGTGGGGAAGAACTGGGGTCACATGGTTTGAGGGGGAAGGGGAAGACCCAGTGGAACAACCAACGAGGTTTCTTAGGTTAGGGAGACTAGCACTAGGACCCAGCACGGTCAGAGCCCGTGATGTAGGAGTCTGCAGCGTGGAGACTTCAGTCCCGGTGCTGATATAGATGGGACATGATGGTCGGTGTGGGCAAGTTGGGCCGAAGGGCCTGTTTGCACGCTGTATGACTCTATGGCTAAATTACTCTATAATTAAAGAGATGCCAAGAGATTGCAATGGATCAAGAGAACATGGAAAATTGTGGCTCATTGATTTAAGTGTTGAAAAAAATATTCATTTTACTTTATTTCACTTTGGACAAAAGAGTTCTGAACAGATTTCCCTCCAGATTGGAAAACGTTAAAGGTGGTGGCAGTTAGGATTGTTAAAACGTCATGGACAAGAGCAGATAATAAGCATAATGCTGGTGGAACCAAAAAATTGAATTTGACATCATGCTGCTGCTATACATAATTGCTGTTTACAATATTTGGAGTACTGCATGCCTTTGTACTCACATGATCAAAACACATCTTGGACTTCGAGAAAGCAAGTGTGCACGTGTGTGTGTGTGTGTGTGCGCGCGTGTGTGTGTTTGGCCTCCACTAATATTCTGCAATTCAAGCAGCAGGTAAACTAAAATGAGTCACAGTGCTTCTTGATGCATTGAGGTGTGACGTGTGCATCACCAAAATAACATAGAACAGAGAAGTACAGCACAGGAACAGGCACTGCCATGCTGAACATGATGCTGAGTTAAACAAATCTCTGCTCGCATGTGATCCATATCCCTCTACTCCCTGCTTATCCATGTGCCTATCGAAATGCCTCTTAAATGGTGCTATCATATCTGCTTCCATCACTACCCCTGACAGCGTATTCCAGACACACAGTATATCAAAAGTATGTCCTGCATATCTCATTTAAACTTTCCCAATCTGACCTATGCTCTCTCGTCTTTGACAGTACAATTCTGGGTTCTTGATTGTGTATCCTATCTATGCCTCTCCTAATATTCTATATTTCTATCAGGTCTCCTTCCAATCTCTGATGCTCCACAGAAAACAATCCATGTTTGTCCAACCTCTCCTTGTAGCTAGTGCCACCTAATCCAGGCCAGCATTCTGGTAAACCGCTTCTGCACCCTTTCCAAAGCTTCCAGTTCCTTCTTATAATGGGGCAACCAGAACGGCACACAATATTCCAAATGCAGCCCCACCAAAGTTTGATAAAGTTGGAACATGACTTTCTGACCTATATGCTCAATGCCTAATCCAATGAAGACGAGTGTACCATATGTCATCTTCACCACTCAAGATTCAAGTTAGTTTATTGTCATGTGTCCCTGATAGGACAATGAAATTCTTGCTTTGCTTCAGCACAACAGAACATAGTAGGCATTGACTACAAAACAGATCAGAGTGTCCTTTTACCATTATATAAATATATACACACATGAATAAATAAACTGATAAAGTGCAAATAACAGATAATGGGCCATTAATGTTCAGAGTTTTGTCCGAGCCAAGTTTAATAGGCTGATGGCTGTGGCGAAGTAGCTATTCCTGAACCTGGTCGTTGCAGTCTTCAGGCTCCTGTACCTTCTACCTGAAGGTAGCAGGGAGATGAGTGTGTGGCCAGGATGGTGTGGGTCCTTGATGATACTGCCAGCCTTTTTGCGGCGGCGACTGCGATAGATCCCCTCGATGGAAAGGAGGTCAGAGCCGATGATGGACTGGACAGTGTTTACTACTTTTTGTGGTCTTTTCCTCTCCAGGGCGCTCAAGTTGCCAAACCAAGCCACGATGCAACTGGTCATCATGCTCTCTACTGTGCACCTGTAGAAGTTAGAGAGAGTCCTCCTTGACAGACCGACTCTCCGTAATCTTCTCCAACATTAGTGTTGATCGTGAACTGTAGTGTCATTGAACACGGAAACAGGCCTTTGCCCAACACATCCATGCCGACTGAATTACCTACCTGAGTTCCCAGTTACCAAAATTGGCCTGAATCCCTCTAACCCTCTAAACCTATCCTGTCCAAATGTTTTTTAACAGACGTTCAGCTTCTCCAGCCTTTACTATCATTCACTTATTCATGATGTGGAGCCTCCTCCACTGTCAGAGTGAGGCCCAATGCAAATTGGAGGAACAGCACCTCATATTTCGCTTGAGCAGTTTACAACCCAGCGGCATGACTACTGATTTCTCTAACTTTAAGTAACCCTTGCTTTCCCTCTCTACATCCCTCCCCACCCTAGTTCTCCAAACAGTTTCACTGTTCCCTCTGATTATTTTTTCTGATTGTATACTTCGTCGTTACCTTCTCCTTAGCTAACAATGAACCATTCTACATTTCCTTGATCACCATCTGCTTTGATCTGTCATTTTCACACCTTACCCTTCCATATCTATAGTCTCCCTCTCCTGACTCTCAGCGTGAAGAAGGGTCTCGACACAAAACATCACTCATTCCTTCTCTCCAGAGAGGCTACCTGTCCCACTGATTTACTCCAGCGTTTTGTGTCTATCTTCGGTGTAAACCAGCATCTGCAGTTCCTTCCAACACATTGAACAATTTTACTTGAATCGGACTGATGGCGCTTTTCTGATAGTTTAGTGTTATCCATGGGTCTCATGTCTGTTTTTGATTCCATACTAGATCGTTTCTATCAGAGCCTTAGTCTGGCTGCTAAACAGTCAAGAAGATGGTTTCTGGGACCGATGAATCCACTATTTAGTCCTCTCCAAATTGTAAAGAAGTGTCTGGTGGAGAATCTTCATGAGAATGCATACGAGCTTGCCTGCGGGAGGCTGTTTATTTCCATGACCCGGGCATCTGACGGACAAAACGTCCTAGTCTCCGACTTCAGTTCCAATGAGGAACTTATTCAGGTAACAATCTGTTGTGTCTCCTTCGACATGCGGTAAGATAGTTTCAGGGATTTTACTTTGGGAAATATTTCCCGAGTTCTGATTTACATTGTTGTACATTATTAGTGAACTGTCTCACCCAACTTTGAAGATATCTTTGTATGAAAGAAGAGAGCTGCTGAGGATCTCATTGGATCAATGGCGGGAAATGGACAGGCAATGTTTTTTGGGTTGGACCCTTATTCAAACTGATCCATCAAAATGAAGAGTTTGGATCTGAAACATTGTCGGACTATTTTCCTCCACAGATGTTGCCTGACCAAGTGAGTTTCCCCAGAAGCTCTCTTACGGATTCCAGCATCTACAGTCTCTAGTGTCTCCTGAAGATGTTGTCTTTCACTGAAGATTAATTCTGGGGCAGTGACATACTCTTGCATCAAGTGGGAGAACCAATAACCACAATAAAGATTTTAACATGTAATTACTTTAATCCAATCTGACAATGTCTGTGCTTGCAACAGGATTCAATGAAATAAAAACCATACTACTTACTCCCTGTCCCGCCTCCCACTCTCCCCCAAACTTGCTCCCTATCTCTATTCCATCACTGCGGATGCTCACTATCTGTAATTGGACTTTATCGGACTTCATCCTGCGTTAAATGTCGTAACCTTTACCCATTACCTGTACACTGTGGACAGCTTGATGGTAATCATGTATAGTCATTTCTTTGTCGAGATAGCAACAAAAGCTTTTCACAGTTTCTTGGTGCACATGACAATAATAAATTAAACCAAACATCCTCTGTTTGCTGTCATCCATCTCCCTGCTCGCTCTCATTATCTCTCCTGTCTGCTCACCATTCCACACCTCGCCCATGGCTAATTGTCACCTCGCTTTAGCCTCCGACCACTCTGGTCACATATCCATCAACCTCCATCCATCCATCCATCCATCCATTTCTTGATGCATCTCTGACTGCCCTCGACCTATCTCTCCCTCTTTCTCCATCCATCATCCCTCCCCTCGCCTCTCATTCAATCACTTCTCCTCTCAATCCATCGCCATCTCGCCTCGATCCATCAGTCCTCCCTTCCACCCATCTCGCTTCTTCACTATCCACCTCCCCCTCTCACCCTATCGTTCCATTGTCTCCACGTTCCATCGTCTGCCTCGATCAATTTTTCTCCCTCTCGATCCGTGTTTCCCTCAGCTCGATCTCCATCGATTTCCCCCCCCTCGATCCGACTCCCGCTCCTTTCACTCCGCACCCTCCCCTGGATCCACCTCCCTTGTTCCATTCCCTTCATCCCATCTCCCCTCCCACTGCTCTGTACACATCTGCTGCTCCGTAACCCTTTCCCCTCGCTCTGTACCCCTCGCTGTGTACCCCTCTCCCTCACTCCATCCTCTTTGTCACTCTTCCCCTTCACTCCACCCTTTCCCCCCTCCCCTCGATCCCTCCTTCCCGTTCCCTCAGTCGATGTGCCCCTCCCTCCTCTGCATTTATTGCGGCGGCGACATTAGTGGGGGGAGGACATTGCATTAAGTGTCCTGACCCCCTGGCTCCGCGCCTGCAACATACCATTTCTGTCCTGACAGATTATTGTTCATTTGGTTTATTCCTCAGGGTTTAATCTTGTTCTGGATGCCCTTATCCTGGTCTTCTTGGTTTTTGGTTGAAAAATATTTAACATTATTAAAACATTTAATTAGGACAATATCCAGTAACACATTAAATTGAATGTTTTTATTGTCACTTATCTTGAAATACTGATGAACATATTGCATAAAAATAGTTTTCGGATTGAATTTTAATTCTTCCTTTATTTCCCCCTTGATAGGCTTTATTGTGTAGCTGTTTTGTTCCTGTCTACTGTGGACTAGTCCCTCCAACCTTCCGTGGTGTGGTATGTAGTCATGAAAGTTTTTGCCTGCAAGAATTACTTTCTGTAATTTGTTACAAATTGCAACAAACTGAGAGGAAAAATTACTCCAATGTGTTAAACACATTATCAATATACATACATACACATGCATACGTACATGTATACATACCTCCATACTTACACAGAGAAGTGTGTGTGTATAGATGACCCCTGCATTCCAGGGTGGGAGATGGGGAGAGAGAGGGTTTGGTGGGGGGTTGGGTATTTACGTTTCAAGAAAACAGTCCGTATCATAATGTTCCCAAGGGTGATGCTGCAGTGTCTGTGCATGTATTTACTATTTATTTTTTATCACACACATTTCAGAAGAACACATTTTATTCTGTATCTCTGATTGTTTTGTGACCTCTGAAAGGTCAAATCTCTACTATCTGAACTGCTGTAATGTCTGTATATTATTTTTTGAAACAATGCCAACATCGCTTTCTTAACAAATTGCCCTTTTCTAAAAGCTCACTGCTGATTCTGAGTGTATTGACTCTTACAACTATTTGCCTCAGAAGGTGAAAAAAAAGATTTGTGTTGGACTATGTTTAAGAAAGAACTGCAGATGCTCGAAAGATCGAAGGTAGACAAAAATGTTGAAGCAACTCAACAGGTGAGGCAGCATCTATGGAGCGAAGGAATAGATGATGTTTCGGGTCTAGATCCTTCTTCACACTGTGTTGACTTTCAGATACCATTAACAAGTTGAATCAGGCCTTCAGATCTTCATTGAAACAAATAAGATTGTTAAGGGCTTGAACACACTAGAGGCAGGAAACATGTTCCCGATGTTCGGGGAGTCCAGTTTGAGAATAAGGAGTAAGCCATTTAGAACGGAGACGAGGAAACACTTTTTCTCACAGAGAATGGTGAGTCTGTGGAATTCTCTGCCTCAGAGGGCGGTGGAGGCAGGTTCTCTGGATGCTTTCAAGAGAGAGCTAGATAGGGCTCTTAAAGATAGCGGAGTCAGGGGATATGGGGAGAAGGCAGGAACGGGGTACTGATTGGGGATGATCAGCCATGATCACATTGAATGGCGGTGCTGGCTCGAAGGGCCAAATGGTCTACTCCTGCACCTATTGTCTATTGTCTAATCCCGCAAACCTGTTTTTGCCCAATGACTTTAAACTCATAATTGGGACTAGTGGATCTCTGATGTCAAGGAAAAGAGGAGTCTCTGGGTTATGGATGGATGTTGTAGGACCAAGATGCACGGACAGATTTATTTTAAACATGCATTCTTTCCTTACATTTAAATGTTACTTCAGACTTTTACATAAACATTACAATTGAATGCCAATTTGAGAAGTTGTAATTTTGTATTAGTAGGAGGGTTTCGCTGTCGAGCAAGCAGAGAGGTGAGAGAGAACACACAGCTCAGGTGGGTGTCTGGACCACCAATAATCAGGGCGGAGCGGCTGTTATCACAGTTTAAATGAACAAAAAAATTGATGTGTAAACTGATAAAACCAAACAATAGGAAACGCGTTGTAGAAGGGAAATCCATTTGCTTTTTTAGTTTTGAGATACAGCGAAAAAACAGGCCCATCCACCCACCAAGTCCAGACCGACCAGCGCTCCCTATACACTATCCGACACACTAGGGACAATTTATAATCTTTACAGAAACCAATTATCCCACAAACCTGTACATCTTTAGAGTGTGGAAGGAAACCGGAGCTCCCGGGGTAAATCCACACATTCACGGGGAGAACATACAAACTCTGCACAGCTGCACCCGTAGGCAGGATCGAACCCGGGTCTCTGTCGCTGAGAGGCAGCAGCTCTACCAGCTGCGCCACTGTGCCGCCTAAAAAATGTTACTTCTCTTTCTCTCTCCTCGGATTCTTCCTGATCTGCTGAGTATTTCCATAATTTTCTCATCACACCCCATATTTCCAGCCTCTGTGGTATTTTGCCATTGTGATGAGGTTAGGATTTCTATGAAGATCACAGCCCAGCAATTGCATGCGGTTTATGTTGCGTGCCACTTAATTAACTCCAGCCTGAAAGTTCCTTTGTATAGGCATGGACTGCTTCAGTGCCTGAGGAGCAATTAATGGAATTGACACTGCTCAATCGTCACAGTTTTACTGCGCAGAAGTGGGAGGGGGGGGAGGGACTATAAAACGCAGAAGTGTGGGCGTGGCCCAGTCTCTGCAAGATGGAGGAGGGAGAGGTCATGACTCGCTGTCTTTAGTGGCCTTGCACCCTGCTTGAAATGGTATGAAACTGCACTTGAATTTGGTACCCTGCAAGGAATAGCCGTGAGTCAACTGCCAGCCCACCAGCCAGTGAGTGAGTGAGCTGCCAGCACAACAAGCTTGAGTGACTGAGCCACCAACCCAAAAATCCATTCGGGCCCACAATGTCCAAACTAGTCCTCTGGAAACCAGTCCCTTCAGCTCACAACACCCATACTAGTGCTCCAGAAAGCCCCCAACTGGCCATCAATATTGGAATTGGTGGAGAGGTGGAATATTGCATTGGGGGACCAGCCCTCCTGTGTGATGCTGGGATCCAACGGGTCCCACTTATTCTAGTGTGCTATATAAATAAACTTGCTTGCTAGCTTATACCATGATCTGAGCCTTCTCTGTGTTGTTTTGTTGCAAACATCCTAAACTAATACAGTATCTGTCGATCTGCTTCTTTCACAAGAACATGACAATTTTCAATCATCTCACTCTTGGTGCCCCATCATATGAGATCCTTATGACTACATTATCCCCTTGTATCACAGCAAATTGATTCATACCATTCATCAAAAAGTTATTTCACTTTGGAGTGCTTTTAATATGCATGAATTTGTCACAGACCCTGATCCATCCAATGATGATGTTGATCGATGTTAATGGAAAATATCAATGGAGTTAAGCATTTCCCTGTGTACACACATGGGATGCAAGTGGCACAGTGACCACATCAGTAATGGGTGCATTCTGCTACTAAATATATCAAGTGTCCTTAATTATATCCTCAAACACACAAACTAGAGGTACTGGAGGAACAGCATCTCATATTTTGCTTAGGTAGTTTACAACCCAACTGTATCAACATTGAATTCTCCAATTTGTGGTAAACACACCCCCTCACTCCCCTTTTATTGCCCCTTTCTTCTATGTGCCCCATCCATTTCTCCCACTAGGTAATGATGTATCTGTTTGTATCAGTTGTCCATCTGTGATATTGTCTCAGCTTGTTTAGTTTAGCTTAGAGAAGCGGTGTGGACACAGGTCCTTCGGTCCACCGACCAGCGATCACCCACACACTAGTTCTTTCCTAGTCACTAGGGACAAATTTACAAAAGCCAATGAACCTGCAAACCTGCATTTTGCCATTGGAATGTAGGAAGAAACTGGATCACCCAGAGGAAACCCACGAGGTCACAGGGAGAATGTACAAACTCCGTACAGACAGCACCCATAGTCAGGGTCAAACCTGGGGTTCTGGCACTGTAATGCAGCAACTTTAGTTTAGTTTAGTTTAGTTTAGTATAGTTTCGAAATACAGCGGAGAAAAAGGCTCTTCGGCCTACCAAGTCCGTGCTGACCTGTGATCCCTGTACACTAATACTATCCTACCAACATCATATACACACCATGGACAATTTACAAATGTTACCAAAATCAATTAACCTACAAATTTACGAAAGCCAATGAACGTGCAAACCTGCATTTTAACCTACAAAACCTGTATGTCTTTTGAGCGTGGGAGGAAATTTTGGAGCACCTGGCAAAAACGCACGTGATCGTGGGGAGAACATACAAACTCCTTACAGACAGCACAGCACCCACAGTCAGGATCGAACCCAGGGTTCTGGCACTGTAAAACAGCAACTCTACCGCTGCACAACTGTGATTTGACAATTTCTGATTCCTTCCGAAAATAATTAGTTTCCTTTACATCTAAAATTAATTGAGTGTATGCTTTGGTTAAGTTGATACAAACAAGATTGTTAGATGTTTTTATTAAGTGACACTGAGGGCCTGAGATGGGTCACTGAACTGTTTGCTATACTGTTCAATTAAAGAGCTCTTGAACGGTTATCTGGGCACTCTAATTAGTGTTGTGTTCAGTTATCTCATCTCAGATTGTAGTGAGACAGGGTAGAGTAAACTGGTATAATGTGGTTTAGAGAGAAAGGGTTTAGAGATACAACATAGAAACAGGCCCTTTGGCCCACTGAACCCATGCCAACCATCGATCACCCATTCACACTAGTTCTATGTTATCCCATTTTCGCATCCACTAGGTATACCCAAGGGGCAGTTTTACAGAGGCCAATTAATCTACACACCCGCACGTCTTTGGGATGTGGGAGGAAACCGGAGCACCTGGAGGAAACCCACGTGCTCACAGGGAGAATGTGCAAAATCCACACGGATACTTACATGGTGCTAGTGAGGACAGGGAGAGTGGGAAGGATCTCCAATTGCTTTTCTAAGAAGGCAGCAACTGGGAGTGGGAATTTTAATGAGTGGGCTAGCCTGATGCCATGCATTGCTGGGTTATAAAATCCAAAGACACCTAGAGCTGATTTTAGTTCAGCTTCATTGTATTATATGAAATGATTGGCAAAACAGTCGAGTACTACTGAAAACTACAGAAAAGCAAGCTTACAGAGACTTAAAGTAGCTTATAATGATGCCATGAGAATATTACTTAAGAGACCTCGATGGTGTAGCGAAATGCAAGCAAAATGTTTGTGGCTGCAAAAGTCAATACTTTACAAACTGTCTTAAGAAATCTTATGTATAAATTTATTTCCCAGATTAATTACGCTGAATGGCCTTATCAAACATAAGGTTTAGCACTACACACTACCAATCCCAGCTGCGGAGACATTGGTATAGTTGTCTCCTTGCAGTAGCAATCTTACAAATTTTTGAGATTTTAAAAATCAAGTCTGCAATTTATCCCATCAGATAAAGCATAAAAAGAAGTTTAATTTGACACCTAATTCACTTTCATATCTTCAGTATTAAAAATGTTATGGCCATCTTGTTCCCTATTGCTTTTCCATTGACTTAACACAACAGTTGCGATCGAGGACAGTCAAAAGCCCATAACTTTCTTAAAAATTAAGAGAACTGAAAGAAAATTGCCGTTATTATAGATCGAAGCATTCTGAAACAAATATGAAACAATCTTACTTGGATGACCTGAAATTGAAGCATATAATTACTTAGTTACCCAATTGTAGCTAATTACAAAATTCAATTACTACATCTAAACATCTATCCATTTCTTAAGAAAAATATTAACATTTTTTTTAAAGCCTAAGTGTCCAAATAACATTCACAAAAGAATTCACAATATAACATGATTTTTAAATCTCGTCATGCAATTATAGGCCAAATTGAAGGAATCTAGTGTTTAATTCCCGTAAATTAATGGCCATTTAAATCAGCTTGCAAGTGGGATTTTATGGAACGCGATGGATTGGAACGTTGCGGTTGCAGTGAATTTGACCCCCATATCGGCAGGAAAAACACAGCAGGTTCATATGGGGAATAAATCATCGTTTCGCAACATGAAATTTTGATTAAGTCATCTTAACTAGCACGTTTATATGTAAAAATAAACGGCTTTCCTTTACCTGTCCCCTACGTAAAATCTGTCCCCTTTGACGGCGTCCACGGCATTAGGAGCTAATTTTTATTTTACTGCAGCGATGAAATAGTTGGGCGATTTAAAAAAAAAATTCACATACCGGCAGTAGGAACGAATCTCCAGCAAAAGCTCGCACTCCGAGAAAATATAATTCCGGGTGGCAAGGGGGAAACCGCATTTTAACCCCGCCACCCCCCTCAAAGGCGCCAAAGTCGCGCACACGGCCAGTGACAGAACTGCAGCGCCGCTGAAGGTAAGTTTTGTAGAATACCTACTTGTAGGACACTGATTTTTTTTTAAATTCTTGATCTTAAACCATGTATTTTGCATGAAATTTACTGTGCTTTTGTTAGTAATTGATTGTGCTTTTGTATGCAATTTATTCTATGTAATGTCTTGTCTTTTATCTGGACCTTGAGTCTGTAATAAAAAGTAAGTAAGTAGCAACAATTTGGGAAAATCCTGTACTGTCTCTGAAGGTAGAATATACACTGGTGTAAAGATCAACTCCTTACACAGATTTTGAACCACATTAAATATTTTGAAAGCATTCCTATAAAAAGCGTGATAATTAGAAACACATGATGTTGACTTATTTAGCTGTCCTTATTTCCCTGCCTCCATCGCAGCTGTTCTGACTTTACTTTTGTCTTCAATACCAGTGCCTTTGGTGTGTTTTACTTTTTTCTCACTCCACCTTCGTTGTCAGGCCTTGACCACATCTACCATAATTTATTACCATCACGTCCGGTCTCAAATCGTCTTTTCACTCTAAAGCCGGGAGTGGGTTCTCCATAGTTTCATTACATTCCCTCTAAGCATTCTACATTGCTCACATTCCACCCCACATCTTCATGCTGGTGACTCATCCGCGCAGGGCCGGCCTTAGGAGGTGCGGGGCCCAATTGGGAACAATTTTGATGAGCCCCACGTTCCCAGCCAAGGTCTGTAGAATCATAGAAATACAAATAAAGTCTATTATAGACTTTATATCTCTATGGTAGAATGGAAAGTAATCAAAATGTGCGCTTAAAAGTGCATGCGAGTTAATGGACCAAACAGATCTAAGCTACATTTTAATATAAAATACCATACATGTAAGCCTACAAGTAACAAACAAAATGTGTAGATCACCTCTGAAAAGTACATAGTTACAAAACCACTTGTTTTGGTGACTGTGAAATGAAAACAAAAGTAATTTAATTAACTAGATCGTGGAAAACCAATAACCATTGGCGAAAAACCAGTCCAGGCATTAAATGTTGGGCTTCAGCCCCATCCTAACTTAGTTGTGTGTGTGCGTTAGTTGTCTGTGTGGTAGTTGTCTGTGTGTGATGTGTGTGTGTTAGTTGTCTGTGTGTTATGTGTGTGTGTGTGTGGGACGAAAGGAGAGAAGGGAGGGGGGGAAGTAGAGAAAGACGGGAGGGATGGGAGGAGAGAAGGGAGGGAGGGAAGAAGGGAAGGGAGAGAGGGTAGGGAAGGAGAGAAGGGAGGGAGAGGACTGGCAGCAGGAGTGGATGCCGGAGTCCGGGCAGACAGGTGTGAGCTGAGGCCGATGTTTGTAAACGTTGCTCCAACCCCTGGCACGGCCCGGCCATCCCTGTATTGTTCACCGCGGCTCCCAGGGAGAGAGAGGGGTGGAGCCGGAGCTGTGTGCGTGAAGCACGGCAACTGGAGGGGCGGGAACGCTGCCCCGGGACCGTGAGGGAACGACCCACCTCCCCCTCTCCCCCTTCTCCATTCCCCTCACCCCCCCTCCCCGTCTACCCCTTTCTTCCCCCATCACCCCACTACTCTCTCTTCACCCCTCTCCCCCCCCTCCACCCGGGGTAGATAAACCCGAGACGAGAGTAGATTACTCTAGCGCGGGGCCCCCTTTGGCGCGGGGCCCATTTGGGAGCAATTGGTCCAATTGGTTTAAGATCGGCCCTGCATCCGCGATACTGTGCCTGACACTTCCAGTGTGCAAATGCGCACTCTCCATACTGCTCTCTCTTCTATACCGCAGATGTTTCTCAGTGTAAGCATTCTTCAGGGCAGTGCCCTCGAATGTACTGCACGGGGTCAGTGCTCTCAGCAAAACCATATCCAACTACTTCATTATCAATCTTCCTCCTCTCATAGTGAGAATGATTTTTGCCTCCAGTGATTACAGAGTTGTTTGTTCATTTACATTTCCTCAGGAACAGGCATCAGAGGTTATGGGAAGAAGTCAAGAGAACTGGTTTAGGAGGGAGAGATAGATCAGCCATGATTGAATGGCGGAGTAGAATTGATGGGCCAATTCTGCTCCTATTACTCATGATCATATGAAATGAAAAGGTGGGGTTGGTGATAACCTATGACCAAAATATTCACCGGACAAACACATACATCCCATGACAACAACAGAAGAAACTGGCTTCTGGATCTTCAATGTTGAATGGCTCACTTCTAGATTTCTCCAAAGCCTGTGCCTTCTGCAATGCACAAGAGTGTGAATAAAATATTGTCCACTTGCCTGGATGATTACACCAGCAATATTCAGAGCTCAACATCTACCCAGAACAAAGTATTCCATTGATTGCCAGCCTTCTTGTTCCATCCAAGAACAGCTTATTTTCAGCAACCACTAGGCTCTTGAACACCATATAACACTAACCTCAACTATGAATTAGTTTATGCGTAGACAGGAACTGCAGATCTGTGGAGAAAATGGATGGGTGGCGTTTCGGGTCGAGACCCTTCTTCAGATTAATTAGTTTAGTTTAGTTTCGTCCTGTTTACTATTAGTAAGTGAGTAAATTTTATTTATATAGCACGTTTAAATCAACTCGCGTTAAAACCAAAGTGCTTTACATAGAAGAAATAATTAAGTTTCCGTACATCCATAGAAAAATAAAAATAAAATAAAAATGACACAACACATTATAGAATTCAACATGAACGTCCCCCACAAGAATAAAAAGCTTTTTTGTTGAATGTGATCCAGTTAGTGAAAAGACTATACATGATTACAACAAGCCATCCCACAGCTTACTGATACAGGATAAAGGGTATAACACTTAGTCCGATTAAAGATAGTTCAAAGGTCTCCGAGGAGGTAGATGGCAATAGACAATAGACAATAGGTGCAGGAGTAGACCATTCGGCCCTTCAAGCCGGCACTGCCATTCAATGTGATCATGGTTGATCATCAACAACCAGTACCCCGTTCCTGCCTTCTCACCATATCCCCTGAATCCGCTATCTTTAAGAGCCCTATCAAGCTCTCTCTTGAAAGTATCCAGAGAACCGGCCTCCACAGCCCTCTGAGGAGGAGAATTCCACAGACTCACAACTCTCTGTGTGAAAAAGTGTTTCCTCATCTCCATTCTAAATGCCTTACCCCTTATTCTTAAACTGTGGCCCCAGGTTCTGGACTCCCTCAACATCGGGAACATGTTTCCTGCCTCGAGCAGGACCAAACCCTTAATAATTTTATATGTTTCAATTAGATCCCCTCTCATCCTTCTAAATTCCAGTGTATACAAGCCCAGCCACTCCATTCTCTCAGCATATGACAGTCCCGCCATCCCGGGAATTAATCTTGCGAACCTACGCTGCACTCCCTCAATGGCAAGAATGTCCTTCCTCAAAGTAGGGGACCAAACCTGCATACAATACTCCAGGTGTGGTCTCATTAGGGCCCTGTACAACTGCAGAGAGATCTCTTTGCTCCTATACTCAACTCCTCTTGTTATGAAGGACAATATGCCATTCGCTTTCTTCACTGTCTGCTGCACCTGCATGCATACTTTCATTGACTGATGAATAAGGACCTCCAGATCCCGTTGTACTTCCCCTTTTCACAACTTGACACCATTTAGATAATAATCTGCCTCCCTATTTTTGCTACCAAAGTGGATAATCTCACATTTATCCACATTAAAGTGCACCTGCCATGCATCTGCTCACTCCCCCAACCTGTCCAAGTCACCCTGCATTCTCAGAGCATCCTCCTCACAGTTCACACTGCCACCCAGCTTTGTGCCATCTGCAAATTTGCTAATGTTACTTTGAATCCCGTCATCTAAATCATTGATGTATATTGTAAATAGCTGCGGTCCCAGCACTCAGCTTTGCTAGTCACTGCCTGCCATTCTGAAAGGGACCCGTAATTTCCTTCTCTTTGTTTGCTGTCTGCCAACCAATTTTCTATCCATGTCAGCACTCTACCCCCAATACCATGTGCCCTAATTTTGCCCACGAATCTCCTATGTGGGACCTTATCAAATGCTTTCTGAAAGTCCAGGTACACTACATCCACTGGCTCTCCCTTGTCCAGTTTCCTAATTACATCCTCAAAAAATTCCAGAAGATTAGTCTAGCATGATTTCCCCTTCGTAAATCCATGCTGACTTGGACCAATCCTGTTACTGCTATCCAAGTGTGCCGCTATTTCATCTTTTATGATTGACTCCAGCATCTTCCCCACCACCGATGTCAGGCTAATTGGTCTATAATTCCCTGTTTTCTCTCCCCCGCCTTTCTTAAAAAGTGGGATAACATTAGCTACCCTCCAATCCACAGGAACTGATCCTGAATCTATAGAACATTGGAAAATGAAGCGTCCACAATCTCTAGAGCCACTTCCTTAAGTACCCTGGGATGCAGACCATCAGGCCCTGGGGATTTATCAGCCTTCAGTCCCATCAGTCTACCCAACACCATTTCCTGCCTAATGTGGATTTCCTTCAGTTCCTCCGTCACCCCAGATCCTCTGGCCACTAGTACATCAGGAAGATTGTTTGTGTCCTCCTTCGTGAAGACGGATCCAAAGTACCTGTTCAAGTCATTTGCAATTTCCTTGTTTCCCATAATAAATTCACCTTTTTCAATCTTCAAGGGTCCAACTTTGGCCTTAACTATTTTTTTCCGCTTCACATACCTAAAGAAGCTTTTACTATCCTTCTTTATATTCTTGGCTGGCTTACCTTCATACCTCATCTTTTCTCCCCGTATTGCCGTTTTAGTTATTTTCTGTTGCTCTTTAAACATTACCCAATCCACTTGCTTCCCGCTCATCTTTGCTACGTGGTACTTCTTCTCTTTTATTTTTATACTGTCCCTGACGTCGCTTGTTGGCCACAGTCACTCCTTACTCCCCTTGGAATCTTTCTTCCTCTTCGGAATGAATTGATCCTGCAACTTCTATATTATTCCCATAAATACCTGCCATTGTTATTCCACTGTCATCCCTGCTAGGGTATCTTTCCAGTCAACTTTGGCCAGCACCTCCCCCATGGCTCCATAGTCCCCTTTGTTCAACTGTAACACGGACACCTCTGATTTACCCTTCTCCCTCTCAAATTGTAGATGAAAATTTACCATATTATGGTCACTACCCCTTAATGGCTCCTTAACCTCAAGTTCCCTCATCAAATCTGGTTCATTACACAACACTAAATCCAGAATTGCCTTCTCCCTGGTAGGCACCAGTACAAGCTGCTCTAAGAATCCATCACAAAGGCACTCCACAAACTCCCGTTCTTGGGATCCAGTACCAACCTGATTTTCCCAGTCTACCTACATGTTGAAATCTCCCATAACAACCGTAGCATTACCTTTACGACATGACAATTTTAATTCATTTAACTAAGCAGATGAGGACTGCTCCCTAGTTGGTGAGAGAACTGTTCGGTTGGCTGATAACAGCTGGGAAGAAACTGTTGTTATGGACTATGGACTGTTTTTGGTTGCGCTAAGGTTTTTTCATACGAGTACACACTAGTTTATTGACTTTTTTGTTTCTTGTATGTTTGTCTATATGTATTGTGTTTACAGGTCTGTTGTAAAGCATCAAGTAAGAATTTCATTGGTCTGTTGTCAGCACATATGACACTTAAACATTCTTATCTAAACAAGAATCCACTGGGCGCCGCTTGAATGGCAGCCTCGCCTACAGTCTGACCTTTTCATATTTTCTTTATTATTTTTAGTGTCTTTAAAAAGTATGTGTTAATGTTCTCTGGGTTGTTTTCTGTGGGGGGAGGGCGGGGGGGGGGGGGGGTGTCGGGGAAACCTTTTTTCAATCTCTTACCTTGCCGGAGATTTGTTTGCTTTCCTGGTCTTATCTCCGGTCACTCTGCATTGTGGAGATGAAGGCCTTGTTCTGGACTGACTTTGAGCCCCACCGCGGGGCGTGGACTTACCATCGGAGCCGATTCCTTGCCTGGGATCGACACTCCAACCGCAGCCTGTGGACTTTAACATCAAGGAGCTTGCAGTCTCGGGAGAGACCGAGACGGGAAGCTCCAAAATCCGCACGACGCTCGACTAGCCCCGACCCGGGGTAGATTGCCCAGCGCAAGGGAGCTGAGATTCCCCCCCCCGATGCAGGAGCTTGATCGCCCCGACGAGGAGGTCCGCCGCTGGATCGTCCCGTCAACGGAAGGTTAGAGGCCCCCGACCGCTGGAGGACAAAGAAGGGAGAGCATGAACTTTTTTTTGCCTTCCATCACAGTGAGGAATGTGGAGGAGTCACTGTGGTGGATGTTTATGTTAAAATGTATTTTGTGTGATCTGTTGCTTTTTATTGGTATGACTGTATGGCAAATCAAATTTCTCGTATGTTGCAAAACATACTTGGTTAATAAAGTATGATTATCATTATTATGATTATGATACTCGTCTTGTCTTGTCACTGCCGTTTACATCATTGTTTGCATCATGAATGTGGTGCCAAATGTGTCTCATTTCAGCAAATAGCCAAACCTGCCTACCAGTACTTCTGAAACCCAAAATATGTTCTGGGATAGAAAATGGCAACAGGTATATGGGAAGGCAAGGAGGAAAAATCGAAGGCAGACAAAAATGCCGGTGAAACTCAACGGGTGAGGCAGCATCTAAGGAGAGAGGGAATTGGCGACGTTTCAGGTTGAGACCCTTTTTCAGACTGATGTCGGGGGGGGGGGGGGGGGGGGGGGGGGGGTGGGGGGGGGGGGGGGGGGGGGGGGGGGGGGGCTGAGGGGAGGGTGGGAAAAATAAAGGAAGTAAGTGGAGACAGTAGGACTAGTGGGAGAATGGCAAGTTGGCTGTGCGTTCCCTGACATTACACATCATCATGGCCAGGACCTATACTGCTTCTCTTTCGCTGTTCCATTTTGGGAGTATCTCTAACACATCATCTGTACTGCAATCACCCTCTGAAGGACAATTATGGATGACCAATGCATGATGATCGAGCTACTGAGGTCTTCATCCTAACTAAAAAAAAAGAAAATCCTCTTGCGGAGCAACCATGTAGTATCAGATATTCAGTGGCATTTAGTTTCCCTCTTTAAAAAATCCACTAAATGTCTCTAACAACTGTCTAAAGGAACAATGAGTGTGTTCTTCAGCAGTCCCTCAGCATTGAGAATATCTCACTTTCACTCTGGCTTAATGGGTACCAGCTTTGAACCCTGTAAATGTGAAACTTCCAAAGTTTCCCTTGTTCCACAATTTACTGATGGATTTGGTTATCTGAACATTTGTATGAAGTAATCGCCAACATTTAGGTGACATTTCGGTTCGAGACCCTTGTTCAGAAGGGTTTCGACCCGAAACGTCTTCCATTGCTTCTCTCCGGAGATGCTGCCTGTCCTGCTGAGTTACTCCAGCATGTTGTGTCTATCTTCGGTCTAGACCAGCATCTGCAGTTCCTTCCTACACATTGAAATCTTCATTGATTGGTAACTTCACCCTCTAACTCTATTCTACTCAACTTCCCCCAATCCCACCCAAGTATTGTCCATGCATTCCTTTCCATATATTCCAGCCCCCTGACACCCAGTTCCTTTCTTGTCCTCCATCCACTCACCTCCCACCCCTTCATACTCCAGGTCTCCCATCTTGTCCTTACCACTCCTCCTCCCCCCATTCCCTTCTGCCCATCAACCCTTTTTCTGGTTCCACATTTCACACCTCATGATCCCCTCTTATCAGATGCCAATATTTGCACCATTTTGTCTCCTCCACTCATCACCTCCAGCCCTGTTTTTCTATCCAGCCTTCTCTCCCGCACCTGATGCATCTTTCTCACCATCTCACCTCACCTGTTCTTCCCCCACCCCCACCGCGTTCTACCAGCTATCTAACCTCTACTCCATCAGATTGAAAAAGGATCCTGCCCTAAAATGTTGTCCATTTCCCTTTAAATATGCTGCCTGACCTGCTGAATATTGATCTGAAGAAGGGTCTCGACCTGAAACATCGCCCATTCCTTCTCTGAAGAGATGCTGCCTCACTCCAGCATTTTGTGTCTACTGAGTTCCTCCAGCCATTTGCTTTTGTTGAAGGTTCCAGCGTCTGCGGTTTCTTGTGTCTCCAAGCATCTTGCATCACCCGCCTTCTGAACTAAAGGTTTGGGATCTTCGACTGAAAATAAACAAAAATCTGCATATGTCATAAATCTGAAATAAAAGCAGAAAATGCTGGAAACACTCAGCTGCTCAGACAGCATCTATAGAGAGAGAAACAGTTATTGATAAAGGTTCCTGGATCTGAAACAGTAAGTTTCACTTTCTACAGATGCTGCCTGGCCTGCTGAGCATTTCAGCAGTAGTGAGATTTTGCTGGCCATTGATGGTTCAACCAGTGAAACTATGCAGGTGTTGCTAAGAAATTTTAAAAAAAGGGATGATCACCTTGTTGGTACAAATAGTCAATGGAAATTAGAAGAACAAATATGCCAGAAGATTGTAGGCATTGGGACCAGTGACCAAAATGTAACTTTAATAATTATGGATAGAAACAGGGCTGGTCCACAAGTTAAAGTTCTGAGTTGGGGCAAGGCCAACTTTGACTGGGACTTGCAAAAGTTGTTTTGAGTAGGTTGTTTGCGGGCAAATGGATGTATGGAAAGTTGGGCGTTTTAAAAGTGTGACAGTGAGTGTTCAAAGTATGCATTTTTCTGTTAAAGTGAAGGGCAAGGCAGGTGGACATAAGGAAATTTGAATGATGAGAGAAATTGAGGGTCTGGTCAGAAAAAAAGGAGGGATGGTTGAGTTATAGGCAGCTGTATGCTGAGGTTTATATCAAAGATTTAGATAAGAATGTATAAGACATAATTAGTAAGTTTGTAGATGACTCTAAGGTTGGTGGTGTGGTATTGTAGACAGTGAATATGGTTATCAAAATTACAGCACGACCTTGATCAGCTGAGCACAATGGATGAAGAAAGGTTAAATGGAGCTGCCAGACGGGGTAGTTGAGGAAGGTATAATAACTGCATTGAAAAGAGACTTGGACAGGTGCATAGAACGGAAAGGTTCAGATGAAGAATGGGACCAACTTAGATAAGGCATCTTGTTAGCCATGGAGGAGTTGGACTGAAGAACCTACAGTATTTCAATGCCATATGATTCTATGACTCTGTCTATGAACTTGTCACAGCCTCTGGATGTTAAAGGTGTTCAGAACAGAGGTTACTGTTGGATTGCAGCCCAGAGATGAATGAGCGCTCGGTGGAACTGAACGTTAATGCCTATGGTTTCTTTGTCAGCGTTACATTGACGGAGGATTTACGAACAGCCAGCCTCTGTATGACAAGAAGAACACCATCACCATTTCCCCATTCTCAGGAGAGATTGATATTTGTCCCAGGGATTTTGTTGATTGCTTCTTACTCTGCTTTGCCAACTGCACCTTCGGATTCACCCCTGAAAACCTACGTCGCGTCGGCTTGGCTCTCTACCCACCAAGTCCCAAGGTAATCTTTTTGTTCAAAGTCTGCGTTCAAAATTATTTCATATCCTTCCCAAAACCATCAGAAAACACTGCCTAAAGGTAATCACTGCCTTAAGGTTGGGTATCACTTTCCACCTGCCTTATCTTTCCACCAAGAATCTAGCATCTATCTGATGACAGGGATGTCAGGGGTTATATGGGGAGAAGGCAGGAAAATGGGGTTAGGAAGGAAAAGATAGATCAGCCATGATTGAATGGCGGAGTAGACTTGATGGGCCGAATGGCCTAATTCTGCTCCTGTCACTTATGACCTTACGCTACCACAAGTTTAAAGACACAAACTTTTTGCTCTTTTTCTGGTGTATGGAGATGTGGTTTCTCAGCGATCGTGGAAAATCAATATAGTAATGATGGGCGAAGTTAACAATATTTAGTCAAGGTGCTTTCCTGGATGAAGACATCCCGTGCAATCCCAAAACCATTCAATGCATTCAATGTAAACTTGCGTTCCATCAGTTGGACTTTATCCTTTCTATGATTTACGGCAACTGAGAATTGCAACATATTTCCTTCTTCCCCTCTTCATCTGCAATACTTACCTGGCAAATCTTTTCTGGTTTCTGTAAATCCATAACTGGGTGGAGCGTATTGTAAATCCTTTCTCATTCACCTGCAATACACTGCTATCCTCCCCCCCCCCCCACCCCCCGCCCCTGCAAATCCCCAATTGATCTGACTCCCATCTTTCTCTATCCAAAATGCTCTACCCCCAACCCCCCCCCCCCCCATATAATTCTCCAGGATTCTGTCAGTCCCCAATCCAGTCTCTGAGGTTGTCTGTCATCTCACTCACCACATATTATAAAGTCCTTATCACCCTCTGATATCCTGTGCGCGCTTTATGCCTCACTGGGGGCAGCCCCATCTTTCATGCATCCCTCTGCAACATTCCTACCTCTTATCCTGAGGTGCTGTAAAGCCCACCACCCCCATCTCTCCCCCCAGTGTCCCCTAACCCTCAGTCCCGTCAGTGGTCTGCACACTGGAAGGAATTATGATAATGGAATTCTTACAACCCAGCGGCATGAATATTGAATTCTCCACCTTCAAGTAACCCTTGCATTCCCTCTTTCTCTCTCCCTCCCCCACCTTAGACCTCTTGCTAATTTCACAGTTTTGTATTCCTCCGTTACCACCTTGTCCCCAGCCAACAATGGACCATTGTGAGTTCCACCTTTGCTGAGTCATTGAAGCAGGCTCTGCTTTGTTCTGTACCTTCCCAGGCCTCTCGTGTCCCACTCCCGTCACCAATGCCTTTTCTCCAGAGATGGTGCCTGACCCACTGAGTTACTCCAGTATTTTGTGTCTACCTGCTGCATTGTGATTCTTGTTTTAGGTTCTGCAGAGATTTCTCTGGAATGGCTACAGCGACACCTTGCTTTACATGCAGACAAACAGTGAGTACGAATGTATTGTCGAACTTGAACTTAACATGTGTTGCATGAATCTACAGAAGGTTCAGTAACTTTGCTTTCTCACTCTTGTTCTGTAATGTATCTATGTGGGAGAGTCATATAGTCAGAGAGTGATACAGTGTGGAAACAGGCCCTTCGGCCCAACTTGCCCACACCGGCCAACATGTCCCAGCTGTGAGATACGCTTTGTGCTCACAATTAATGCTCAAAGACTAAATCTTGGAAGCAAGAGTTCTTTATTCCTCTCGACTCTGCAGCAGACCCGGGTGCCTCTCCAAATCGAGACACACCGAAACCAAAGAAGTCATCCCCCTTTATACACAGAATTTTACATTCAACCTCCCCTCTGGACCCATCTCCAATCAGGGTCTGAGGTGCACAATCTGTAGGTACATCCCACTGTACATCCCCTCGCACCTCCCATATCATACATCGCATGTTCAAACATGTTCATGGTAATGAGCAGTTTCTTGACCAGGGGTGTGTTGTAATATTCATTTATTCTATTAAGCATGCTCAGTTGCTCATGACCTACCCTAGTTTTACTCACCTCCTAGTGAACCCTCTCAGTTCTCCTATATCAGTACTAAAGCTAAGCTATAGTGACAAGGGTCCCATCAATCACTCCCTTCCACTGATATGGATCTCTCTACATCACTCCCTTCTACTGCTATACAATGCTATTACTTCTTACTCAAGGACTCAAGGATGGGTCTGGCAACCTTCAGACACAGCTGTGTCAGAATCCTCTCTCCAGCCCCTCTCAGTTCGGATTCTCTTTAAAACTCCTTACTTTAATGGGGTTTAATCACTTTATCCCTCACAATCCTCCCTTTTTCTTTTGCTACGCATACACTGATTAAACCCTCATTTCAAGTTCCCTCAACTCGAACTGACGTAACATTGTCCTAACCTTCTCTTCCTGTAAATCATGAACCTCCCCTGGCCGCATTATCATTATTTTCTGTATTTCCCCTTTCTCTCCCATAGGCATGACTACCGCCTGCATCTGACTTACACTTCTGGTAATAAGTTCCCTAAAACAAGGGATGCAACAGGGGATAAAGATCAGTCCAGCCTCTGCACATAGAAACACGAGTCCCACCGTTCTCCACCATGTTCCTCCGAGGATGGAATCCCACCATTGGGTTCCCATAATCGAATTCCACTTTTGTATTGGAACATGTGCCAACTTACGGATCCCTTCTGATATGTCCATCACTGCCTGTCCATTATCATCGATGTTCAAACAGCAATTAGAGAGGTTGAATTTTCCGCATACCGCTCCTTCTTCTGCCAGGAGGTAATCTAGGGCTAACCTGTTCTGGTATATCGCTGCCCTCATCTGCGTCTGCTGCTTTGCCAGCATTTCCAGCGCCCCCGCAGTTTTTCCCATATTTCTTAGTTAGATACCATTTAGGCTCCTCTGGCCACCACACTCGGGACTGATTTGGCCACTGGGTGACGATGCGCTGGCAGGGGCTGCTGCCTACTAGGACGGCATCCTTTGGGACGGCACCCCATCAGGTCCCATATTTCAACAATGGATCCCCTCCACGGCCAACGTGAACTCATCAGTGGTCCTCCGCAGACCCAACAGTTAGTCACATTCAGGATTCCAGCTATCCGGAGGGCCAAGTCCACAAACAGGTTTTTTTCTCCTTCAGGGATCTCGATCTGCTTCTTTATCTCTTCGTACAGTGTCTGGTGCACTTGAGGCTGAGTAGGTGGGGGAGGGGAGGCTTAGTGACTACTACTCCTGTAACCTCTTTTATTACTTCCTCCTTCGTCTTATCTATTGCCCATTTTACGATCTGAGAAGGGAAAACTAACTGTACACAAACCCATCTCTCTCCCCTTGGGCAGGTAACGGGCCCAAACTTCCCTATATACCTCCTATTGCCTGCCATCAAATACTCCTTTCCCCCCTCTTTACAAATGGTTCTAGTCTTCCGGTCATGGCATACTTTGTTCACATGGGAATGATAGGTAAATGATCTGGTTGTCCGCCCTCTGTATTGGATAGGATGATAACATTTATCACAATTATTAATACCTTTTACCACAATTACATACAAAGCAAACAATACCACGACTGCTCCTTTCATACTGTCAGTTATACATTCAATGCTTTTTAAAAAAAATTACTGTTAGGGGTTTGCTTCCTGGCTTCACCATCCACTGTTCCTCCTCCTCAGGAACGGGTGGATCGACGGGTCCTTTAACCCGGATCGTGTGGGTCCACCCTTTTTCTTTTGTTCGTATTGCTGTCTCGGTTGTCAGTAATACTAGGTACGGTCCGGTCCACCTGGGCTGGAGTTTCTCCTCCTTCCAATTCTTGACCAGTACCCAGTCGCCGGCCTTTACAGCATGTATTGGAAAGTCGAGTGGTGGGCTTTGAGCCAATAATCCTTTAGCTTTTAATTCTGTAAGGGAACGAGACACTGCCAGTAAATAGTTCCTCAAGAACACATCACCTCCCTCAAAGGTTGGTGTGCCTTCCACCTTCCCAAAATAAGGCAATCCAAACAACATTCCATAGGGGACACCGCAATATCCTTTCGTGGTGCCGTCTGTATTCGCAATAAAGCAATTGGTAGACATTTAGTCCAGGGTAACCCTGTCTCCTCCATAATTTAGTTATCTGAATTTTTAGAGTGGCATTCATCCGCTCCACTCTCCCCGAACTCTGGGGGTGCCATGGAGTATGCAGCTTCCAGTTTATTCCCAAGGCGTGACAAATTAATAGGTGCACCTTGGAAGCAAAATGTGTTCCTCGATCTGAATCTATGGATTCAATTACTCCATATCGTGGGATGATTTGTTCCAGCAGTATCTTAGTGACTGCCTGGGCAGTGGCATTTATCGTGGGAAATGCCTCTACCCACCTGGTGAAGTGATCCACTATAACCAGAAGATATTTCCACTGCTGTACTTTTGGTAGTTCTGTGAAGTCCACCTGTATTCTCTGGAAGGGTCTAATGGCCAATTGTTGTCCTCCCCCTGGGACAGCTCTCATTACCTTCTTATTCACCCTTTTGACACACTACACAACCAGACACCACCTGCTTGGCTAAAGTATAAATGCCTCTACAGGCATAAGTCCGTAGTATCGTGTCGCACAGAGCCTGAGCTCCCCAGTGCGATTGCGAATGTAGTTGTTTAATCAAATCCCTCGTCAATCCTTTAGTAATTATTTGTTTTTCGTCCGGCGTCCACCACTTCCCGTCCGTGGAGCGCCGGGCACCCAACTCATTCATTTTATCTTCCTCCTCCCACGAGAATACAGGTATCTTCTCTATTCCCTCTCTCAACGGTATCAGAGACAGCATTTTTACCGTTCCTTCTGTCGCTGCGATGTCTTAGCGGCACTATCGACTGCCCTATTCCCTCTAGCTTCCAGCGAATTCCCTCTCTGGTGGCCTGCTACATGGACCACCGCTATTCTTTCTGGCAAATTTAGTGCTTCCAAAGCTTTTTCAATTAACTGCTCATGAGCCAACTCTTTCCCTCTAGCTGTAATCATCCCTCTTTCTTTCCAGATTTTCCCAAAGGTGTGTACCACCCCAAAGGCATACTTGGAATCCGTATACACAGTTCCTTCTTTCCCTTTCAATAGTTCCAATGCCCTCAGTAATGCATACAGTTCACACGTTTGCGCGGACCAACTTCCTGGTAACCTGCCTGCTTCCACTTTTTCAAACCCTTCTCCGGTTATTATAGCATACCCACTATACCTTTTTCCGTCTATGCATCGGGAAGAACCATCAATAAACCATCTTTCCCCTGTCTCAAGCGGTCGTTCTTCTAAATCTTCCCTACTCTTTGTCTGAAGTTCTATTATCTCACTACAATCATGTTCTGGTAACACCCCTTCCTGCTCAGCACCTGCCGAGTACAAAAAACTGAGAGGGATTTAGGTTTTTATCCGTTACTATGGTCAAATCATTCTTTTCCATAAGTATAACCTCATACTTCAAGATTCTTGAATCCGTCAACCACCGACTGGACTTCTGAGTTAGTATCGTCCGGACCGTGTGGGGAGTGGACACCACCAGGGTTCCTCCAAATGTCAATTTCCTACTTTCCTTCCACTAACACTGCTGTTGCCTGCTACCGCTTGAATACATACTGGCCATCCCCGCGATACTGGATCCAAGAGTTTGGAGAGGAACGCGACGGCTGCCGCTTCCCTCCTTTCTCTTGGGTTAGTACTCCCAGCGCAATTCCATTTTCTGCGTTCACAAAAAGGTGGAATGGCTGGTCAATAGACGGGAGGGCCAGTACAGGGGCAGTGATTAAACTGTTCTTTAGTTTCCTAAACTGGTGTTCGTCCCCGGATTCCCACTTTACTTTGTCGTTTTCTTCACCTAATTTATCATATAGAAACTTAACTTGTCGGGTATAATCATCTATCCATAATCTACAATATCCAATCAGTCCAAGAAACTTCCTAATCTCCTTCTTATTCTTCGGCATTGGCAGTCCGGTAATTCCCGCTATCCTTTCCGGGTTTATTCTCCTTTTTCCCATCGCTTATCAGGTGTCCTAGATATTTAACTTCTCGTTCTACAAACTGTAATTTACTTTTAGACACTCTCAACCCCTTTTCCCCCAGAAAGTTCAGGAGGGTTATTGTTGCGTCCCTAACTGCCTCCTCTTCTTCCCTGATAGTAATAGGTCGTCCACATACTGCAACAGCTGTGTCTCATCAGTCCTCGGAACGTCCTCTAATATTTGTTCTAATATTTGTCCGAACAGGTTCGGGGACTCCGTAAATCCCTGAGGGAGCACAGTCCACCGATACTGCTGTTTCCTTTGGGTCTCTGGGTTTTCCCATTCAAACGCAAAAAGGTCCCTGCTCTCTTCAGCCAGGGGACAGCTCCAAAAAGCGTCTTTTAAATCTACCACGCTGAACCACTTGTGATTCGGGGGTATCCGTCCCATTATGGTATACGGGTTCGGGACTACCGGGTGTCGCGTTCTAACTACCTTATTCAATTCCCTGAGATCCTGGACCAATCTGAACGTCCCGTCGGTCTTCCTTACGGGGAGTACGGGGGTGTTATATGGGGACATACAACTCTCTAATATACCGTCCTTTAGTAAGTTCTCTATAATTGGCTGAAGTCCTCTCCTTCCTTCCATAGAAATTGGATATTGCCTTACCCGTACTACCTCACTTTTTTTTTTCAGAGCTATTTTCAAGGGTGGGATCTGCAGCCCTCCCCGGTTTCCTTCCTTGGCCCACACCTGCGGGACTATTCTTCCCTCGTCCTCTGTGGTCAATTTATACAATTGGACTATTATCTGTCCCCTACGGGGGCTGTTCCCATTCCTAATTGGATTTGTAAATCTATCCCCATCAAATTTATCCCTGCCTGGGGTACCAAGATTAAATCTTCCGTAGTTTCCCGATTCTCATATTTTACCACCACCCCTTCTACCTCGGGTAATGTCATCACTTTCCCTTCTACCCCTGAGATTCTAACCTGTTTTTTACCCAATCTCATTCCTTCTGGTACCTTAGTTACACTCGATCTCTCTGCTCCCGAATCTACCATAAATATCATATCCTCTCCCTGGGGTCCTAATCTCAAGTTTACCAGAGGTTCACGTGTGTATCCCATACACCCCAAGGAAGCGGAACCCCTGACTTCCCTATTCTTCCTCCATGAGTGCGTACGACTGCACCTCCCGTCGTCGCTTGGGACATTCCCTCCTGAAATGACCCTCCTCTTTACAATAATAACACCGGGGTGGCCCCGTGTACCATCTTCTTGATTCTTGTTCCTTGTTTTCCCGGGGACCCCAACTTCGGTCCCCCCATTCACCTCTTCCTCGTCCTCTAATACTACCGCTTCCCCTTCCCCGGTCTCCATGAGCACCCGGCCTTCTATCACCTTCGATTCCCCCCTTCTGTACTCCTTGCTGTACTGCTTGCAACATCATTTTTGCCTTTCCCTTCTGTTTCTCCTCATCCCGTCTTACATATACCTTTTGAGCCTCTTTTAACAATTGATTCAATGGTTTTTCATTCCAATCTTCCAATTTTTCCAATTTCTTTCTAATATCCGGCCATGATTTTGTTACAAAATTAACCTTTAACAACTACTGACCTGCGGCCGTATCAGGGTCTATCCCCGAATACTGCTGGACATTCCTCCTTAACCTTTGTAAGAACACTGTCGGAGGTTCGTCCTTGTTCTGCTGATTTTCAAAAGCCCGTTCAAAATTTTGTCCCTTGGGAACGGCCTCTCTGATTCCCTTAATTATTATTTCCCTGAGATTTCTCATACTGTTTCTTCCTTCCCCTGTCTGTCTGACCATCTGTCTTTCTTCTGAAGTAAACAAACTTCCCATTATTGACATCATTGTCTGCCAACTCCTTTTTTTTCCCTGGGCCCCATTAATTTATTACCCTTCTCCAACCAGAATGTTTATCTAAACAAACCATAAAAGCTGCTTGTTGTTCAGCAATTAACTTATTTCTAATTTTGTTCAAACCATTCTCCCTACAATTCCCAAATTCCAATTCCTAGTTTAAATACATACGACTAACAATTTTCCAAATTAACTTTACTGAAAAGAAATCTATAGAAGCCAAGCAACCTACATTTTCCAACTTCCCCTTTTTTAAGTTGCGATGATACAAAGCGTTGTCCGTTACCTTACAATAACCTCCCCCATTGCTTACAATTTCTTAAAGGAACACACACACATACCCTTACAGCATGTGGCCCACAGCAAACAAACCTATCACATATACAAACTTCCTCATTCATACAAAACCGGTTTTTACACACACATCACATTAGTTCCATTCTTACTTCAATGAGATTGTTTGAAACAACTCAATATTTTTCATAAAAACATTTTTGGCCCTAGGAACTGATCTATTTGTTCAGCCAGTCCCAAGGGGTCTTCCAATAAACTTTTCATCTCCTTTTTAAAGTTCCTCACCTCCATACTGGTGAGAGGCACATTTACAAATCCCATCCCCCCCGGCATTTCCCCTAACGGGACCTCCCTGAGGGGCTTCATTTGAACAGATCGGTCTAATCTCTGTTCCGCTGCCCTCGTTTGAGATCGCGTCCTCCGACTACTGCCTGGGACACCCGTCCCATCCTTGTCCTCACTTTTTATTTTCTCTTCCTTATCTCACTGGCTCTCTCTCCTTCACATTCTACTTTCTGTAATTCTCTATTATCTGTCTCTTCTGAGACAAGAGCGGACAGGTTTACTGCCGATCCGCTCTGGCTTAGTGGGACCTCCTGGGCAGATACAGCCGGCGCTGATGGGGATATATTTGGGGGCTGGGATTCATATGGCGGGGGCAGTCTCCATAGGTGATCATCACCAATTGGTGGCCAGTCAGGTTCATCCTGCTCTCTTTCCGTCTTTCACGGAAACATCCCATTATTGGGTTTCCAGCACTGGGCATATTCCTTTTCTATTTGATTCGGCGTTTGTCTTTCATTCACAAAAACATTCAACGCCTGTCCCACCCAGTCCTCATTTGAACCCAACCGCGGCCACCACCCTGCGCTCCCTCGAATAGGCTCCTTTGGCCACTCAAAGTAACAAAACTTTATCATAGTTTCCTTACTCTTACCCCGGGTGTTCCCTTCACCCCATCCAACATTCGCCCCAACGGACTATCGGGCGGAATGTTAGGCTCCATATCAGTATGAGCCTCATCCAGGTTCCCCGGACCCTTACTTTTCCCGTTCCGGTTTCCCATCGTCTCGTCGGACTATTCCCGTCCGACAGACCCCGGTCGCCCAGGCAATACTTAATGGTCGCTTTTCTTACCTGGGTCCTGTGCACAAGAATTGCTCGACCGTCCCGTACGTATTTACCTTACACCCCCTCTTGCTTCCAGAGTCTTTTCAACCGAATATCACTCGCTCAAACTGCTGATGGCAAGCAAGGAGATCAGAGACTGCTGAAATCAGCAGGGTGCACCTTCCCCTCCTTCTTTGCCTCCACCAAGCAGCCGGAGTGGCGATCCCGGACGAGCCCCCAATTTGTGAGATACGCTTTGTGCTCACAATCACTGCTCAAAGACTAAATCTTGGAAGCAAGAGTTCTTTATTCCTCTCGACTCTGCAGCAGACCCGGGTGCCTCTCCAAATCGAGACACACCGAAGCCAAATAAGTCATCCCCCTTTATACACAGAATTTTACATTCAACCTCCCCTCTGGACCCATCTCCAATCAGGGTCTGAGGTGCACAATCTGTAGGTACATCCCACCGTACATCCCCTCGCACCTCCCATATCATACATCGCATGTTCAAACATGTTCATGGTAATGAGCAGTTTCTTGACCAGGGGTGTGTTGTAATATTCATTTATTCTATTAAGCATGCTCAGTTGCTCATGACCTACCCTAGTTTTACTCACCTCCTAGTGAACCCTCTCAGTTCTCCTATATCAGTACTAAAGCTAAGCTATAGTGACAAGGGTCCCATCTATCACTCCCTTCCACTGATATGGATCTCTCTACATCACTCCCTTCTACTGCTATACAATGCTATTACTTCTTACTCAAGGACTCAAGGATGGGTCTGGCAACCTTCAGACACAGCTGTGTCAGAATCCTCTCTCCAGCCCCTCTCAGTTCGGATTCTCTTTAAAACTCCTTACTTTATTGGGGTTTAATCACTTTATCCCTCACACAGCTACACTAGTCCTGCCTGCGCTTGGTCATATCCTTCCAAACCTGTCCTAAACATGTACCTGTCTAACTGTTTCTTAAATGTTATGATAGTCCCAGCCTCAACTAACTCCTCTGGCAGCTTGTTCCATACACCCACCACCCTTTGTGTGAAAAAGTTACCCCTCAGATTCATATTAAATCTTTTCCCCTTCACCTTGAACCTATGTCCTCTGGTCCTCGATTTCCCTACTCTGGGCAAGAGTCCAGGACTAGAGGTCATTGCCTCAGAATTAAAGGACTCTTTAGGAAGGTGATGAGGACCATCTTGAGTCTATCAAGCACTTTATCCAGCCCCTTCACCACTGGTGAATATATTTTCTTAGGACGGCATAGTGGAGCAAGGGTTCGACCCTGACTGTGGGTGCTGTCTGCACGGAGGTTGTACGTGCTCCCTGTGACCACATGGGTTTTCTCCGGGTGCTCTGGTTCCTGCCCACACTCCAAGGATGTACAGGTTTATAGGTTAATTGGCTTCAGTAAAAATTGTAAATTGTCCCTCGTATGTAGTGTAGTGGGTTGATCATTGGTTGGCATGGACCCGGTGGGCCGAAGGACCTGTTTTCACGCTGTATCTCTAAAGTCTAAAACTTACACAAAGTATTGATTCAGTTTTGGTCACCGGAAGGTTATCGTTAAGCTGGAAAGGGTGTAGAGAAGATTTGAGCTCCTGAGCAATAGTGAGAGTTTGGGCAGGCTAGGACTTATTTATTGGAGCGCAGGAGGCTGAGGGGAGATTTTATAGAGATGTATAAGATCATGAGGGGAATAGAAAGGGTGAATGGTCAGAGTCTTTAACCCAGAGTACGGGAATCAAGAACCACAGTACATGAGATGGGAACGATTTAATAGGAACCTGAGGAGCAATTTATTTCACACAGAGGGTGGAGGGTATATAGAATAAGTTGCCAGAGGACATAGTTAAGGCAGCCACGATAACAATATTTAATTGACATTTGGACAGGTACATGGATAAGAAAGGTTCAGAGGGATATGGACCAAATGCAGGCAGGTGGGACTAACGTAGATGGGGTATCGCGGATGGCATGGGCAAGTTGGGCCAAAAAAAGCCTGCTCTGTGCTGTATGATTCTATAAAAGTAAATGTATTTTCATTGAGTCATGCAACTGGAAACAGGCCCTCCCCACCCTATCCAAGATCATGTAGACCATTCTAACACTAATTGTGCTTTTGATCTTCCATAGACATAGACATAAAGCAGTAGAGTAGACGAACAGGCATTTCTGCCCACAATGTATCTGACAAGATGCCAAGTTCATCTCCCCTGCTTGCGCCTGACCCACATCTCTCAATTTATTACATATCAATGTGCCTATCCAAAAGCTTCTTAAATGCCACTCTCGCTGGGGATGGAAAGGAGTCGATTATTGTCGATTTTCCACTATAACCGAGTGAGGTATTACCGAGTAACAGAGTATCATGTTGGCAAATAGTAGAAACAAAGAACTGCAGTTGCTGGTTAATACACAAAAGAATGCAAAGTGCTGGAGTAACTCTGGGTCAGGCCGCATCTCTGCAGAACACGGATAGGTGACGCTTTGGGTTGAGACCCATCTTCTGACTCTCGGTTTGGAAATGGGCCTGGAATCCAGGTGAGTTGGTGGATCTGACTGACCTATTGAGATACTCCAGCACTTTGTGTCCTTTTACATAAAATGCTTGTGATGTTATATCCAAGTTTTCACCTTAAAAGATATTGCCAAATTTAAATAGAATTTTATCAGTAAAGACTCTTGCAGTTTTTGGACAAATAGTGAATGATTTACACTATGCATTTGCCTGAACTTTCACCTACTCTCCCTGAAGGAAGGGCTACATCACTGTCTTTGAATGCTATCTAACTCCTTAATATTTGGGAAGGGAAGAGGCTATTATTTCAGAATTTAGAATTTACAAAGAACCTGTGTTTGATTTCAGACATGCTAAGTCTTGACGCCCCGGTTATAGTGAAGATTTTATCAAATTACCACTGTAAGAAGCGTCTCAAATGTCTGGCTTCATCAGGAGCTGAAAAGGCCAATCACAATCTGCAATTTGAAGCGAGCTGCAGGGCTGGTTGGTCGGAAAGCCAGCCTTCTCAGCGCAAGGTCCGGATTCCTAAAGGTATTGTTCTCGTATGTTTCTCCATCCTTTGATGATCACATCACAATAGGAACCCGAGGGGCACTTTTTTTTTTTACACAAAGGATGGTGGCTATGTAGAACGAGCTGCCGAAAAAGGTAGTTGAGGCAGGTACTATCATAATGTTTAAGAAGCATTTGGTACATGGAAAGGATAGGTTTAAAGGGATATGGGCCAAGCGCGGGCAAGTGGGACTAGCGGAGATAGGACATGTTGGGCTGAAGGACCTGTTTCCTCGCTGCATGACTCACTGATTCTCTGGCACGCCTTTCCATTTTGTTGAAGTTCCATGTTCCGAAGGAATTCATAAGTTCATAAATTTGACAAGCGGAATTAGGCCATTCGGCCATCAAGTTTACTCTGCCATTCAATCATGGCTGATCTAACTTTCCCATTCATCCCTATTCTCCTACCTTCTCCCCATAACCACTGACACCCTTATCCAATTGTGAAGCCACTGGCTCCAACTTCCTACTAGGATTCAGACCACCTTTAGTCCTTGTTGTCCATCTATTCACTGGATTTGAATTTCCGTTTAACACTTAACAAAATCTCTTACCCTGAAAACCCTTAGCAGTTTATGGGCAAATAATGAATGATTTGCACAATGCTCTTGCATGGAGCCTTCACTTGTTGGGATCTTCACTGCAATCAATGTCCTCCCTCCCTTCTCCAACACGGCCTCTTTAAGACCCAGCTGAAGTATACTCCATAAAGCCCACACCCATGTCTTTGTCCTAAATGATTGCGTGGCTCTATGAATTCAGTGTGGAAATTCCCCCTGATGTGCTTTCTGATGCAAAACCATATTAAACCTGTGATGTCAGTGCAAGACATTGTTCTTCTTTCCACAGGCTGAGATTTTGTTGAAATTGGGAGGATTGGCAATTTTAATGACTGAGCCCTGCCGGATCAAAATTTGCTACTTTGTGCTCCACATTTTCCAGTCATATAGAAGAGGAACACCAAACCATTGAATTTCTCTGAGAAATCACATTGCCACACAGTTATCGCTAGTGATCACAGGTAGAAAGTGCAAGCTCCACAGAGACGGCACCTAAGGTCAGGATGAACCCTTAGTTGCTGGAGGTGTGAGACAACTGCACTCCCACCTACGAGACCAATCTTCTAGTGTGCCCCAGTTACATTGTACTGGCAGAGATCTGGGAGCAGGAGGCTGGCTGGTTTGACAAGTAGGAAGTCTATATAGATAGAAGCACAGAAGAATTATCAGAGCGAGTGCGCCAAATACCCCACTCATTTCGATCCTCCATCCGCTTGTCCCTCCCATTCATTCACAATTCCTTTCCATTTCATCCTCAATTCTTGCTCCTTTTCGCCCCTTGCTTACAATTGTCTCCTATGGTTTCCCTCCCTTAGCCCTCTCCAATTATCTCTCCCTTTGCCCCCTTGATTCTCCCTTCTATCTCCCCCCTTGATTCTACATCCCTTTGTTCTCCTCGATCCTTTCCATTTGCCCCCCACCCCCTCAATCCACCCTCTTCTCTCTCTTGATTCTCTGTTTTCGCCTACTTGAATCTTTGTATTTACTTATCTGGATTCTCTCCTTTAACCCGCCTCGATTCTTTCTCTCTTAGCCCCACATTCTTTCTCACAATCAAGTGACATCTTTACAGTGTTGTTGTTGTTTTAAGATGTAGCTAAATTATGCTTTCCCCATTTTTTATCAGCATTACTGTCGATGGGCATTCGGAAGAGCATCGTCTTTCACATCTGCAGTTTGGTCTTCTATCCAATACACTACACGACATCTGTCGCTCAAAGGTAAGTGTTGGACTCTTTCTCACAGATTTGCTTCTTTCTTTAGAATTTTGCCTTCTCTGAAGTTTTTGTACTGATCTTCATAGAAATACATTGCTGACATGAGGGGCTGAATGGCCTACCTCTGCTATTTCCCAAGCTCCTATGAAGATTCAGTCAGCAGTAATGCTACCAAACCACTCTGTGATGAACCCATATCCAGTACCATCAGTACCGATTATAAGCGTTTCTCAATATAGTGAAGCACTGAATCATCTCCCAAGGAGGGACACTTGATGGTGATCATGATGCGCTCTTTGTCCGTGTTTGGCCTGATGTCCTAATAACTTAATGGTGTCAATGTCGAGACCTCCCAGGGCTACTCCCTCCCACCGGTGACCTTGTTTCTTGGCCAAATGGACTGACGTTACCGAGAAAGATGATGGAAAAATAAAGACACCATGTGCTGAACTAAGTCAGTGGGTCAGACAGCATCTCTGGAAGACATGGACAGGTGATGTTTCAGTCAGGACCCTCTTTCAGACTGATTGCAATCGCTTTTCGTTTAGTTTAGAGATATAGCATGGAAACAGGCCCTTCGGCCCACCGAGTCCACGTCGACCATCGATCACCCCGTACACCAACGCACACTACACGAAGGAACATTTATGATTCTTACCGAAGCCAATTTACCTACGAACCTGTATGTCTTTGGAATGTGGGAGGAAACCAGAGCACCCGGAGAAAACCCACGTGGTCACAGGGAGAACGTACAAACTCCATACAGACAGAACCCGTGGTCAGGATTGAACCCGGGTCTCTGCGCTGTAAGGCAGCAACTCTACCACTGCGTCACTGTGCCACTCAGTAGGGGACAGAAAGCTGGAATAGAGGTGGGGGCAAGGGATGGGTGGATACAGGTGAGGTGAGTTTCAAAGGGCATATAAAGGCCCAAGATAAAAAGGAAGACAAAAGGCTGAGAGAAGGAGTCATGGAGTCCTATAGCACGGAAACAAGCCCTTCAGCTCACGGACTATGCTGGCCATCAAGCACCCATTTACTCCTATACTAACCCCATTTACTCTCTCTACATTTGAACATGTAACAACATGCAATTTGAGGATGAAAAACGAAGATATCTGAGACCTTGGCTAAATCTGTGAGAATGTGCACATTCAGGCTGTTCCATGACTAGTCTATGGGGTGATTCTCATGACTTTGAAGCAAACTACCAAATTTGTCAGTGACTAAAACATTGGAGGGATGGCTTGCAAGGGATGGCTTGTAGTTTGTAGAACTTCGGTATAACTAAATGCCTTATAGTTTATTTTAGTTTAGAGATATGGTGCAAGGACAGGCCTATTGGCCCTCTGAGTCCGCACTGACCAGTGATCTCAGTACGCTAAAACCATCCTACACACACGAGGGATAATTTACAATTTTAACAAGCCAAGTAGCCTACAAATCTGTATGTTTTTGGAGTGTGGGAGGAAACCGGAGCACCTGGGGAAAACCCACGCAGGTCACAGGCAGGTACATACTACATTCAGAAAGAACCCTGCAGTCAGGATAAAACCTGGGTCTCTGGCGATGTAAGGCAACAGTTCTACCCCTGCGCCACCATGTTGCCACCTTACTGGACATTTTTCAAAGGATATTTATGTGTAGAGGCAATCAACAACTGCAGATGCTGGAAATCTGAAATAAAACAGTAAATGCTAGAAACTCTTGAATTTGTCTGCCTCTGGTCTTCCCCAGTCTGTGTTTTAATCTTGAGATCCTCAATCTCCATAATTTCAAATGTCTTTAGCCTGGACCTGGTAGATGAGATGTTAGATGTTAGACTTTGAACCTATGCAAAATTAGACTTCACTTTTATCAGGTCGACCTGCAGTTATATATATGAGTAACTTAGAAGAGAAGTGGGAAAATATTAATTCTACTTGCTCGTAGCTACTGGCAAAGAACTTTAGAATCAATTTAGACAAAAAAAACTGAAGTAACTCAGCGGGTCAGGAATCATCTCTAGAGAAAAAGAAATGGTGATGTTTGGGGTCGAGAACCTTCTTCAGACTCAATTTGAGTCTTCAGAAATGAGACTTCAGAATCAGTTTCCTCTGACCTGTTGTGTTCCATGCATTCCTAAACTGAAATGGTCTTCTCCTGAAATATTTTAAAATGGATTATGTAATGTATTGGGTGGTTGTCTGCTGGCGTTTGGAACAGTGCAATTGCTGCATTAAATATCCCACCACAGTACGTTTTTTGATATTCATCTTATTTCTTCTTTGTCTCCCCTTCCACCAGGTTTAGGAAATGGTTCCTTTGCATCCCGAAGGCAATTGGTTCGATGTTTAAGAATGATGTTAGTCGGAACACAGAATTGCCGAATGTTTCCGGAAAAGAAAGATGCCATTCTGCCCATTGCGTTCATATTGGCTCCATTTAACAGCAAGCCATTTCATTCCATTTCCTGGCCATCTTCCTGTAGCCACACATTTGTTTTACCTTTAGCAGGACAAGATTCAAGATTCAAGATTCAAGAGAGTTTATTGTCATGTGTCCCTGATAGGACAATGAAATTCTTGCTTTGCTTCAGCACAACAGAGCATAGTAGGCATGACGACAATCGGTATTTCTTTAGAACGCTACAATTGAATCTGCCTCGGTTATCACGGCAGGCATTGCATTTTGGACCTTAATTGATTGTTACATAATAAGGCCTTTCAGAGAATCAAAATCAGATACAGGCCTTTCGGCACAGTAAGTCTGTGCTAACCCATTTACACTAATCCTGCATTAATCCTATTTTTTATTCTCCCCACATTATCATCACCTCTCCCCATATTCTAACACTCACCTACATACGGTGGATATTTAATCTCCCAACCTGCATGGAAGTGGAAAGAAATTGGAGTTTCAAGGAAAATTAATGAAATCCTGGACCCATGACAACCCTGGGCCTCCTGCACTGTCAGAGAGAAGCCACACGCAAATTGGAGGAGAAGCACCTCATATTTTGCTTAGGCAGCTTCCAACCAAGCGGCATGAATATTGATTTTTCTAACTTCAAGTAACCCTTGCATTCCCTCTCTCTCTGTCCCTCCCCCACCCAAGTCCTCTTGCTAATTTCAATGTTTGTATTCCTTCGCTATAACCTCCTCCACAGCTAACAATTGTGGGCTCCACCTTTCCTGAGCCTTGGATGCAGGCTCTACTTTGTTCTGTATCTTGCCATACCTCCAGTGTCCCCTTCCTTAGTCAATGTCCGATAAGGAATCTCAACTAAAACGTCACCTTTTCCTTTTCTCCAGAGATGCTGCCTGACCTACTGAGCTACACCAACATTTTATGTCTATGTTCATTGTAAACCAGCATCTGCAGTTCGTTCTTACTCAAATCCATGAAGCAACAGGAATAATGTGCATACTCCATATAAACAGCACTGGAGGTCAGGATTTAACTCAGGTGTCTGGTGCAGTGAGGTAGTGGTTCGACCAGCTGCACCACCATACCACCCCTTTTTTCAACTTGCCACTTTTAATACTCTTGTCAATTAATGTCTTCACTCTGTGTTTCCTGGTGCTTGACCCTTCAGCTAGCAATTCTCTTCATGAGTTATATCAGATCTCCTTGTAACCTCCTCTGTTCCAGCCAAGAACAATCTCAGCTTCTCTGGTCTATCCATAAAACCAAAATCCCTCACCTCTAGATTCAGTGGCGTGGATCTCTTCTACAACCTCTTCAAAGTTTTGTATGTTTTGGTTCCACTCGTTATCACCTACCCCCACAGCCAACAATTACTCCAGTTTTCTTGTGTCTAATATCTTCAAAGCCTCTTCACAGTTCCAGAAAGGGACACAATGCTCTGGTTGTAGCTGAACTAAAGTTCTACAAAAGCCTAATCCATCTCAATACTATCATGGTTGCATTGCCCAAGGCCTCAACTCATCAGTTCCTCATCGCCCTCCATTCACTGACCTTCTGTACACGTTTGCCTGGTGATCCAGAAATTCATTACTCCTTGTAAGAAGAAATTCCAATATACCTCAGATTGAAATGACTGTGTCCTTGAAACTATGTCCCATTGTTCGAGACTTTCCCACTTGTATAAAACATCTCAACAACTACCCTGTCAATCCCCTTTAGGATCTTATGGTTCAGTATTAAACCACAATGATTTAGATGTTTCTAAACCTCTAAATCATAGAGGTTTGATATGATTTTTCATAGAAGGGCAGGGGAAATTTACTAATAACTTGACTGATATCAATATCTATCCCACATAACATTAATAAATATCTGGTTATCAATTATTTTGCAGGCTTTGGGATCTCTTTGTGCGCACATTGGATGACAGATTTCTTGCATTGCTTTGGTGATTACACTTCAATGCATTTTCAGTTATAAAGCACTTTGAGATGTTCTATGGTTATGAGAGCAAATGTACATGTTTAATGAAAACCTTTGACTCACGGAATGTGAGGTCAGCTGGAACTCGAGACAGAGGAATGTGAAGAGAAGATAAACTCACAATGTGAGGCTGGAGAGGCCGGCATTGGATGGAGGAAATTTATGTTCATAAATTACAGGAGCATAACTAGGCCATTCGGCCCATCAAGTGAACTCCACCATTCAATCATGATTGATCTATCTTTCCCTCTCAACCCCATTCTCCTTTCTTCTCCCCATAACCCCTGACACCTACACTATTCAAAAATCTATCAATCTCTGTATTAAAAATATCCATTGACTTGGTCTCCACAGCCTTCTATGGCAATTAATTCCACAGATTCACCACCCTTTAACCAAAGAAATTCCTCCTCATACCTTTCTAAAGGTATGTCCTTTTAGTCCGAGGTCGCCTCGGGTCCTAGACTCTCCCACCAATGGAAACAATCCTTCTACATCCACTCTATCCAGGCCTTTCACTATTCGGTAACTTGCAACGAGGTCCCCTCTCATTCCTCTAAACTCCAGCAAGTACAAGACCAGTGCCGTCAAACGCTCATCATACATTGACTCAATCATTCCTGGGATTCAATGGAATTCAACTGTGTGTTGATGCAACCGAGTGTCTTTGTACAGCAGTTGCTGAAAGCTAATGCAATTGCAACAAGCACTTAGATGGCAAATTATATGGCTTTCTTTATTACAATGGTTCCTCGTCAGTATTTTCCCCTTAGTGGCAGAAGAGCTATTCATCAAATCAGTTTGGATTCTGTTCATCTAGAGACCCTTAGGCGCGGGGCCCAATTGGGAGCAATTGGTCCAATTGGCTTAAGGCCGGCCCTGGGCCGAAGGGCCTGTTTCTATGTTGTATCTTTAAACTAAGCTAAACTAAACTATACCAAGGTCACCCCGATCCTGATTGTCGAGCTGCAGCGTGCAGCCAACAGTCGCGTATGTGTAGGTTTAGGGGCTCCAAGTCATTGTTGACTCATTCACTAGATTGTATGAGATAATGGGTCTTGCACTAAAAATCAGCAAAACCGCTACCAACTGTCCCCCATTCACTGCCACCTTCAGTACAAGAGCATGGATTTTATAGTTTGAGGAAAAAGTGTTTTGAAGATCAAGAGCTCAAACCAAGCACATGGTCTCTCGTCTGCTGGTCAGCAGTGAACTCCGAGAGTCATTAACCTACAAGCCCGCATGTCCTTGGGATGTGGGAGGAAACCGGAGTCACACAGCGTGGAAACAGCTCCTTCGGTGGGTTTATTGGCCTCTGCAAATTGTCCCCAGTTTGCAGGATAGAACTAGCATATGGGCTTGGTGGGCCGAAGGGCTTGTTTCCACACAAACTAAACTAAACTAAACTCTGCCTCAGTAACATTAACTAGCTAACTAGTCACAATAAGCCTCTGGAGGGATCCATCAATACCATCTGTGCACAATCCTCCAAAGCTACTGGCAGGATGAGCAAACCAACGTCAGTGTCCTCATGCCCAGTATTGAGATACTGGCTCCAATGACCAGGGCACATTGCTGCCATGCCTGACATCAGGCACTTGGCTTCAGCCAGCTGAGTCTGCACCGACTAGCGATCCTCATACACTAACACTATCCTGCGCACTAGGGACAATTTTACAATGTTACCTAAGCTAATAAACGTACCAACTCGTACATGTTTGGAAGATGGGAGGAAACTGGAGCACCCGGAGAAAACCCACACGGGAGAATGGACAAACTCCGTGCAGACAACACCCATAGTCAGGATCAGACCCGGGTTCTCTGGCGCTGACAGACAGTCGCTCTACCGCTGCGCCGGCCCGCTTAAGATGCACAAAATTAAAGTCACAGTTTCATTAACTTTATCTGGTTCACTGGAAAATATATTTTATTATTACTGCATAACATCTTTTAAAAAAACAAACTAAATGTTTCTTGGGGTCTAATATGAGCAACTTGCAATAATCTGAAAAATCTGCCCGTCCAGAACTGCTGATGAATTTAAAACTATGGGAATTGTGGAAAAAGTAGGTCAGACTCTAGCACTGTGATGAAAGGTGTTGTGAAAAAACACTTTCCAGTAGACCCAGGGGATTGCAAATGCTGGTTGACAAACAGAGACACAATGTGCTGGAGTAGCTCAGTGGGTCAGGTACTATCTCTGGAGGGCATGGACAGGTGACGTTTCAGGTCGGAAACCTTCTTCAGACTTTCAGTGCTTTAAAGTTGAATTCACAGTACAATCATCTGCTTGCCGATGTCCAGTCAGAGGATGGTGAATCTGTGCAATTATTTGCCACAGAAGGCTGTGGAAGCCAAGTCATTAGTGTATATATTTAAGGCAGAGAGAGATAGATTCTTGATTAGTACGGGTGTCAGAGGTTATGGGGAGAAGGCAGGAGAATTGGATTAGGATGAAGAGATAGATCAGCCATGATTGAATGGTGGAGTAGACAATGAGCCGAATGGCCTAATCCTACTAATATTCCTTATGACCTTATGAGTTTTGGCAGGGCCTATCGGCTCCAATCGCAACACAGCCTTGGTCCATCTACACTTCACGCTGCCTCGGCAAGGCCACCAGCATTATCACAGACCAGTCTCACCCCGGACACTCTGACTTCACCCATCAGGCAAGAGGTACTGAAGTGTGAAAACACACACCTCCAGATTCAGGGGCAGTTTCTTCCCAGCTGTTATCAGTCAACTGAACCATCCTCCCACCAATTAGAGAATGGTAGATAGACACACAACGCTGGAGTAACTCAGCGGGGCAGGCAGCATCTCTGGAGAGAAGGAATGGGTGACGTTTTGGGTCGAGACCCTTCTTCAGACCTAGAAGAATTCTTCAGAATTAGAGAATGGTCTGGACCTACCATCTACCCCGTTGGAGGCCTTTGGACCATCTTTAATCGTAGTTTACTGGATTTTATCTTGAACTAAACATTATTCCCTTTAGCCTGTATCTGAACACAGTAGAAGGCCTGATTGTAATCATGTATAGTCTTTCTGCTGACTGAATAGCACGCAACAAAAAAGCTTTTCACTGTACCCCGGTACATGCGACAATAAAGTAAACTAAACTAAATGAAGAGTTGAATTCCTGATTGGACAAGAGTGTGAGGATACCAAGTTATCAGTATTTTACTGTAGTTGCAGGAATTTGCAGTGGCCTGGCTTGACCTTGTTCTTGCATTTTGAGCACAAGGTTTTGTCTTCAATGCCCATTCAAATGTTTGGGACAGTAACATAGACACAGACTCTCACTGTAGCACTGTGTCCTTTGGTCCCGTCTTCATTTTTCAGGTAGATATTAACCATCCCTTGGTGTAGTCAAAGGGCAGCAGATGAGTTCTGCCTGGATTCCCAGCCAATATTTATCCCTCAGCCAACTGTAACGCACCACCTCTGGTTATTGTGCAATTCTCTGGTTATTATGTGATTTCTGTGGGAGCTTGCTGTGCACAAATTTGCTGCTGCATTTCCTTCATTGCAGCTACGACAACCCTTCGGAGGCACAACTGTAATCTGAAACGCACGAGGGACAACCTGGAGTTTGGTTTAGGGTGCTTTAATTTAGAACAGTGCGGACACAGGCCCCTCGCACACCGAGTCCATGCCGACCAGCGACCCCCGCACACTAACACTGTCCTACACACTAGGGACAATTTACAAATTTTACTAAAGCCAATCAACCCACAAACCTGTACGTCTTTGCAGTGTGAGAGGAAACCGGAGCACCCGGAGAAAGCCCACGTGGTCACAGGGAGAATGTACAAACTCTCTACAGACAGCACCCGTGGTCAGGATCGAACCCGTGTCTCTGGTGCTGCGAGGCTGCAACTCTACCACTGCACCACCAGGCCGCCCTAAACAGGCCCTTTTATAAAATGCATTGGAGATACTTTAAGGCTCTCTTAAAGAATCATCAGTTGCACAAACCTTTGCGACACATTGGATGCTCAATGCAAGAATTCTTATCCACCATCTGAACTCAGTATTTCCTTTACACAAAGTGCAGGAGTAGCAGCAGGTCAGGCAGCATCTCTGGAGAACATGGTTAGGCAACGTTTCAGGTCGAGACCCTTCTTCAGACTGAGTGTAGGGGGGCGGGGAGAGAGGAAATCTGGTAAAGGAGAGAGGCAGAACCAAGTGTGGCAGGTAATAGGTGGGCACAGGTGTAACAAAGGGCTACTTTGTTAGGCCAAACGCCAGAGATAAGAACAGAAGATGTGAGACAAAATTGAAGAATTGTGAATTGTGAAGCAAGAGGGAGGAAAGTAGCAGGAGGGGAGGGGCGGGGGGGAGGGAGCGGATAGGTAGGTGGGAGTCCATGTGGGACACATGGGAGGGGATGGGGACGGGGGGGGGGGGAGAAAAATGGGGTTCTCGGAGTGAGGAGTGGGAATGGGGAATTACAGGCTTCCTAAAACTGGAGAATTCAATGTTCAGTCTGAAGACTGAAGACTCTCACACATTTCTTCTATTCAGAGATGCTGCCTGTCCTGCTGAGTTATTTCCAGCATTTTGTGCCTATTTTCAATGTTCATACCACTGGGTTATTACTAAGCTACCCAAGGGGGAATATGCTTCCTTTGTAAGGGTGAGGAGCTTCACTTGTTGAACTGAGCAACACTGCCCTCAACTGGCCACTTTACTCCAGGGTTCTTCGTGGAAACTCCGAGAAAATAATTCATTCAACCAATTCTGATTTGTTGGCCAGGGGTAAGGGCGGAAAGATTTAATAGGAGTCTGAGGGGTTACTTTTTCACACAAAAGGTAGTGGGTGTATGGAACAAGCTGCCGGAGGAGAAGTTGAGAAAGGTACTTTCGCATTGTTTATGAAATATTTAGGCAGATACGTGGATAGGACAGGTTTAGAAGGATATGGGCCAAATGCAGGCAGGTGGGACTAGTGTAGATGGGACATGTTGGTCATTGTGGGCAAGTTGGGCTGAAGGACCCCTTTCCACGCTGTATGACTCTTTAAAAGAAATGTCCATTTCTTTTGCATTATTTCAATAAGTCTCGGGTGTTTTCATATCCAACCTATCCAACTCTCTTTGGAAAATTATTCTTGAATCTGAATACAGGGTGATTGTTGGTCAGTGTGGACACGGTGGGCCAAAGGGTCTGTTCCCACGCTGTATCTCTAAAGTAAAAAAACTAAAATCTAATTGTTCAAGACCCAACGCAAATTCTCCTCCTCTCCGCATGGTACTTTTAAAAAATCTTTGCAAGTTTGGTTAACTTAAATGATAAATTCTGAGCACCCTGTTTCTGATTCTCCAGTCTATGGGAACTTTCCTCCTGTTTATTCCATCAAAGGTGTTCATAATTTAACATTTAAGGGCGGTACAGTGGCACGACTGGTAGAGTTGCTGCCTTTCAGCAGCAGAGATCCGGGTACTATCCTGACAATGGATGCTGTCTGTACGGAGTTTGCACGTTCTCCCTGTGACCATGCGGGTTTCATCTGAGTGTTTTGGTTTCCTCCCACACTCCAAAGGCACATGGATTTATGGATTAACTGGGTTGTGTAAATTGCCCCTAGTGTGTAGGGAATGGATGGGAAAGTGGGATCCTTTGTCGAGGATCGCTGTGGAAGTGTTCCGACCGTGGGGCCTGTGGACTTTAACACCGTGAAGTCGCGGTCAGGGGCGGAAAGCACAGGGGGGGCAGAGGGGACACGTCCCCCCCATGTTTTGAGAGGTGGGGGACATCCCCCCCAAGTTTTTGTAATCAGGATTTTAAAATCTCCGCTTTCCGCGAGACAGTGGAGGTGGGACTGCTGATCGAGGGCGCCGATTGGGCGAGAGAGACGTCGGTCAGCAGGCAATGGGGGCGGGACATGATGATTCAGTTGGCCAGAGAGGTCGGGAGTCAGACGGGAGCTGGACCCCCAGGCCCACAGCCAGCGCAGAGAAGCAGCGCTAAACCCAGCTCAACTCTGCCTGGTTAACCTGCCTGGGCTTGCAGGAAATATGGGCAGCGTGGAGAAGCAGCACTGGTGTCCCGTCAGTCCAGTCAGGGCTGTAGTTAGCCCGGCGAGACAGGCAGAGTTGAGCTGCATTTAGCACCAAAGATATTGGCAATTTATTATTTGGTCAAACATGTCAAATGAACGAAAAAAAAGGTTTACTTTAATTGCCTGTTCGAACTTTTTAACCCGATTCGGATGCAGAACACAATTGAGAATGTTTCAGGGCTTTGGCCCCTCTAGTATCTTTGTTTAGTGCTGGATTGAGCCTCCGAAGCCTCGCGCATGTGTGTATGAGTGTGCGCTTGCGTGCGCGGCCGCCAAAGAATTCTGTCCCCAGTCCCCTCCATGTTTCGATAGCGAGTTCCGCTCTTGGCCGCGGTCTCCGGTGAGAAGAGGCCGACTTGGGAGCTCCATGCCGCGGAGTGTTCCGATCCGTCCCGGCGCCGGACTTTCCATCATCCCGAGGAGAGGGCTGAAACAGCGGACCGTCGGCAGAGGCAGTCAAAGGCCCCGACCACCACGGTGAACAAAGGAGGAAGATGACTGAACTTTATTCTCCATCACAATGAGGAATGTTGATTCCACTGTGGTGGATGTTTAATTTAAATTTATTGTGTATTGTGTTCTTTTTTTACTTGTATGGCTGTATGATAACTCAAATATCACTGTACCTTAATTGATGCATGTGACAAGAAACGTGAACTTGAAATAGTGTGAATGGATGATCAATAGTCAGCATGGACTCGGTGGGCTGAAGCCGCTGCTTCCACGATGTAGTTCCCAAACAAATGAACATTTATTGTTAATTTGTATTCTGAACAAAAAACCCCCCAGTATTTCCACTCTTACAACACAACTGAAAACTTCATCTCTTGTACTAGGCTAGAATATCTGTTCCCATTCTTCTCCAATGCATCATCAAAGCCTGAAATGAAGATATATCCTGTTGGCCTCACCACTATAAAAGTTTAGCATGATTCCTAGCTTTGCATTCTATGTCTCAGTTTAAAAAGCCAAATGTCCTTTTTCTTTAAATAGGTTTCTCAATGTGTCCTGTTGCCTCCAAAGATACTCGCATGCACAGAATCATTGAACAGCCATTATTCATTATGACAACAGGAAAAATAAATGCAGAAACAGGAGATCTGAAATAAAAACAAAAAATGCTGGCAACACTTTACAAGCCAGGCAGCATCTGCGGAAAGAAAAACAAAATGAATCAGTCTGATGAAGGGTCTCGACCCAAAACGTCACCTATTCCTTTTCTCCAGAGAAGCTGCCTGACCCGTTGAGTTCTCCAGCATTTTGTGTCCATCATCAACTAAATTTAAATGTCAGGTCTACTGAGTTTAGTTTAGTTTAGTTTAGTTTAGTTTATTGTCACGTGCACCAAGGTACAGTGATAAGCTTTTGTTGCGTGCTATCCAGTCAGCGGAAAGACAATACGTGAATGCAATCGAGCCATTCACAGTGAACAGATACATGTTAAAGGGTATAATGTGAATAATGTTTAGTGCAAGATAAAGTCCAGTAAAGTCCGATCAAAGATAGTCCGAGGGTCTCCAATGAGGAAGATAGTAGCTCAGGTCTACTCTCTAATTTGTTGGTAGGGTGGTTCAGGTGCCTGATAACTGCTTTAATCGAGCTACGCTGAGGATTAATCTACTCAGTTTCATTTTCCCATTCTTACCCGCATTTCTGTATATACTTCCCCCAAAGTATTTATCCAATTCCCCTTTTTAGGCAATTAGTAAATGTGTACTTGCCATCTGTTCAGGAATTGCATTTCAAACTCAATTCTCATTTTCCTAGATTTGACCATAATTCATTTAAATCCTTCAATCACTGGAAACATTTTACCTTTATTCTACATAAACCCTAACCACATGTAATAAAATCTCTGCTTAGGCATTATTACGACAGTCCCACACCTTGTCTGTTATTGTAACTGTCCCAACCCAATAAATCTCTTTCCAACCCTCTCCCTGACCACCTGAAATGTTAATCTCTTTTCAAAGCTACTTCCTGAATTTTCCTAAATTTCTGTTTTTTATTATTGAATTAATCTTCTAGCTGTACCTTTACATTCTCCAATAATTCACCATTTTGTGAAACTTAACTAATTCCAAAGTGTTTCTGGCAGCTGCTGACTGTAATCTGCATATGCATTGCCTTTGGGGGATTCCCTTTATATTAATCATCAGTCTATTCTTGTAGTCACATTGCCAATTTTATTTCCTTTTTCACTTCTCTTCTGTATTTTTTATTTTCGACCTGATTCCTGATTCCCACTTGTCATCAATCAATTCTCCTTTTTCCTGTTTCTATCTGCTATCTTAACCCTTCATCATCCTGACAACTCCGGCAATGGTTGCCATCTTCTTCCTCCACCCTACTTTACCAGAACCATCTCGCCTTTCACCGCCACCCATCTTTCGGTTCCTCGTTCCATATACGCACTATCCTCTGCATGAAGAAATTGCTCCTCTGGTCCATTTTGAACAATTTTTCCTTTTACCTGAAACCAATGCGCTTGAGTTCTGACTCCTCTACCCTGGGAAAAAGGCCATGACCTTATTTATATCTCTCATGATTTTGTATACCTCTATAAAGTCACCCCTCAGTTTAGTTTAGTGTATTGTCATGTATACCGAGGTACAGTGAAACGTTTTTTTGTTGCGTGCTATCCAGTCAGCGGAAGACTATACATGGTTACAATCGAGCTGTCGACAGTGTACAGATACAAGATAAAGGGAATAATGTTTAGTGCAATGTTTAGTACAAGATAAAATCCAGTAAAGTATGATTAAAGTCCGAGTGTATCCAATGAGGTAGATGGGAGGTCAGGACCATTCTCTAGTTGGTGATTGGATGGTTCAATTGCTTAGTCATAGAGTTACAGATTGATACAGTGTGGAAACAGGCTCTTCGGCCCAACTTGCCCACACTGGCCAACAATGTCCCAGCTACACCAGTCCCACATGCCTACGCTTGGTCCATATCTCTCCAAACCTGTCCGATCCATGTACCTGTCTAACTGTTTCTTAACCGATGGGATAATCCCAGCCTCAACTACCTCCTCTGGCAGCTTGTTCCATACAACCACCACCCTTTGTGTGAAAAAGATACCCCTCGGATTCCTATTAAATCTTTTTCCCTTCACCTTGAACCTATGTCCTCTGGTCCTCAATTCCCCTTCTCTGGGCAGGAGACTCTGTGCATCTACCCGATCTATTCCTCCAATGATTTTGAACAGCTCTATAAGATCATCCCTCATCCTCCTGCACTCCAAGGAATAGAGACCCAGCCTACTCAAACACTCCCTATAGCTCACACCCTCTGGTCTTGGTAACATCCTCGTGAATCTTTTCTGGACCCTTTCAAGCTTGACAATATCTTCTCTATAACAGGGTGCCCAGAACTGAACACATTATTCTAAATGCGGTCTTACCAACGTCTTATACAACTACAACATGACCTCCCAACGTCTATACTCAATACTCTGACTGATGAATGCCATTGTGTCCACTTGGCCAATCGATCCCGATCCTGCTGCAATCTTTCACAGCCATCTTCATTATCTGCAAAACCAATCACTTTTGTATCATCTGGAAACTTGCTAATTTATGTTCTCATCCAAATCATTGATGTAGATGACAAACAGAAACAGGCCTATACCAAACCCTGAGACACACCAATAGTCACAGGCCTCCAGTCTGAGAAGCAACCTTCCACCCATCACCCTCCGCTTTCTTCCATGGGGCCAATTTGCTATCCATCTGACCGTGACAATCCATGATAACAGTGAAGAACAATGAAGAAACTGTCCCTGGATCTGGAGGTGTGCATTTTCACACTTCTGTACCTCTTGCATGATAGGAGAGGGGAGAAGAGGGATTGTCCGGGGTGCGACTCATCCTCCAGCCTCCTATGCTCCAGGGAGAACAGTCCCGGTCTAGTCAAAAAGATGAACACAAAAGGCTGGAGTAACTCAGCGGGACAGGCAGCATCTCTGGAGAGAAGGAATGGGTGATGTTTCAGGTGGAGACCCTTCTTCTTCAGAAGAAGGGTTGCGACCCAAAACGTCACCCATTCCTTCTCTCCAGAGATGCTGCCTGCCCCGCTTGAGTTACCCCAGCATTTTGAGTGTATCTTCAGTGTAAACCAGCATCTGCAGTTCCCTCCTATACACCCAATCTATCCTTATGCACGCGCCCTCCAGTATCAGTTACATGTTGGTGACTCTTTTCAGCCCCTTGCCAGGTTAATGATATCCTTCCTATAGCAGCTTGACCAGAACTGCCAGCAATACTCCAAATGTGATCTATCTAGCAGCCCGTACATTTCTGTGACTTTATACCGCATGCTGCGGAGAGTGTTCTGCTAAACAAATAGACTCCTCCAGTAACCCGTGCCAAGAACCATCTGTGTTTGTAATTTTATCTACCTGGGAAAGCAAGTTATTAGGTGGATGTTTGCCACTACTTAAGCGTAGTATTACTAGTGGTTGAAAATGTTGAAACTGCGTGGATGGGTATTGCTGAATTTGCCTGCAAACCTGACCAGTCTGTGAGATTTAACCTTTACGCTATCAGAAAGTTCCAAGCAATCACTGTTTCCAGGGCGACAGCTCTTTAATTCTTTACTGTCAGTGAAGCCACACGCAAATTGGAGGAGCAGCATGTCATATTTTGCTTGTCAGCTTACAACCCAGCCATGTGAACGTTAATTTTTCTAATTCCAAATAACCCCTGCATTCCTTCTCTTTCCCCCATCCCCTCCCACACCTGAGCTGTCCTACTAGTTCCACTGTTCTTATCCTTGTGTCCCTTCACCTCTTTCCCGGCCAACAATGGGCCATTATGGGTTCCCACCCTTCCTTGGTCATCTGTTGCCAACTCTGATTTGTGCTGACCTCCAGTTACCCCCCCCCCCCCCCCCCCCCCCCCCCCCCCCCCCACACACACACACACCTTCAGTCTGAAATGTCACTTGTTCCTTCTCTCCAGAGATGCAGCCTGACCTGCCGAGTGTCTATCTTCGGTATAAACCAGCAGCTGTAGTTCCTTCCTGCACATACATATCCATAATTTTTCAGTTTAATGTTGTGACTTTAGATAAATTCTAACATTGCAGTCATAAAGGTGGTTGATAAATGTACCGAACTGTAAGTACAAGTTTAAAATAAATGTTTCTGAACTTAAGAGAGATGTTCTTTTACACGGTTTACAAGTTTTTTTACATGGAGGATGGTTGGTGCCTGGAACACGTTGCCAGGGGTGGTGGTGAAGACAGATTTGATGCAGTTACTGTGGGCCAAAGGCCCTGTTTATGCACTGTTCTGTTCCATGTAACTGTTTATTACTGCCTGCTCTTATTTATACACGCAACTGTAGATTTCCAACTTTCTGTTGATTTTCTTGATCTACTTGACAAGTAAACAGTAACTGCTGACAATCTAAATCTGTCCTAAATCGAGGCATTGTTTTGTCCTTCACATGGTAGATGGTCAGTGATACAGGCCAGCATGAGCAGCATCTTTTAAACCTTGGGTGGTCATTGCTCTTTGAGATAGCTTTCACACAATCATGGAATTGTTATGGCAAAGGAAGGGGCCACTCTGTCCAGTAACTTCAGACTAGGAGCTAGTAGAGCAATTCTATCACTCACATGCCCCACAATCTTTGCCCATTTTATTATTGCAAATTGTTAGCCAATGTTACACATTCAAATCCAGAATTAAAAATGTCACAAAAAATATATCAAATGTGTAAATGTAGAAAATACTTGAAAGGAATGTATGTAAAATCACGAGAGGAATAGATAGGGTAGACGCAGAAGGAATCAAGGGATATGGGGAACAAGCAGATGATCAGCCATCAGATTTTAGATGATCAGCCATGATCATATTGAATGGCTCTGCTGGCTCGAAGGGCCAAATGGCCAACATACACCTATTTTTCTATGTTTCAGAGCCTCTTGCACAGAGTAGGGGAATCGAGAACCAGAGGACATAGGTTTAAGGTGAAGAGGGAAAGATTTAATCACACAAAGGGTGGTGGGTGTATGGAACGAGCTGCCAGAGGCAAGGACTATTGCAATGTTTAGGAAGCAATTAGATAGGTACATGGACAGGGATAAGGGCCAAATGCAGGCCGGTGGGACTAGTGTAGATGGGACATGTTGGTCAGTGTGGGCAAGTTGGGCCGAAGGGCCTGTTTCCACATTGAATGACTCTAAAAAGCCGAACCTAGTTAATCCCACTTGCCTGTGCCTGGCCCATAATCCTCCACACATTTCCTATCCCTGTACTTGTGAGTTTAAAATGTCATCATTATATCCACCTCTAGCACTTCCTCTGGCAGGTTGTCCATGTACACGCCATCTGCTGTGTGATAACATTGCCCCTTGGCTCCCTTTTCAATCTTTCCCCTCTCATCTTAAACCTGTGCCCTCTTGTTTATGACTCCCCTTTCCTGTGGTAAAGACTGTGACTATCCACCTGATCTGTGTCCCTCACATCCTCGTAATTTTCTTTTGCACTCGTTCCAGTGTAATGACATCGTTAAACTGCTGTAGCATGACACCAACTTTTAAACTCAATGCCCTGAGTGATGAAGGCAAGCACTGTCTTATCGCTCCTTTACCACCCTAAACAATTTTGTTGCCAATTTCAGGGAGTTATGCTCTTGCACTCCATGATTCCACTGCACATCAATGCTTCTAGGGGTCCTGCCGTTTACTGTATACTTTCCCCTTTCATTTTACCTCCAAAAATACACCATCTCAGGCTTGGTCAATGAAACGCCACCTGCCATTTTAGTTTAGTTTAAAGATAGATCGTGGAACCAAGCCCTTCGGCCCACCAAGTCCACGACGACCCCTGCACACGAAGGAGTTGCAGATAGACACAAAATGCTGGAATAACTCAGCAGGTCAGGCTGCATCTCTGGAGCAGGAATGGGTGACACTTCGGGACAAGACCCTTCTTCCTATTTTTGAACCCTTTTTGGAAGAACGACCTGAAACGTCACCTAATCCTTTTCTCCAAAGATGCTGCCTGACCCATTGACTTACTCCAGGATTTTGTGTCTATCTACAACTTACAGAGGCCAATTAACCTACAAATTTGCACATCTATGGAATGTGGGAGGAAACCGGAGAATCCGGAGAAAACCCATGCGGTCACAGGGAGAACGTGCAAACTCCGTACTGACAGCAATTTTCTCCGAGTGCTCCGGCCGTTTCTCAGCCGAATTTTCAATCTGATCAATATCCTGCTGTATCCTTTGCCAACCTTCCCCTGTATCCATAACTCCACCAATCTTTGAGTAGTCTGCAAACGTACTCCTGAAATACTACCTGATTTAAAAAAAAATCTGAATCTGTTTCAACCATTCTTTCGGACAATGCATTAATAATTCATTGTCATAGGTTCACAGGGTCATAGAGTCATCGAGTCATACAGCGTGGAAACAAGCCCTTCTTGCCCACAACTTACCCATACCGACCATCTCCACTAGACTCAGCTACCTGCGTCTGGCCCATACGCTGGCAGTTGGGACTAGTGCTTTAAAAAATATTCTCCTCTCTCTGGTTTAGTTTGGTTTAGTTTAGTTTAGAGATACAGCGTGGAAACAGGCCCTTCGGCCCACCTGGTCCGCACCGACCAGCAATCCCCGCACATTAACACTATCCTACACCCACTAGGGAGATTTTTTTTGCATTTACCAAGCCAATTAACCTACAAACCTGTACGTCTTTGGAGTGTGGGAGGAAACCGAAGATCTCAATGAAAACCCACGCAGGTCTTGGGGAGAACGTACAAACTCCGTACAGACAGCACCCATAGCAGTTATGTTACAAAACCTACCTTGAGCGGTGCTGCAGTTCTGCCACTCCCGTGTGCGCGACTTTGGCGCCTTTCAGAGGGGGGGGGGGGGGGGGGGGGGGGGGGTTTAAAGTGCCGTTTTTCTCCAGACAATTCAAATCGATCCATCTCAGGGGATTTCGTTGCTAAAGAGAAATCGCTCCGACATTTGTTTTATGAAGGTATTTTTAAACTACGCTAGATCATTTATTAGCTAATTTAAAAATCATCTTCTAAAGCCGTGAACGCCGATAATGGGACGGATTTTACGTAGGGGAGAAAAGAAGGTACAGTTTATTTTTACATTAAAATGTGGTTTTTATGAAGCCTTCAAACAAATTTTCATGTTACGAAAAGGGGACACAAAATATATACGAACCAGCAGTATTTTCCCTGCCGATTGTGGGTTAAATTCACCGCAAACTGCAACGTTCCAATCCACCGCGTTCCACTAAAACCCACTCGCAAGTTGATTCAAATGGCCATTAATTTACGGGAATTAAACACTAAATTCCTTCCATTTGGCCTATAAATTCATGAAAATGTGAATTCTTGTGTGAATGTTATTTGGACACTTAGGCAATAAAAAAATGTTTATATTTTCTTAAGAAATGGATAGATGTTTAGATCTAGTAATTGGATTTTGTAATTAGCTACAATTAGGTAACTAACTAATTATATGCTTTAATTTCAGGTCATCCAAGTAAGTTTGTTTCATATTTGTTTCAGAATGCTTCAATCTATAATAACTGAAAATTTCATTGAGTTATCTTAATTTTTAAGAAAGTTATGGGCTTTTGACTGTCCTCAATCACAGCTTTTGAGTTAAGTCAATGGAAAGGCAATGGGGAACAAGATGCTAATTTCCGAGTATGAAAATGGCCATAACTTTTTTAATACTGAAGATATGAAAGTGAATTAGGTGTCAAATTAAACTTCTTTTTATGCTTTATCTGATGGGATAAATTTTTTTAATCTCAAAATTTGTAACATTGCTACCCATAGTTGGGATCGAACCCGGGTGTCCGCCGCTGCATTTGCTGTAAGGCAGCAACTCTACCGCTGCGCCACCGTGACCGCCCTTCCTAGCTCTTGTGCTGCTCATCCTATGTCTACATTTGCTAGTAAATGACCCTGCTGCCTCTGCAGACTTTCCCTCTCACCACACAACTGAAAGATTGACTAAAATGCTGCTTCCCTTCCAGCTCCGCTTTCCTGTCACTGCCAGTTGCAAAATCACTGTCAATTGTGGAAGCAGAATTTGCTCCCAATGACTTCTGCAAACCTATTACTGGAAGTGACAAAGGCTTGGTGTTCTTTGTGACATTAACCTAGTAGTGGACCCACCCTCTCAAGAGCCAGCTGCAGTACGGAAGGCAGAAGCCACAATCACTTAGGCCTGTGTTTAGTTTAGTTTAGTTTAGTTTCGAGATTCGGCGTGGAAACGTGCTCGCAAGTCCGCACCGACCAGAGATCTCCACGCACTAACACTAACCTACACGCACAAGGGACAATTTACGATTATACCAAGCCATGTAGCCAACAAACCTGTAGATCTTTGGAGTGTGGGAGGAAACCGGAGAAAACTCACGCAGGTCACGGGGAGCATGTACATATGTACAGACAAGTACCCATAGTCAGGATCAAACCTGGGTCTCTGGCGCTGTAAGGGAACAACTCTACCGCTGCGACACCAGGCCTCCCTGGTGGGTGCTCCTCAGAGTGTTAGGGATGTATGGGTGGAACCAGGTGTTGGTGACTGGGAACACGGTGAAATGTGGTGCAGTGAACGGCACGTTGTCGTAGTGGTAGAGTTGCTGCCTCATAGCGGCAGAGATCCTGGTTCAATCCTGACTGTGGGAGCAGTCTGTACGGAGTTTGTATGTTCTTCCTGTGACTGCGTGGGTTTTCCCCGGGTGCTCTGGTTTCTTCCTAGAATCTAAAGACGTACAGGTTGTAGGTTAGTGAATGGGGTGATCGCTGGTCGGTGCGGACTTGGTGGGCTGAAGAGCCTGTTTCCGCATTGTATCTCTAAAAGTCTAGAAAAGTCAAACTGTGCAGCCAAAGCAAGTAATTGGGAGTGCATTTCGGTACAAGTCTAATACCAGACACAAACGTGGTTAGATGTGTGATGGAAGAGGGAATTTGAGGCAGAACCTGGGGCTGGTGACTGGAGTTTACATATAACATCGAACAGTAGAGTATAAGAACAAGGTCCTTCGGTCTACAAAGTCTGTGCCAAACATGATACATATGGATATCCTTTCCATGCATATCCATATGCCTATCCAAAAGTCTTTTAAATGCCACTAACGTATCTGCTTCAACCACCACCCCAGGCAGCACATTCCAGGCACTCACCACCCTCTGTGCAAAAATACGCAGATGTGCCCCCCACATCATAACTTATAAAATTCTGAACTTGGATGCGGATGTATTGTGTGTGTGTGTGTCTTTTCATATGTGATTCACATCTCCTCGAAAACCCGACGCAGTAACGGTGAAATCTGTACATATTCCGGTAGAGATTTACCTCATGATTTCGAAAATCCCCTCATCTGAAAATTTGGTTTATTATTTCCCGAGTTTTTACTAAAGTTGTTCACCAATCTTTTTTAAATCTAACGTGCTGAAGCGAGTTGATGATGTCACAATGCCTTTGCTCCTCGCGGCGAGCTGCGCAGAGTTTACAACGCGCAGCCACTAGCTGCGAGTTACGTGGCCCAGCCGCCCTCCCCCCCCCCCCCAGAGCTCTGAATTAAAGCCGTTCAACACATGCTCAAGTTCTACAACATCGTGGCGGTGGTCATTATCGCAGCGCGGCCGCGGACAAGAGCAGCAGAAAATTGGCCGTGGCGGCCATCACAGGGGACAACCTCCTCTCCGTCTCCCCTGCCCGTCTGTCACGCTGGTGGGTGTGTTTTGCCTAACGATTGGCCGGCCCTCCGCTGCTTTTCACTGTCCTCAAATCGCTCCGGGCCTTGTTCTGGTCCACGCCTGCCACAGCTTAGCTCGGGCCCGGCGCCTGGTGGTGAGGCCTGCTCTACAATGTGGGTAGGTGCTGCCTCTACCCCCTCCCTCTCTACCCCTCCCCGGGCAGTGAAAGAGAGAGAGCGGGTGGGGGGGAAAGAGAGGGGGTGGAGGGAGTGGGGGAGAGGGGGTGGAGAGGGGGGTGGAGGGGGGGAGAGGAGGGGAAGAGGGGGAGAGGGGGGAGGAGAGGGGGCCTCCCTCTCTGCCCGGGAAGAGGGGGAGAGGGGGGAGGAGAGGGGGCCTCCCTCTCTGCCCCCTTCCTCTCTGCCCCCCTCCCTCTCTGCCCCTCCCGCTGTCCCCCTCCGTCCCTCTCCCCTCTTCCCACCCCTCAATCTCTACCCCCCTTCCCGTCCCTCCCTACCCCCCCTCCCCTTCCCTCTCCACCCCACCCCTAGCCGCGCCTGGGGGTTATGCGTGAGTGGATAGGGCGGGGAATGGGGTGAAAGGAGTGAATGAATAATATTAATATAATATCAATGGGGGGGGGGGGGGTTAGTGTGTGTGGGGAGGTTAGTGTATGTGTGTATGTGATGCCTAAGGCCTCCTGTTCCTGAGCCACAGTCATGCAGCACAAAAACAGGCACTTCGGCCCACCTAGCCCGTAGGGATCCTTATATCCCATGTACACTAGCCCCATCTGCTCGCATTTGGACCAGATCGCTCTGAACCTTCCCTATCCAAGTACCATTACTGCAAGTGAAACAATTTCACGGTACGTTTGTGGTGATTGCAAAGAACCATTGACCATTGCCCAATTGAACCTGGCTTGCTTTAGCTGAGGTAGCAACACTAGCAGAGTGCTGAGCACAATCCCGTGTGACTGCTGGTGCCTGTAGCTGCAACATTGATCAACCAACCACCTGCGTGTCTTCCTTTACGTCTCCGCATCTGGTTGTGTTTCCTATCGGACTCGCTCTTCCTGTTGCCCTACCTCTCACCAGTGGGCGGATAACCAGCGACATGCCCGATCAACGTATGAGTCCCACCGCTGACATTCTCACTGAAAGAGGAAGCTTCGCCTTCAAGATCCCCTTTTGAGGAGGGAAGTCCACCACCAAGATCCGCTATTGAAAAGGGAAGTCTCATCTTTGAAGTACCCATTAAAGAGGGTCAGATACGGACTCATAGAGTCATACAGCGTGGAAACAGGCACTTCTTGCCCACATCTGCCTGCGTTTGGCCTATATCCCTCTAAACCTATCCTAGCCACCCAGTCAAGGGTTATGGGGAGAAGGCAGGAAAATGAGATTAGGAGGCAGAGATCAGCCATGCTTGAATGGCGGAGTGGACTCGATGGGCCAAATGGCCTAATTCTACTCCTGTAACATGTGAACTAGTGAACTATCCATGTACCCTGTCAAAATGTAAACCAGCATTGGCAGCTCCTTCCTTCACATTTTCTCTCGAGAACCCTCAGTTCCAATTATTATGGCTGTTGCTATAAACACTGGGTAGTATTAAAATTTTATTCACCATTTCCCTTCAGAAATGTTACAGCAAATTTCTCAATTTAATTTATATTATGCCAGTGCATAGACCGATGTAGTGCTAATATTTACAAACAAAAATCACAATCCCTCAATGCAGGGAAAACTTCACATTAGTACCATTGGAAAGAGAAAAGAGTTTGTTTTGAGCTGGTGTAGCCATGATTAAGAGATGTCAATCAGTGGGGGCGGGAACTGGTCTTGTCCCGGGTTCTGCTAAGTGCCGCCCACGTTTCATTGTCATGGTGACAGTTCAAATGTGTCCTCTTTGAAGTCCACCCCATCCTGCTCCTGCATCTCCAGTTGCTCCAACCTGTCGGGTTTATGGATGATCTCCTCTGGAGACTTCAGGAACCTGTTTAAAGATACAACAGCCAGATCTGGTTAGGACCATCGGTGGGGCATTTCAAAAAGTGGCTACAGCTACTAGAAGAATAAAAAGGTGCAATCCCTCAGAGAGTCCACGATCGAGAGAAAATGGCCTGAGATGGAGCACACAAGCCCACCCACCTGAACAGCAGCTTCTGGCCAGGTTCCTTCTTGATGATGTTGAGTTTGTAGTAGTGGCGCAAAGCTCTTGACATCTTCTCGTAAGTCATATTTGCTCGATTCTGCATGGAACGGAAAATAAAATTATTAAATAGAGAGACTGTAACTCCCTGTTCATAATCACTGTCTCACTGTCATTTTTTAAGGTTTTGAGTACTGTGGACGATGTCAATAGGCAATAGGTGCAGGAGTAGGCCATTCGGCCCTTCGAGCCAGCACCGCCATTCAATGCGATCATGGCTGATCATCCCCAATCAGTGCCCGTTCCTGCCTTCTACTATATCCCCTAAGTCCGCTATTTTTAAGAGCCCTATCCATCTCACTCCTGAAAGCATCCAGAGAACCTGCCTCCACCGCCCTCTGAGGCATAGAATTCCACAGACTCACCACTCTCTGTGAGAAAAGGTGTTTCCTCGTCTCCGTTCTAAATGGCTTACTCCTTATTCTTAAACTGTGGCCCCTGGTTCTGGACTCCCCCAACATCGGGAACATGTTTCCTGTCTCTAGTGTGTCCAAGCCCTTAACAATCTTATATGTTTCAATGAGATCCCCTCTCATCCTTCTCATTTCTAGAGTGTACAAGCCCAGCTGCTCCATTCTCTCAGCATATGACAGTCCCACCATCCCGGGAATTAACCTGGTAAACCTACGCTGCACTCCCTCAATAGCAAGAATGTCCTTCCTCAAATTAGGGGACCAAAACTGCACACAATATTCCAGGTGTGGTCTCACTAGGGCTCTGTACAACTGCAGAAGGACCTCTTTGCTCCTATATTCGATTCCTCTTGTTATAAAGGCCAACATGCCATTCTCTTTCTGTCAAGAGCCATTTAGCTGAGTATAAAGAAAAGGCACAGTGGCGCAGATGGTGGAGTTGCTGCCTCGCAGCTCCGGAGACCGGGTTCGATCGTGACCACCGGTGCTGTATGTACAGAGTTTGCATATTCTCACTGAGATGCAGATCAGCAATGATAGCGTCATACTGTATACAGCATGGACACAGCCCCTTCAGCCCAACTTGCCCATGCCTCGCCCATGATATAGACGATCGGGTCCCAGAATATACATGAAATGGCACATTCATGTTCCCAGGTCACATAGGCTGACTGTGCCATAATGCTCCTGAAACATTTCTATTAGACATCTTTAACTAATTAAATGCCTGAAACAAATGGCTCATCGGAGAAGGTTGGAGAGGTATAGTTTAATATTAAAACATTGGCATTTTTAATTAAAACCCGGTCATAAGCCCCTTTAATAAGGAAGCCACAATCCTCTTGTCCACTAGAAAGTTCAATCTGCTCACCTTGTGATTTCCCCAGAGACTTGCCAGTCCGTTGGGATCCACCACCCGAAAAATCCTGGATTCCTTATCTTCCCACCTGATGTACTTTTGGTATCGAGCGTCGGAGAGTAGCTGATAAACATAATCCCAGAGTAGCCTGCAGTCTGCACAAGAATCATTATCATTAGGAACTGGCACCAGCTCCAGCCAATCTTCCCTCCTACCCAAAGCCCATGTGTTATTTCAGCTCATTACAATGGAGGATCCGAAAACAGGCACTTCTTACTTTCATCAGTTTCTAAAATTCAAGGGTTACTTTATCAAGTAAAACATCAAGCCTCCTTTATTCTTACACTTACTTACACACACACACACTGTGAGTTAACATCAAGTCAAATCTGCCTCCCTATCACACACATACACACAAACTTACGCACACACACGCACAGTGTGAACTCAGATGATAATGTCTTCCACACTCTTCATGTAATGCCATGAGTGTTTCACATCAACACAAACCCAAGCAGGATTCACATCCTATACATCACACAAGCGGTGAGGCAGAGCAAATTTTCCTAGACCTGTTAAGGACTGGTTAGCCTGAGATTGTGCTGCATTTCCCAGGAGATAGCTGGGTGGTGGAGACTACACATCTGCATCTGTGGGGATGTCTGGATGTTATGAGGAGTTTTACCTGTTCATCAATATTCTGAAACATAATAGTTTAAGTAGTATTTGCATTTATATAGCACCTGTAATGCAGGAAAATATCCCGAGACATTCCAAAGGATGGTTATGAAACAAGATTTGACACAGAGCCACAGGAGGAGATATGAGGGCAGGAGGGCAAAGTTTGGTCAACGAGTTATGTTTGTCCAGATGCTTCCAAGATGACGCTCAACCCAGGCGACCATTTGCGTGCTAGTCACAGAAGTAGATCTATAATCACTTCGTACAAATGCTCCACACTTTTAACTCTCTACACTGTAAATGGCTAAATTATAATCTTTCCGCTGACTGGTTAGCACCCAACAAAGGCTTTTCACTCTGTACCTCGGTACATATGACAATAAGCTAAACTGGACTGATGAATGTAGTTGCACAGGTTACACAGCCAGAAGATCATCTCGGGGTTTAAGAAAGCAGCAATACTGTGAACAATTTGCTTCAGCCTCAGGCAGTTGCCAAGGAGAGGCTTACAGTTAGTGGTAGGAGCGCACAATGATGGCAATTGTCTTTACCATTTCGCTGTCGTCACAGCAGAGTGCGCCAGTTCATATCAGCGTTCCCTGGGATAGAAGATGTGTGTGTTCTCATTGTGCAAGACAGAAAACATAAATTTGGATGCAAAAGACAGGGAGGGAATAAGAGAAGGAAGATGAGGAAATGAAAATTAGTTTCAGTATGATAAGGAAAACAAGAATGTGGCCTGCTACAACGTTGGTTTTGATGTTCCTTTGACAACAACCTTGCATTATACGTTGAGTGAAGGACACAGTGCTGGAGGAACTCAGCGGGTCAGGCGGTATCTCTAGATAGAATGAACAGGCAACGTTTCAGACTGAAGAAGAGTCGTGACCTGAAACATTGCCCGTCATTGTCCTCCGTTGATGCTGCCTGACCCGCTGAGTTACTCTAGCACTTTCTCATTTGCTTAAGGTTCTAGGATCTACAGTTCCTCGTGTCTTGCATTAAATGTTGCTGTTTGTGACTTCGGGATGTCCCAAGGTTTGTCTCATCAATGAAAGGCACCAAAGTGATTTCTGAAATGTGAGAAATATGCCAATCAATTTAGACCCAACTCATTGTCAGTAATGTTTGTGTCGAACATGATGCCAAGTTCAACTGGCCTTCTTTGCCTGCACATGGTCCATATCCCTCTATTCATTGTACTTCCATGCGCGTATCCAAAAGGCTCTTAAACGCCACAACTGCATCTGCCTCCACCACCACCCCTGGCAGTGTATACCAGGTCCCTACCACTCTGTAAAAAAACTAGCCCCGCACAGTTCCATTGAACTCTCACCTTATAGCTATGCCCTCTATTGTTGGACATTTCCACCTTGGGGGAAAGGTTCTGTGCCTACCCTATCTATGCCACTCATAATTTTTATACACTTCTATTAAGTCTCCCCACAACCTCTACAGTTCCACATAATTCTTGGACTTTAGTCACTGAGGTGAGATGTGAAATTGGCTGATCATACAAAATCAGTACCCCCTTCCGGCTTTTTCCCCATATTCCTTGATTCCTTTAGCCCTAAGAGCTAAATCTAACTCTCTTGAAAACATCCAGTGAATAGGCCTCCACTGCCTTCTGTGGCAGAGAATTCCACAGAACTCATGGCTGACTAATGACCCCCCAGCTACTATACTAGCAATAGGTTGAACAAACACACCTCATCACTTGAGTAGATTTCTGCCAGGGCAGCAGTTCCTTGGATAATCAATTATAAAACTGAGTCCAGTTGCCAGCTTCATACTGTCACGCTGACTAAGCAGAGGAGAACTCAAACCTGGGACTTTCCTGCAATTAATGAGTTGGTTTCAGGTTATTTTCTGAAACTGGAAAGTACAACCTCATTCTTTTGTAAATGAGATTAAAAAATATGAGCAGAAGCATAGACACAAAGTGTTTAGTTTAAGTTTGGTTTAAAGATACAGCATGGAAACAGGCCCTTAGGCCCATCAAATCCGCGCCGATTAGCGATCCCCGTACACTAGCGCCATCCTACAGACATAGAAACATAGACATAGAAAATAGGTGCCATTTGCCTCTTCAAGCCAGCAAGGCCATTCAATATGATCACGGCTGATCATCCAAAATCAGTAACCCCTTTTCAGCTTTTTCCCCCATATTCCTTGATTCCTTTAGCCCTAAGAGCTAAATCTAACTCTCTCTTGAAAACATCCAGTGGATAGGCCTCCACTGCCTTCTGTGGCAGAGAATGCCACAGATTCACAACTGTCTGGGTGAAAATGTTTTTTCCTCATCTTAGTCCTAAATGGCCTACCCCTTTTCTTAAACTGTGACCCCTGGTTCTGGACTCCCCCAACATCGGGAACATTTTTCCTGCAACTACCCTGTCCATGTACATGTTTCTATAAGATACCCTCTCATCCTTCTAAATTCCAGCAAATACAAGCCCAGTCGACCCATTCTTTCATCATACGTCAGTCCCGCCATCCCGGGAATTAACCTGGTGAAGCTATGCTGCACTCCCTCAATAGCAATAATGTCCTTCCTCAAATTTGGAGACCAAAATTGCACACAATACTCCAGGTGCGGTCTCACCAGGGTCCTGTACAACTGCAGTAGGACCCCCTTGCTCCTAAACTCAAATCCTCTCGCAATGAAGGCCAACATGTCATTGGCTTTCTTCACTGCCTGCATTACCTGCATATTTACTTTCAGTGACTGATGTACAAGCACACCCAAGTCTCGTTGCACCTCCCCTTCTCCTAATCTGACACCATTCAGATAATAATCTGCCTTCCTGTTCTTGCTACCAAATTGGATAACCTCACAATTATCCACATTATAATGCATCTGCCATGCTTCTGGCCACTCACCGAACCTGTCCAAGTCACCCTGCAGCCTTATAGCATCCTCCTCGCAGCTCACACTGCCACCCACCTTTGTGTCATCCGCAAACTTAGAGATGTTACATTTAATTCCCTCGTCTAATTCGTTAATATATATATTGTAAACAACTGGGGTGCCAGCAACAAGCCTTGCGGCACCCCATTAGTCACTGCCCACCATTCTCAAAAGGACCCGTTAAATCCTACTCTTTGCTTCCTGTCTGCCAACCAGCTCTCTATCCATGTCAACACCCTACCCCCAATACTATGTGCTCTAATTTTGCACACTAATCTCTTGTGTGGGACCTTGTCAAAGGCTTTTTGAAAGTCCAGCTACACCACATCCACTGGCTCTCCCTTATCCATTCTACTTGTTACATCCTCAAAAAATTCCTAAAGATTAGTCAAGCAAGCTAAGGCCAATTTACAATCTTACCAAAGCCAATTAATCTGCAAACCTGTACGTCCTTGGAATGTAGCAGGAAACTGGAGCACCCGGGGTAAACCCCAGGGTCATGGGGAGAACGTACAAACTCCACACAGACGACATCCACAGTCAGGATCGGACCCGGGTCTCTGGCGCTGTGAGGCAGCAACTCTACCACCGCGCCAGCGCACTGGAGTAACTCAGCGGGTCGGGCAGCACCTCTGGAGGAAATTGATAGTTGTCATTTTGGGTCGGGAACCTGCTTTGGACTTTATTTTCTCCAGGGATGCTGCCTGACCCGCTGAGTTACTCCAGCATTTTGTGTCTACCTTTGGTATAAACCAGCATCTGCAGTTCCTTTATTATTACATTAACAGAAGCATGTTAGCCACTAATTTTGCCGCCTCTAAGTTGCCCCTCCTTGTGACTCTTGCCCTCACCTGCGATCCTCCCGTTGGCGGGGGCTTGCGGCGCGGGAGGTAACGAACGAGCCGCGGAGTTCCTCGTGACCTCCGACCTGCTTGAGAGGTTTAGTGGTTCTTCCCAGTGGTTGCTTCTGCCCGGGTCGGCGTTGCTCAACTTACTGGGGGAGACCTGCACCGGTGCGTATGCGGTACCCAGAGGGCTTCGACTCGCGACGGCGCTCACTATTCGAGGCACTCTCCAGTCTAGGAGGAGGAGGAGGAGGAGGAGAATGAATGTAAGTTCCTTAAAGAGGTGGGGACTGTACTTGTCCCACAACTCTTTTGCTCCATATTTCAGGCAGGAGATGCTTCTTTTCACTTCAGGTCAAATGAGTTCAATGTTGTCCCTTATTGATGGGTAGTGCACTGGCTGGATAATCCAGACCATATCACCCCATCAGGACTCAAGTACACATGTCCTGTCCACTCCCAGCAAGTGTTACCACCAGGGATAGACACAAAAAGCTGGAGTAACTCAGCGGGACAGGCGGTGTTAACACCAATTAAATCAGTGAGGCAGTGGCGGTAAAGTTTAGTTTAATTTGTTAATGTCACATGTACAGTAAAAAGTTAATGAGTTCTAGGAGCAGAATTAGGTCATCAAGTCTACTCCGCCATTCAATCATGGCTGATCTATCTTTCTCTCTCAACCCCATTCTCCTGCCATAAACTCTGACTCCCTTACTAATCAAAAATCTGTCCCTTACTCTGACTCCCTTACTAATCAAAAATCTGTCAATTTCCACCTTAAAAATATCCATTGACTTAGCCAAAGCTTTTTTGTTGCATGCTATTCAGTCAATAAAAAGACTATCCATGATTACAATCAAGCCCTACACAGTGTACAGATACAGGATGAAGGGAATAATTTAGTGCAAGATGAAATCCAGTAAGGTCCGATTAAAAATAGTTCGAAGGCCTCCAATGAGGCAGATGGCAGATCAGGACCGCTCCCTCGTTAGCGATAGCATGGTCTGGTTGCCTGATAACAGTTGTGAATAAATTGTCCCTGAGTGCGGAGGAATGTGTTTTCACACATTTGTACCTCTTGCATGATGGGAGACGGGAAAAGCGGGTGTGACCGGGGTGAGACTCGTCCTTGATTAAGCTGGTGGCCTTGCTGAGGCAGCGTGAAGCATAGATGGAGTCAATGGAAGGGAGGTGGGTTTGCGTAATGGACTCACCAACAGCCTTTTATACTAATATATCATAGAAATACATTTAATACTTAATAAATATGGAATTAGCAGATTTTGTATTTATAATATATAGAAATATATACAAATGTATGCAAATGCATAATGGAATCCCTTTTTCTACAAAATCAGATTTATTATATAAAGTCTTGTATTTGGTTCTATGACCTGAGGAATAAGACTAGCTCAAAGATCCTAACATAAGTGAGGTTAAAACATCCACACGTAAATTCCTGGAGTAGCGATATATTAAATAGTAATAATGGATTTGACATTTTGATATTTATATTTAGTTTAATTTCATTACAATTAATCCAGGGTAAAACAATACCAATTTTACAACAATAATATAAATAAACAGCAGCCCACTAATTACAGTATTTTGTTTTTGAAGTGGCAAATTGTGGAGTGGTTTTAGCAGTTGACACTCTGCCTTGGGACAGCCCATCTGGGGATTCTCTCACACATTAATGGGAGAGAGAAGGGGGCAATTTCTAGACTTGTTTCCACAGTAGTCACACCCTTAGTGGAACAGAATACTTAGCAACGGGAGAAGTTATGGCCAGTGCAGCCACTTCTCCAAGAGGCTAGACCATTACGAAAGTCTTAGAGAACGAGTCTGACATCGTTCATTCATCAGAGATGGATCCTTTCTCCAACCTTTTATTGGAGACACAGTTTTGTAGCAGAAAAAGCAGGACTTTTAGTACGGTTGAGTTTATTTTTAACTGTAGCGAGGGACAGCATTTTGTTGCGCGCTGACCAGTCATGGAAAGGCTGTACAGAGTGCACGGATACATGATGTGGGGAATTGGGCCCAATTGTCCACGCTGACCAAGGTACCTACTTCTGTTACTTGAGACATTTGCCTGCATTTGCCCCATAAGCCTTTATAAGCCTTTCCCAAACATGAACCTATCCAGTTGTCTTTTAAAGGTCATAATTGCACCCATCTCTGACACTCCTTCTGGGAGCTAGTTCCATATTCCCACCACCCAGCTTGTTCCACATTCCCACTACCCTCTGCGTGAAAAAACTGCCCTGGGAAAAACACTGTGACCATTCACTTTATCCGAGCCCCTTGTAATTTTATTAATATCGCGATGAGTTACCTTTTGATAGACACAATGTGCTGGAGTAAAACTCAACGGAACAGGCAGCATCTCTGGAGATAGAGGATGGTGACGTTTCAGGTCTTTGATCAGTGCCTGGAGTCAGTGAAGGAGTCCTCACTGCCCAGTAATGACCCCTTCTCCCATCTCCAACATTCCTCCTCCTCCTCCTCTTGGACTCCCCCGGACAGCCACCTGCCCTCTCTGGACCTTTTTATCTCCAACTGCTGGCGTGACATCAACCGTCTTGACTTTTCTACTCCCCAACCTACTCTAAACACAACCCCTTTGAACGGCAAGCTCTCCACTCACTTCACAACAATCCCGACATTACCATCAAATCTGCTGACAAGGGAGGCACCGTTGTAAGCTGGCGGGCTGACCTCCACCAGGCTGAGGCCAGGCACCAGCTCTCGGACACCTTCCCTTACCTACCCCTTGAGCATGATCCCACAGATGAACACCAGGCCATTATCACTAGGCAGACATCATCTATCAACCTTCCTTTTTCTCCAGAGATGCTGCCTAACCTGCTGAGTTACTCAGCACTTTGTGTCTATCTTTAGTATAAGCCAGCATGATGTCTCATTTTCACAACTTACCCTTCCATATCTCTAGTCTCCCACTTCCCTGACTTTCAGTCTGAAGAAGTGTCTCGACCGAAAATGTCACCCATTCCTTCTCTGCAGAAATGCTGCCTGTCCCGTTGAGTTACATCAGCAATTTTCGTGTCTATGTACAGTAACTATAGGTTTTTTACAGCATGAATCACAGTTGTCTCAGTATTTAAGCGACTGTCACCTTTAAAACATACCCGTGTGGAACTGGAACCTCTGGCTTGGCACAGTGTTATTCTTTTCTCTTTCGTCCCAACTGATCCCAACTGGAGAATGAACGGATGAGTTGGGACAGTGGAATACAGTGGGGCTGCTGGATACATATCTGGATGATGGGATCATTGGCCTAAGTTCTTGGATACCTAAAATAACAAGCACAGAGAATGGGAGATCTTTGCAAATCACAACAGAAAGGCAATCGTGCTTATTTAGGAGATTTGACTCGGCTAACCTGGTCTTTCCATTGAAGGGTGAAAATTCACTCCAAGAACAATCAGTCAATTCATGCTCGAACCAAAACAACTTTTAAAGCATGCACTAAGGATCACCGAACTAAGCTGAGGGGCCCAATTAAATTAGCACTAGGTGGCACAGTGGCGCAGCGGTAGAGTTGCTGCTTTACGGCGCCAGAGACTCAGGTTCGATCCTGACTACGGGTGCCGTCTGTACGGAGTTTGTATACTTTCCCTGTATAAACCCCCATGGGTGCTCTGGTTTCCTCGCACCCGCCATTGACGTACAGGTTTGTAGGTTAGTTGGCTTTGGTAAAAATTATTAAATTGTCCCTAGTGTGTAGGATAGTGTTAGTGTACTGGGATTGCAGGTCGGCACGGACTCAGTGGGCCGAAGGGCCTATTTCCGTGCTGTATCTCTAAACTCGATAGAAATGTAGGATCAGACATAAATAGTCACATTCTAAATCTACAAGGTGGAGTTCTATCTGCTCCAAAAAACTTCCTGCCACTTTCAAGGCATAAAGGGACACAGGATGCATTCATTAATCATGTCAAAGCCATCCACATTATACGAGAAAGCAATTTATAAGCACATTCTTAATAAATAAATTTACGGGTTATTAGATATTTAGGACCGTGACAGTAGTGCCACCTTACTTGACGAGTCATCCAAAACACGTCACCTTTAATTTAGTTTAGGTCATTATTGCCACGTGTACCGAGGTACAGTGAAAAGCTTTAGTTTGCATGCTATCCAGACAAAGAAAGACTATACATGAATACATGGTTAATCAAACTGTCCACAGTGCACAGATGAAGGATAAAGGTACAACATTTAGTTGAAGATATAACATTGAAGTCCAATAAAGTCCAATTAAACATAAGGTATCTAATGAGGTAGATGGGAGGTCAGAACTGCACTCTAGAATAGACTGTTAGCTGGGAGATACCAATAAAGCAAAGAGTCACCTTCTCCCAGCTAACAATGATCTATTCTACATGTTCCTTGATCTCCATGCCCTTTGTCCTGTTTTCACACCTTACATTTCCTTATCTATGTATCTCCCTCTTCCCTGACATCAGTCTGAAGAAGGGTCTCGACCCGAAACGTCTCGAGAGAGATGCTGCTTTTCCCGCTGAGTTACTCCAGCATTTTGTGTCTATCTTCAGTTTAAACCATCATCTGCAGTTCCTTCCTACTCATTAGGGTAATTATTACTTTTCTAAATTCTATTTACTCAGACTGAGCAATAGTATTCCAGGAGTGTGAGCAGCCTGAGTGTGTAATACTCTAGACTGTAATACGGAATAGCTGTTTCTTCAATATCTGACTTTACCATATGCCCAGAACCCAGTGTGTCGACTCCACAAATTTGCCCATTTGTGTCTGAGCCATTTGGGAAATAACATTTTTATTGTCTATTACTTTCTTCAGAGATTTGTACCCACAGTTTATGTGGCCCACTCTCTGACAACCTTGGTACAACACCCACAGCAATCCTCTTGCATTAAGCACTGGTCCAGACACACTGGTATCATGCCAAGCCCACGTAGTATGGATGCAGCCAAGCCACAAACAAGAGCCCGTCCCATCCCATCATTGCTATCTCCGCTTGCAGCTCAGATCCGTGACATTTTTAAGCATCACCTTCACACTGGTGGCCTCAGAATCAGAGGACTTGCGTTTGGAAGCAGAGATGAAGAGGAACTTCTTTAGCCAGTGTGCATGTCTACATGCAAGACTCCAGAATTCTCTTTAGTTAAGTTTAGTTTAGAGATACAGCAAGGAAAGGGGCCCTTCTGCCCACCGGGTCCACTCCGACCAGCAATGCCCAGCGATGCCCAGACATTAACACTGTCCTCCACCCACGAGGGACACCCAGCCAATTAACCTACAAACCCTGTACGTCTTTGGAATGTGGGAGGTAACCAAAGTTCTCGGAGAAAACCCACACAGGTCACAGGGAGAACGTACAAACTCCGTACAGACAGCACCTGTAATCGGGATCGAACCCGGGTCTCCGGTGCTGCATTCGCTGTCAGGCAACAATTCTACTGCTGCGCCACCGTGACTTCCCTCAAGAATGGTGGAGATCAGATCATTAGATATAGTTACATGGAAATAGATAAATATTTCCTCTGAAGAAGGGTATCGACCCAAAACGTTGCCTACTCACGTTCCCCTGTAATGCTGCCTAACCTGCTGGGTTACTCCAGCATTTTGTGTCAATCCTTGGTAAACCAGCTTCTGCACTTCCTTGTTTCTAGATAACTATTCAAAAGATTAAGGGATCGAGGATTATGGTGGAACTGGCAGCGAAGATGAGTTGAGGCCTGCCATGAACATATTGAATGGCAGGACAGGATCAAGGGGCCGAGTGGCCTGCCCCTACCCCTATTTCCTTGAAAATAAGGAGGTAAAACGTGCACTTTGGACTCCGTCTGAGATCTGTCAGTCAACGACCGTGCAAGCTTAGAACAGTTCTGCAAAAGGATAGGTAAAAATCTCATTCTCTTCCCGTACCTTTGTTTACTGAATGAGTCACCTTGGCAACAATCTCGACTTCCTGGTAAGGGTGGAACTGACAAATGTAGGGATGGGCAGAACTGGTTGGGTCAGGGGTGGGGATTTTGAATGGGGTGAGAGAGCTGGGAGAAGTTTCCAGCAGAGAAATGCACCAGCTCTTAGCGAGAAGCACGTGATGTTTAGTTTTTAATTTAGTCTAGAGATACAGCACGGAAACAGGCCCTTCGGCCCACCGAGTCCGTGCCGACCAGCGATCCACATGCACCAACATGTAGGGGCGGAAAACACGGGGGGGTGGGGGTGGCAGAGGGGACACGTCACCCCCATGTTTTGAGAGGTGGGGGACATCCCCCTCAAGTTTTTGTAATCCAGATTTTATAATCTCATTTCTCCGCGAGACAGTGGAGGTGGGACTGCTGATCGAGGGAGCCGATTGGATGAGAGAGATGTCAGTCAGCAGGCAATGGGGGCGGGACATGATGATTAAGCACGATGATTGGAGGAGGTTGATGGGGGGGGGGGGGACATGATGATTCAGCGCGGTGATTGGAGGAGGGAGACGTGGCACAGACCTGCGCCTCATCCACAGCCAGGATCGATCCCGGCCGGGTCTCCGGCGCTGTCCCCCCCACGGGTGGCCAGAGAGGTCGGGTGTCAAACGCGAGCTGCACCCCCAGGCCCACAGCCAGCGCAGAGAAGCAGCGCTAAACCCAGCTCACTCTGCCTGTCCCGCCAGGTGAACCTGCCTGGGCTTGCGGGAAATATGGCCAGCGCGGAGAAGCAGCGCGGTGTCCCGTCGGTCCAGTCAGGGCTGTAGTTAACCCGGCGAGTTGAGCTGCATTTAGCGCTGGATTGAGCCTCTGAAGCCTCGCGCATGTGTGTGTGTGAGTGTGGCATGCGCGCGCGGCCACCAAAAAATTGTGTCCCCCCTGTCCCCTGGTCCCCTCCATGTTTTGATAGCGAGTTCCGCTCTTGCTAACATGTGGGCCAGAACCAGGGGCCACAGTTTAAGAATAAGGAGTAAGCCATTTAGAATGGAGACGAGGAAATACTTTTCCTCACAGAGAGTGGTGAGTCTGTGGAACTCTCTGCCTCAGAGGGCGGTGGAGGCAGGTTCTCTGGATGCTTTCAAGAGAGAGCTAGATAGGGCTCTTAAAGATAGCGGAGTCAGGGGATATGGGGAGAAGGCAGGAACGGGGTACAGATTGGGGATGATCAGCCATGATCACATTGAATGGCGGTGCTGGCTCGAAGGGCCAAATGGCCTACTCCTGCACCTATTGTCTATTGTCCAACACTATCCTACACACTAGGGACAATTTACAATTTTACTTAAGCCAATTAACCTACAAACCTGAACGTCTTTGGAGAGCGGAAGGAAACCGGAGCAGCTGGAGAAAACCACACAGGTCACAGGGAGAACGTACAAACTCCGCACAGACAGCACCTGTAGTCATGATCAATCCCAGGTCTCTGGCGCTGCAAGGCAGCAACTCTACCACTGCTCCACCGCGATGTCTGGTGGCTCATTTACTTTCAGCAGCAACCACTGGTTAAAGGGTCTGACAACTGCACAGGAATGGTTCAGAAGCCATTGCCAAATTGCAGTATTTGCTTCACAAAAGTCCCTGCAAATGTTTCTGATGGATTACTGACCTTGTGGTTTTTTGCAAAACATGATAAGCAGGTCTGTATTTCCTCCAGGCCTGACTGTTCACAATCCAATGTGCCAGAAAGTAGATAGGCGGCTTTGCCAGCCAGCATGGGGTGTGTTCTCCCAACCACCCCAGGTGTTTGCCGGGGTTAGAGTCCGTTTAGTCTAATGACACAGGAATCTTTCTAAAACTCCCTGATATCAAACAGCACCAGCCACACATCAGAGCTGCATTCCAAGTGCTACTCACTGCACATTTCCACACTTGCTCAGCTAAAGGCATCAGCTCCTGGAAGCCCTGGCACAATCACAGATCTCGGTTTCCAAGTTAATTGGCTTTCGTAAAAGTGTAAATTGTACCTAGTGTGTGTGGGATAGTGTTAAGGGCCTGTCCTACTTGGGCGACTTAATCTGCGAGTCCAGAAGAGTGCCTTCGACCTTCAAGCTGGAGGGCACTCTCCTGGAAAGCCTCGAGCTGGATCGACCGGTTACGTTGAAACCGCAAGCTGCATCGACCAAACCGCGAGTAACTCAGCGGGTCAGGCAGCATCTCTGGAGACAGCCCTGGTGTGTTCCTTGGGCTTCATGATGCTGTTTGTTCACTAATGTTCTCTAACAAACCTTTGAGGCCTTCACAGAACAGCTGTATTTATACTGAGATTAGATTACACACAAGTGGACTCTATTTAATAATTAGGGACAACGACCCTAAACATACAGCCAGAGCTACAATGGAATGGTTTAGATCAAAGCATATTCATGTGTTAGAATGGTGCAGTCAAAGTCCAGACCTAAATCCAATTGAGAATCTCTGGCAAGACTTGAAAATTGCTGTTCACAGACGCTCTCCATCCAATCTGACTGAGCTTGAGCTACTTTGCAAAGAAGAATGGGCAATAATGTCAGTCTCTAGATGTGCAAAGCTGGTAGAGACATACCCCAAAAGACTTGCAGCTGTAAGTGATGCTGCCACCTCCATGTTTCACAGTGGGGATGGTGTGTTCAGGGTGATGTGCAGTGTTAGTTTTCTGCCACACATAGCGTTTTGCATTTAGGCCAAAAACTTCAATTTTGGTCTCATCAGACCAGAGCACCTTCCTCCACATGTTTGCTGTGTCCCCCACATGGCTTGTGGCAAACTGCAAACGGGACTTCTTATGGCTTTGTTTCAACAATAGCTTTCTTCTTGCCACTCTTCCATAAAGGCCCGATTTGTAGAGTGCACGACTAATAGTTGTCCTGTGAACATATTCTCCCACCTGAGCTGTGGATCTCTGCAGCTCCTCCAGAGTTACCATGGGCCTCTTGGCTGCTTCTTTGATCAATGCTCTCCTTGCCCGGCCTGTCAGTTTAGGTGGACGGCCATGTCTTGGTAGGTTTGCAGTTGTGCCATACTCTTTCCATTTTCAGATGATGGATTGAACAGTGCACTGTGAGATGTTCAAAGCTTGGGATATTTTTTTATAACCTAACCCTGCTTTAAACTTCTCCACAACTTTATCCCTGACCTGTCTGGTGTGTTCCTTGGACTTCATGATGCTGTTTATTCACTAATGTTCTCTAACAAACCTTTGAGGCCTTCATAGAACATCTGTATTTATACTGAGATTAGATTACACACAAGTGGACTCTATTTACTAATTAGGTGACTTCTGAAGGCAATTGGTTGCACTGGATTTTATTTAGGGGTATCAGAGTAAAGGGGGCTGAATACTTTTGCATGCCACACTTTTCAGTTTTTTATTTGTAATAAAATTTAAAAACGATGTATCATTTTCCTTCCACTTCACAGTTATGCGCCACTTGGTGTTGGTCTTTCACATAAAATCCCAATAAAATACATTTACGTTTGTGGTTGTAACGTGACAAAATGTGGAAAAGTTCAAGGGGTATGAACACTTTCGCAAGCCACTGTACATAGCTCTCTCTTGAAAGTATCCAGAGAACCGGCTTCCACCGCTCTCTGAGGCAGAGAATTCCATAGACTCACAACTCTCTGTGAGAAAAAGTGTTTCCTCGTCTCCGTTCTAAATGGCTTATCCCTTATTCTTAAACTTTGGCCCATGGTTCTGGACTCCCCCAACATCGGGAACAAGACATTGATAAGAATGCTTAGGAATGAACTGCAGATGTTAGTTTACACCGAAGGAAGACAAAATGCTGGAGTAACTCAGCGGGTCAGGCAGCATCTCTGGAGAAAAGGAACAGGTGACGCTTCAGGTCGAGAAGCAGGGTCTTGATAAGAATAATACATATGGGGTCAATTTCTCATCTTCCTGTGAGCAGCAACAAAACATCCTTTCAAAGAGACACTCCTTCAGTTCCCTGTGTGGGTGTGGACACAACGTTATCCACATGAGATTATCTGGGTTGGACTTTCACATCAAAAGTGAAAGTCTCATCTTTGTTTATGTTTTCAAAAGCCCCCAATTAAGTAATTTAATTAACATCAACGGTGAGGAAATGCATGAAGGAAATGATATCGGAGAACTTGGAAATCATAATAGCACTGCATAGAGTCAACTTGGGCTCTAGTTTAATTTAGAGACACAGCGTGGAGACAGGTCCTTTGGCCCACCGAGTCCGCGTCAACCAGCAATCCCCTCACAGTAACACGATCCTACCTATCCCAGGGACAATTGTTAAAAACATTTATACCATGCCAAGCCAATTAGCCTATAAACCTGTTCGTCTTTGGAGTGTGGGAGGAAACCGGAGCTTCCCGGAGAAAACCCACGCAGGTCACGCGTACAAACTTTGTACAGACAACGCTCATAGCAACCATGCCATCCTAGACTTATGTGAAGGAAATCTTGTTTGAAAAACCTGTTTAAATGCTTTGATGTAGCAACCTGCACAATTGATAAGAAGGAAAGAGTTGGTGAGGTGTATTTGGACTTGTTCAAGACCTTCAAAAAGGTGCATTATAAGAAGTTATCAAACAATATTAGAATGTATTGTATTGGGGTTGAATAATGGCATGGACTGAGTGACGTACAGAAACCAGAGCATAGAAAACCATGGGTGGTTTTCAGCGGGGTGATCAGCTGGGATTGATACAGTGGTCCCTGCTGTTCATAGTAAGTTCATGAGATCGTAAGTCATAGGAGCAGAATTAGGTCATTCGGCCCATCGAGTCTGCTCCGCCATTCAATCATGGCTGATCTATCTTTCCCACTCAACCGCGTTCTTCTGTCTTCTCCCCATAATCTTTGACACCCTTCCCGATCAGGAATCTGTCAACCTTTGCTTTAAAAATATCCATTGACTTGGCCTCCACAGCCATCTGTGGCAATTAATTCCACAGATTCACCACTCTCTGACTAAAGAAATTGTTCCTTATCTCCTTTCTAAAGGTATGAACTTTTATTCTAAAGCTCAGACCTCTGGTCCAAGACCCTCCCACTGGTGGAATCATCCTCTCCACATCCGCTCTATCTGGGCCTTTCACTATTCAGTAAGTTTCAATGAGGACCCCCTCATTCTTCTAAACCAGTGAGTAAATACCCATTGCCGTCAAACGCTTATCATACATTATCAAATGCTTGAACCGATCTCCCATACATAATGATGAATCCCAATTTCCCAACTTACCTGTACTTCATTGGGACTTTACACTTTTTCTATCTACACTTTATCTGCATGTAAAGCTTTTTTCCCCACTCTATCTTGGTACACATGACAATGGGCAGCACGGTGCATAGTGGTTGAGTTGCTGCCTCACAGTGCCAGAGACCCGGGTTCGATTCTGGCTACGGGTGCTATCTGTGTGGAGTTTGTACATTTTCCCTCTGACAGCGTGGGTTTCTTTTATAGGTGCTCTGGTTTCCTCCTACACGCCAAAGACTTGCAGGTTTGTAGATTAATTGGCTTCTGCAAATTTCCCCTGGTGTGTGGGGCATAGAACTCGTGTACAGGTGGTCGATTGTTAGCAAGGACTCGGTGAGCCAAAGGTCGCTTTTCTACGCTGTATCTCTAAACTAAAAACTAACGTAATAAACCGCTACCATAAGGAATAGATGCCTGTTTTCCCAGCTGCAATAGGATGGGTGAATCATGGCTAATACAGATATAAAAGATTGACATGAAAATGCTAAACAAGGGTCTCGACCCGAAACATCACCATTCTTAATCTCCAGTGATGCTGCCCGTCCCGCTGATTTACTCCAGCAATTTGTGTCTATCTTTGGTGTAAATCAGCATCTGCTGTTCCTTCCCACACAGATGTAAAAGATGCTGTGCATCTACGTTTTTCACACTGCGGTGATATTTGCTGCTCTGGCAATGATCATACCTTCAAAGATGCTGTGTAGAGATGCAGATGCACGAGCGGTATGCATCGCCTGTCCTGCAGGTGGGTTCATGAAGGGATTCCTCTGTGCAAAGTTCCTGCTGTGATTAAACCGCTGTAGTATTTCATATAGCACATCTCCTGAAAGAGGATGGAAGCCAAAGCATTTGAAACAGCAATTTCTGGAGTATTCTAATTTCGTCAACCGTAAATTACATTTGTTCTTTGCAGATCTTTGGAGAAAATAATTTTAGAAAACTATTTCACCTGTCCATTCGTGTGAACCTACAAATTAAAAGTTGAGCCGGACGTAGAGGGTGCTCATTGGGGGAGGTATCAGAGTGGCGCAGCAGTAGAGTAGCTGCTCACAGCGCCAGAGACACGGGTTCGGTCCTGACTGCAAGCGCTGTCTGTACGGAGTTTGTACGTTATCCATGTGACTGCATGGGTTTTCTGAGTTCTCGGTTTTCCTCCCACATTCCAAAGACGTGCAGCTTTGTAGGTTAATGTGCTTCTGTAAATTGTCCCTCGTGTGTGGGATAGAATTAGTGTACGTGTGGTCGCTGGTCGGCGTGGATTTGGTGAGCCGAAGGGCATGTTCCCACACTGTATTTCTAATACTAAAACTAAAAACAATATATCACCTTATCTTGCTTTCTGACCTGGCACTGCCTATTGGCACATAAGTCTCAAAAGACATTTAACCCGATCTATTCCTCTCTACACCTCTCCAAGATCACCTCACATCCTCCTGCCCTCCAAGGAATCCAATCCCAGCCTACTCAACCTCTCCCGACAGCTCAGGCCCTCGAGTCCTGGCAACATCCTTGTAAATCTTCTCTGCACCCTTTCCAGCTTGACAACATCCCAGGGAAATCCACGGGGTCACAGGAAGAACATGTGAACTCCACACAGGCGGCACCCAAGGTAAGGATTGGTTTTATTTCAGCTTGTCCGGTGTCCACAGAGATTGCTTGTGCACCGCAGTGCGGTTATTCCCACATTCCCGAGAAATCAAAGACTAGCAATGCAAAGCTGCTTACACACTTCCAGGTTTTATCCAAGGCTTATTTAGAGTTTAGTTTAAAGATACAGCTTGGAAACAAGCCCTTCGCCGGCCAGTCATCACCCCTTCCACTAGTTCTATCATACACACTGGGGACAATTTACAGAAGCTATTTAACATACAAACCTGCACGATGGGGTGAAACTGGACCGACCGGAGAAAGCCCATGTGGTCATAGGGAGAATGTACGAACTCTGTACAGGCAGCCCCCGTAGTCAGGATCGAACCAGGTACACTGGTGCTGTGAGGCAGCAGTTCTGCTGCTGCGCCACTGTGCTGCCCCTTTGTTAAGATCCTTTAAAATCAGGGGAGACTAATCAATTCCAGCCTACAATTCTTTGACCAAGAAAAGACACAAGAGTGCTGGAGTAACTTAGCGGGTCAGGCAGCATGTGCCGCCCTGTAGCTGCCATCCATTTGCGTTGTAGCTGCCGTTCCAGTGAAATGCTGTTATTCATACCTGCACCGGGAGAACGGTATCGGAAGTCATCCTTGGTGAGTAGACAAAGTGCCTTTCCGTTCATTTCGAACTTGTTTTCTTCAATGGAATGCAGTGAATACTCTCTCTCTGCCCACCTCAGCCACTGTGCCACGTCGGTCTTGCTCCAGAGTGAAGGCTGGGACTCTGTCACGGACCAACAGCACAATCAACGTTAAACAATCCAGTGACTAGCTCAAATCCATTCGCAAACACCCTTGTAAATGTAGGACCCAGGTCAGAAACTGAACCATGGAGTCATGCAGCATGGAAACAGGTCCTTTAGCCCAACTCGTTTTAAGCCAACCAAGATGCCCCATTGCCTGCATTTGGCCCATATCCCTCTAAACCACCTCCAAACCAGGTACCTTCCCCTGCAACCGCAGGAGATGCAACACCTGTCGCTATACCTCCTCCCTTGACTCTGTCCAGGAACCCTGACAGTCCTTTCAGATTAGGCAGAGGTTCACTCCACCATCTCCAACCTCATCCACTGTATCCGTTGTTCAAGGGTGTGGACTCTCATACATCGGCGAGACCAAACGTAGACTGGACGATCATTTCGTTGAACGCCTTCGCCCAGTCCTCCTGGACCTACCTGATCTCCCGGTTGCCAAACCCTTTAATTCCCCTTCCCATTCCCACACTGTCCTTTCTGTCCTAGGCCTCCTCCATTGTCAGAGTGAGGCCAAAAGCAAACTGGAGGAACAGCACCTTGTATTTCACTTGGGCAACTTACAACCCAGTGGTATGAATATTGATTTATCTAGCTTCAAGTAACTCTTGCATCCCGCCCTCTCTCTATCCCTCCCCCACCCAAGTCACACCTGCTTCAGTCATCTTGTTGCGTTTCAGTGTCCATACTTTTTCACCTAGGCCACAACTATCAATGGCCTGTTTCCTTTATCATCATTACTTTTTTTGCATATCTTTCATTGATTTGTTCTATATCTCTTTACATCACCGTCTATAGTTCTCGTTTCCCTTTTCCCTGACTCTCAGTCTGAATAAGGGTCTCGACCCGAATCGTCACCTGTTCCTTTTCTCCGGAGATGCTGTCTGACCCGCTGCATTACTCCAGCCTTTTGTGTCTATCTTTGGTTTAAAACAGCATCTGTAGTTCCTTTCTACATATAGATAAGAGATGGTTTTGGCATCTTGTTTGGCACGGACATTGTGGGCTGAATGGCCTGTGCTTGCGCTGTATTGTTCTATTTTCTATGCAATCTAAACTAAACTAGACTAGTGCTGAATCCCTTTAACCTACCCTTCCTCCTGCTAGCATTTCACATTTAAGCCACTCATGTGGTCCTGGTCTTGGCTCTGACTGCATTCCCTCCAAGGAACCACCCCTCATCCCACATGTGAAGTTGGATACCGAGCCGAGATGTGGCGGCCCCCTGCCTGATCCTTCCAATTCATCTCGTGATCGTCGCCCCCTTCTTTGCCTCTGATCCTTTAAGCTGTAGTGCATCCTCTTTTAGTTTTCGTTTTGGAGTTGCAGCGTTGAGACAGACCCTTCGGCCCACTGCGATCTAATCCTACAGGTTAGATACAATGTACAGAAGCCAATTTACCACAGACCTGCATGTCTTTCGAGTGTGGGAGGAAACCGGAGCAGGAAACCCAGGTGGTCACAGGAAGAATGTGCAAACTTCATATAGACAACACCTGTAGTCAGGATCGAACCCGGGTCTCTGGTGCTGTAAGGCAGCAACTCTACCGCTGCGCCACTGTGCTGCTCTGCTGCACCACTCCTCTCGAAATGTGTCGCCCGCGTAATTCCCCAACCTCACGCAGACGATACCCAAGCTCCAAAACCCCAACCCCTCCAGCTGATGATATTTTGCTCGTGTTCGTTGTTCGGCACTTTTACATGCCCTATGGCAAAACATTTGCATACAATAACATGCACACCAAGTACAGGTTTCATCATGCAGGGGGAAGCGCACTCTAGTTTACACAGCACGACACACAGCAACTATAACCTGATCGACTACATTCAACATGGTAAAGTGCCCTAAAGCACTGCCAAGGAGCTTTGTCAAACAAATTTCTACACAGAGCCAGATAAGGAAATAGGGGACTGGTGACCAGAATTTTATGTAGGTGTTTATGAAGGAACTGCAGATGCTGGAAAATCGAAGGTAGACAAAAATGCTGGAGAAACTCAGCGGGTGAGGCAGCATCTATGGAGCGAAGGAAATAGGCAACGTTTTGGGCCGAAACCCTTCTTCAGACTGAAGTAGGTCATTATGTAGGTATTGGCTTTAAGATGCTTTCTAAAAGGAAACAGAGGTAGGCAGTGAGAGAGGCACAGACATTTAGGTAGGAATTTGTGTGGTTTCTCTCTCTCTCTCTCTCTCTCTCTCTCTCTCTGTTCTATCTTCTATTTGCTTCTTTTGTCCACCCATAGTAGTTTCCGTTTCTGTTCCACTCATTCCTCCCTCAAATGGAGGAATTGAACTTAACACTAACTTATCTTCTCTCTTAAGACAGACACAAAAAGCTGGAGTAACTCAGCAGGGCAAACAGCATCTCTGGAGAAAAGGAATTGGTGACGTGACGTTTCAGGTCGAGACCCTTCTTCAGACCCAAAAGTCACCCATTCCTTCTCTCCAGAGAAGTTGCCTGTCCCACTGAGTTACTTCAGCTTTTTGTGTCTATCTTTGGTTTAAACCAGCAACTGCAGTTCCTTTCTACACTTATTTTCTCTCTTCCCCAATTGTGCAGTAGGGTCGTCAACCTAGAATGTTAACTCTCGATACTGATTCTCACAGTTGCTGCCTGCCCTGCTGACAATTTTCTGCATTTTATAATCTTTTTTTCCAGATTTCCTGCATATGAAGATTACATTGGGGGCTGAGCAACAGGCCAGAGCTTGGGGAGCAGCACACTCATCATGAGAACACAGCAGACATGAGGAACTGCAGATGCTGGCTTACAAAAAAGAAACAACACAAAGTGCTGGAGTAACTCAGCTGGTCGAGCAGGGTGTGAGGAAGGCTTTGTCTCACCCCCACCTTCACGTCCAGCGTTCTCACGGCCTGCACCACAAGGAAAGGCAGCAACTGCATCGCAATTGCAAGTCAGCAACAGTAGGCTTCACTCTGGGATACACATCGCACTGAACTTCTTCGTCCTTGCTGAGTCTAAATCTCAGATCTCTCCAACCAAAAGCACCATGCAAGTATCTCCACACATGGACTGCAGCAGTTCAAGAAGGCAGCTCACCTCAACCTACTTCAGGTCAATTAGCAATGGGCAATGAACTTTGGTGTGGTTAGTGGCACTCGCATCGTATATGTGAATATAAAATGTACAGTCCATAAGGGACAGAGAATACTGGATCTTTATTTCTTAATTTGCCATAATGTTTTCGGCATTTTTTAGACTGGAGCAATTGTTACAAGTATTAGTACAGTATTAACAGAGATATATGATTTCATCAGTCTGGAGAGAGGTCCCAACCCGAAACATCACCTATGCATGTTCTTCAGAGATGCTGTCTGACCTGCTGTGTTACGCTAGTACTTTGCATTCTATATGGTTTCACAAATGGTTGCACTAAGGACTTTAAGCTTTTTGCACTGGGTATTGAGCTTTTTAAGTTGTTGAATTTGTTTTTGTTTATTCTGTTATCTATGGGCATTGTGTTGATAGGCCCGTTAAGACCACTAAGGTCCTTACTTACTGCTGCAAGCAAGAATGTAATTGTTGTGTTGTCAGTAGATTCTTAAGTTATAGGAGCAGAATCAGGCCATTCAATGATGGCTGATCTGTCATTCCCTCTCAACCCCATTCTCCCCATAACCTCTGACCTTCAGCCCATTGACTCTAACCTCTGACACCTATGTATAATCAAGAATCTGTCAATCAGCACCTTAAAAATATCCATTGACTCTGCCTCTGCAGCCTTCCTTGGCAATGAATTCCACAGATTCACCACCCTCTGACAATAAATCCTCCGCATCTGCTTTCTAAAGATGTGTCCTTTTATTCTGAGGCTATGGCCTCTGGTCCTAGCCTCTGCCACTAGTGGAAACATCCTCTCTACATCCTCTTTATCCATTTCACTATTTGGTAATAGATATGACAATTAAACACTCTTGTCTCTTCTATCGCAAACCCTCCACAATGGTACTCACTCAGTTTCCGGGGCATATGGCTGAGGAAGTCCCGCGGACTGCTGTACACAGCAGTGGTGGGTCTGGTCTGAAATGGAGGGGATAGTTGGGTTGAGCTGCGGGGAGACATGGTACATTCTGGCTCCTGCTGGCAAAACAAAAATCCAAATCTGAAGAAAACATCTGCAGCTCAATAAAACAAATCAAATGCAACTTTAAGGAACCCATCATTACGACACTAGTATCACACAACGTTGCAGCTATTAGAGTAGCTGCCTCTCAACACCGGAGATCCGGGTTCAATCCTGACCTCGGGTGCCGTCTGTGTGGAGTGTGCATGCTTTCTCTGTAACCTTTTTTGTTTCCTCCGAGTGCAACATTTTCCTCCACCATCCCAAAAACGTGCTGGTTGGTAAGTTAGTTATCCATGCATATAAGTGTAGATGAGTGGTAGATACTGGGGTGAGTTTATGAGAAAGTGGGAGACTGAAGAAAATGGGATTAAAGTAAATAGCTGACATCAGGATACTTGAAAACTCGGAATTCCTGCTATTCCTGCAAACCTCAATGTCACAACATTCTACAAACATATTTCATAATATGTGAATATGTGTATGATACAAACAGAGCAATGTAAATGTGGCTTTGCAGAGATCCTATCGTATTCCCTACACTTCCCTAACCCGTACAATGCCAACAAACCTTTTTCAAAGTGTTATCCCTGTATTAACATGAAATCAACGATTGCCTTTTGTGGGAATTTATTGTGTGTAAATTGTCCGTCGTGCTTTCCACATGGAATGGAGGGCTGAGGTGAAGAGCTTTATCCTGTGAGATGATTAGAAGGTTAGACAAAATGCTGGAGTAACTCAGCGGTTCAGGCAGCATCTCTGGAGAAAAGTGATAAGTGACGGATTGAAACCCTTCCCCAGACTCCAAGAGTCTTCTGAAGAAAGGTCTCAACATCACAGATCACCTGTTCCTTTTCCCCAGATCACCTGTTCCTTTTCTGTCTGTCCCACTGAGTTACTCCAGCATTTTGTGTCTATCTTCGGTGTAAACCAGCATCTGCATTTCCTTCCTACATAGTTAATTTAACAGGTCTCGTACTTGCTGAGTTTAGAAAGATGAGGTGAGATCTTGCTTTGGTAGAAAATCTCCTTATGGGACTTGAACTGCAGATGCTGGTTTACAAAGAAAGACACAAAGTGCTGGAGTAACTCAGTGGGTCAAGCAGCATCTCTGGAGAACATGGGTAGGTGATTTTGGGTCAGGAGCCATCTTTAGACTGAAAAAGGAGCATTTTAGGTTTTTTTTTAATGATTTTTCTCTTAGTTGCTATGTTCTGAATTGGGAATCACAGCCTTAAAATAAATTACTCATTACTCTGGACAGAGATAACAAAATATTTCTTCACTTGGAGTGTGGTAAGTCTTCAGTTCTCTCAACACAAGGGCTGTGAAGGCTTAGTCACTGGGTATATTTCATTTTATGGCATATATATTTTCCCCTCTTGACATTAGGAGGCCATTTAGCCCATCGAATTTAAGGCAGCTCTTAGAGCCATCCCAACAACTTCCACATTTCCCGATAGCCAATTTTCTCTCACCTGCCCATTTAACTCAGTGTCACAGCTGGTAGATCTGCTGCCTCACAGTGCTAGAGAACCGGGTAGAACATTAACGTTGGATGCTGTCTGTGTGGAGTTTGCACATTCTCCCTCTGACTGGAGGGAGTGGATGAGAAAATAGGATAACATAGAGCTAGTCCAAATGGGTGATCGACGGTTAGCATGAACCCAGCGGGCCAAAGAGCCTGTTTGCATGCTGTATCTCCAAACTAAACTCCCACGTAGTTCTTTTACCATCCACTCAAAGCCAATAAAACAAGGAACCAGCACATCTATGGGATGCAGGAGGAATCCAGTGCACCTGGAGAAAACTCACACAGGTCACGAGGAGAATATACAAATCCATAGAGACAGCACCCGTAATCAGGATCGAACCCGGGTCTGTAGCGCTTGAAACAGCAACTCCACCGCTGTGCCACTGACTGTGCCTCCCTAAGTGATCGATTTTGGCCTCAAGAAGATGGAAGACGGACAAGATGATGCGGGAATGGGAAGTGGAGCTGAAATTACTTGCATGACTGGGAGCTCAAGATATTCATTGCAAACTTTGAACAGGTGCTCTGAAACATCAGTCGTCTTCAGGGGCGGTACGGTGGCACAGCGGCAGAGTTGCTGCCTTACAACGCTTGCAGCAACGGGGACCCGGGTTCAATCCTGACCACGGGTGCTGTCTGTACATGCTCCCCGTAACGGCAGGGTTTTCTCCAAGATCTTCGATTTCCTCCAAATTAACGTACAGGTTTGTACGTTAATTGGCTTAGTATAAGTGTAAATTGTCCCCTAGTGTGTAGAGGCCAGCGTTAATGTGCAGGGGACGCTGGTCGGCGTGGACTCGGTGGGTCGAAGGTCCTGTTTCCACTCTGTACCAGCTAAACTAAACTAGTCCAGGAAATGAGGGCCCCATCAACCAGTGGCGAGGAAGTAAAAGTTCCCAGAAAAAGAACATTTCAGAAATCCTGATTTTAAGATTAGATGCAACAGAGAAACTGAGAGAAAGGGATGGGAGCATAAGTAATTGAGGGATACATCGGAGTCAGTGAGTTTCTGCTAGATATCGGGAGATAGTTTGCCTGCTGAGATAGAGACACATATCCTGAAAAGCAACTGAAATGTTAAAGAGGTTCCAAGCAACTTTGAGGTCAGGGTGGAAGTTAGCAGCAAAGGTGATAAAATGGATGAGTTTAGTTGACTAATCTTCTGGAATTTTTTGAGGATGTGACAAATAAAATGGATGAAGGGGTGCCAGTGGATGTAGTGTATCTAGACTTTCAGAAAGCCTTTGATAAGGTCCCGCACGGGAGACTGGTGACTAAAATTAGAGCACATGGTATTGGGGATGGGGGTTGACATGGATAGAAAATTGGTTGGCAGACCGGAAGCAAAGAGTAAGAGTGAACGGGTCCTTTTCAGAATGGCAGGCAGCGGCGAGTGGAGTGCCTCAAGGCTCGGTGTTGGGGCCGCAATTGTTTACCATTTATATAAATGATTTGGAAGAGGGAATTAGGAGCAACACTAGCAGGTTTGCGGATGACACAAAGCTGGGTGGCAGTGTGAACTGTGAAGAGGATGTTAGGAGGTTGCAGGGGGACCTGGACAGGTTGAGTGAGTGGGCAGGTGCAGTATAATATAGATAAATGTGAGGTTATCCAGTTTGGCGGCAAAAACAAGGGGGCAGATAATTATCTCAATGGGGTTAGGTTAGGTAAGGGGGAGGTGCAGCGAGACCTGGGTGTCCTTGTACACCATCACTGAAAGTTGGCGTGCAGGTACAGCAGGCAGTGTAGAAAGCTAATGGAATGTTGGCCTTCATAACAAGAGGATTTCAGTACAGGAGTAAAGAGGTTCTTCTGCAGTTGTATAGGGCTCTGGTGAGACCACATCTGGAGTATTGTGTACAGTTTTGGCTTCCTAATTTGAGGAAGGACATCCTTGCGATTGAGGCAGTGAAGCGTAGGTTCACGAGATTGATCCCTGGGATGGCGGTACTGTCATATGAGGAAAGATTGAAAAGACTAGGCTTGTATTCACTGTAGTTTAGAAGGATGAGGGGATATCTTATAGAAACATATAAAATTATAAAAGGACTGGACAAGCTAGATGCAGGAAAAATGTTCCCAATGTTGGGTCAGTCCAGAACCAGGGGCCACAGTCTTAGACTAAAGGGGACGTCATTTAAGATTGAGCTGAGAAAAAACCTTTTTACCCATGGAGTTGTGAATTTATGGAATTCCCTGCCACAGAGGGCAGTGGAGGCTAAATCACTGGATGGATTTAAGAGTTGGATAGAGCTCTAGGGGCTAGTGGAGTCAAGGGATATGGGGAGAAGGCAGGCACGGGTTATTGATAGCGGACGATCAGCCATGATCATATTGAATGGCGGTGCTGGCTCGAAGGGCCGAATGGCCTCCTCCTGCACCTATTTTCTATGTTTCTATGTTTAATTTACAGATACACCTTTGGCCCACTGCATCCATGCTGATCATCAATCACCCATTCACAGTAGTTGTATGTTATCCCACTTTCTCATCAAGTCCCTACACATTGAGGGCAATTTACAGAGGCCAGTTACCCTATAAACCTGCATGTCTTTGGGATGCAGGAGGAAACCCACAGGGAGAATGTGCAAACTCCAAGCAGACAACACCCGAGGTCACGATCAAATTTGGGCCTCTGGCGCTGTGAAGCTGCAGTTCTACTAGCTGTGTCATTGTGCTGCCCCTGTGCATTCCCATTGTGCAGCAGGCAGCACCAATACAGTCATCAATGCAGCAGACAAAGGGTAGGTGAGGGTGCCAGAGAAGATTTGGAACAAGGACTGTTCCCAACAGCCAAAGTCAAGTACTCCACAGTTAAGGCCCATACAAGTGCCCATAGCTACACCGTTGATTTGTACAACGTGGGGGGGGGAATAGAAAGAGAAATTGTTGAGGGAAGGTCTTGGAGAGTTTACAGGGCAGGTCCACTGATAGATCTCATTCAGTTTGCTCTCACCTCCTGCAAAATTGGAGAACCTCCAAAGTTACTCCAATGCACAGAATGGGCCAAAATGTTTGGACCGAATATGATGCCTGGTTAAACTAATTTCATCTGCCTGCACATGATCCATATCCCTCTATCTCCAGCTCTCCCTTGAGCCCATCTTAAATATTCAAACATCACTTTCATATCTGCCTCCACTACGACCCCCTAGCAATGTGTTTAAAGCCCCAACACCGTGTAAAAAAACTTACCTTGCACATCTCTATTAAACCATCCACCTCTCACCTTATACCTACGCCCTCTAGTGTTGGACATTTCCACCCTGGGGAAAAGGTTCTGTCCAAAGGTCTTAGAGCGGAGATCTTTGGTTCTGTCTACCCTATCCATGCCTTTCACAATTTTATATATCTCTATCAAGTCTCATCTCAACCTCTGACATTCCAGAGAAAACAAACCAGGTCTATCCAACCTTTACCTGCAGCTGAAACCCTGTGGTCAAAGAATTTTTATGCTATCAAAAATTAGAGAGCGGTCCTGAGCCATTATCCACTTAATTGGAGATCTTTACTGGCCTTTATCTTAGACTAAACGTAATTCACTTTATCATGTATGTGTATGCTGTGAATGGTTCGATTGTAATCACCTATAGTCTTTCTGCTGACTGGTTAGCACATGACAAAAAAGCTTTTTGCTGTACCTTGGTACACAGGACAATAAACTAAACAGCACCTTCTGCAAAGCCTCCACATCGTTTCTGTAATGGGGTGACCAGAACCATGCACAATATTCCAGAGGCAGCTTAACCAAAGTCCTATGAAGTTGCATCATGATTTCCTGACTCTGCTATTCAATGCCTCTATCAATGAAGCCAAGCATACCATAAACCATGTTGTGGTTATATAGTATTTCCAGCATCCCCTGTTGGGTGGGTGAATGGAAGATCAGGTTTCAGGCAGACTAAGTCGCCTGACACTCCGAGATGTTGGAAGGGGGAGTGGGAGGGAGGTGGAGAGGTCATTGGGGTGATTGGGCGGGGAGTGGGGGATTGTTGAGGGTGGTTGGATTGGGGTGTGGTGGCAGATGGGGATGTGGATTGGGTTTGAGATGGTGGTGGTGGCAAGATAGTGTGGAGGGAGATTGTGTGGGGAGGTTTGTGGGTGGGATTGGGGAGACTGGGTGGGGGTCATTAGGGTTAGCTTCCCCACAATAAATCCTCGCCAAGGGATATATAGAAGTTGGGAGATCATGTTGCAGTTGTATTTGACGTTGGCGAGACCACATCTAGAATATTGTGGTCAGTTCTGGGCAGTTACAGGACAGATATGGTCAAGCTTGAAAGGGTTCAGAAAAGATTTATGAGGATGTTGCCAGAACTAGAGGATGTGAGCTATCGGGAGTGTTTGAGTAGACTGGGTCTCTATTCATGGAGAGCATGGAGGATGAGGGGTGATCTTATAGTGTACAAAATCATGAGAGGAATAGATTGGTTAGACGCACAGAGTCTCTTGCCCAGAGTAGGAGAATCGAGGACCAGAGCACATACATTCAAGGTGAAGGGAAAAAGATTTAATAGGAATCCGAGGGGTAGCTTTTTCACACAAAGGGTGATAGGTGTATGGAACAAGCTGCCAGAGGAGGTAGTTGAGGGTGGGGCTGTCCCATCGTTTAAGAAACAGTTTGACATGTACATGGATAGGACAGGTTTAGAGGGATTTGGACCAAGCGCAGGCAAATGGGACTAGTGTAGCTGGGACATGTTGAACGGTGTGGGCAAGTTGGGCCGAAGGGCCTGTTTCCACACTGTATCACTCTCTGAGATGAGAATTAAGGGACAGAGGTTTCCGGGGTTGAGGGGGAACTTCTTTACTCAGAGGGTGGTGGCTGTGTGGAATCAGCTTCCAGCAGAAGTGGTGGAGGCAGGATCGATTTTAACATTTAAGAGTAAAGTGGATAGGTATATGGACGTGAAGGGAATGGAGGGGTATGGTCTGAGTGCAGGTAGATGGGACTAGGGGAAAACAAATGGTCGGCACGGACTGGAAGGGCCGAGAGGGCCTGTTTTTCTTTGCTGTAATTGTTATATGGTTATATGGAGTCTATGACTCTGAGGGAGCATTGAGAATGGGGGGGGGGGGGGGGGGGGGGGGCGGGGGGATTAAGGGCCAAATGGCCTCCTCCAGTACCTATTTTCTAATATCTAAAATCAGACAGGTGCGTCCCAGGGGATCAGACAGGGGGAGAATGAAATCAGTTCGAGGTGTCCCCAATAGGAAGGGGGGAGAATCAAATGGGGTGGGGGGGGGGGGTAGGAAGCAGACGAGGGTGTCCCCCAAGAGGTGGGTAATAATATAGGGGGCATCTGGCAAGGTGGTTCTAAGGAAGGGGATGGGGTGATATCAGACCAGGGTGAGTCCGGGGAGGGGAATTAGATGGGGGGGGGGGTGGGGGGTAGGGCAAGTGGTCCGTGGAGGGGGGTAGTAATCAAACAGTGGGGTCACAGGGCAAGAGGTCAAACCAGGCCTTGCGGGGGGGGGGGGGGGGGTTCCAGCAAAGAGAGTTTAAGGGTGGAATTCGATAATGTTGTCGGAATTGGGGGTCAGGCTGGGTGATCAGATGGGGGGGGGGGGGTGGTGTCCAGACTGGGGGGGGGGGTGTCAGACTGGGGGGGGGGGGGGGGGTCAGTTTGGGGGGGGTTCAGACTGGGGGACGAGACGGAATGGGGGTTAGACTTGGGGAGCGGGCTGTCTGGGGGAGGGGTACAAATCCCGGGAGACAGGGTTGGGGGGCCTGGGACGCGGGGTGAGTGGGGGCTGCGGGTCCCGGGCGCCGACTCGGGCGGATCGAGGCGGGCGAGGTTGGTGCCGCGGGGAACTTTACCTCTTACCTTGAGCCGGGGAACTGACTCACAGTCTGTCATGGTCCTTCCACAACTTCCAGCAGCGAGCAAAAACAAATGAAGTTATCTGGGGCTCCCCGCTCGGCTCCGTAGCCCCCCTCTCGAATAACCCGGGGCAGCGACCAGGGCAGAGCGGGCAGTCGGGAGGGAAGAAGGTGCGGAAGCCCCGGCTCTGGACATTCACATCGCCCGCAGCCCAATTCTTCCGGGAAACAAAATCGAAAGCACCGGATCTGGAGAAGAGGCGTGTGAGAGAGCGACACTTCCTTGGGGAACAACACTGAACCATTCAACAGGTGGAGCAGGTCACCCAGAGCAGAACAAGGCGAGCGCCAATCCCCAGCCTCGGCGAGATAAGTTTGCAACTTGTTACCTAAGCCTGGACTGAGAAAAAATACTGCCTCTTCGAACAGGTAACGCGGCGTAAGTAGTGATTTTTTATACACACACATATTATAGATACATACATACACACACATATATATATGGGCACACATACACATAGACAGACACACACACACACACATATATATATATATATATATATATATATATATATATATATATCAAATGTGAGTGTCTACAATATATATGTGTCTGTACATTTATATTTGTGTGTGTATACATGTGTGTGTGTTGTCTTTAAAATGAACTACTTTTAGTTCAAGCGGCCAGCTCGTTACCTATTCTCACTATCTATCTATAAATAATACACATATATATACTATATATATTATTGACACACACGCTTATATATAATGTAGATATAATATATATTAGAGGTAGGTAGATAGATAGATAGATAGATAGAATGATCTTAGTGTTTAAATAACATTACGTGGTTATTTTCACCATGAGTGGTGTTTTCAGAAATAGAAGGCTAACTGTAAGAACATTACTGGTGGGGAACTGGGAAGGGATATGGAAGTAACAAAGCTCCACTCATTTTTGAAATGAAACCAGAAGTTGCTGACAAAGGAGAGGAGAGCTGAGGGTGTGAATCTTTTCACAGATACCAGAGTCCCGCAGCCTCTCAATTCCAGTGACCCGGGTTCGATCCCGGCCTCGGACACTCTTCCTCCCCCCCCCCCCCCCTCTCTCTCTCTCCCCCCACCCCCCTGAATATTTATCGTTTGGCAGGTTCTCGGGACACTACAAACTATCCCTTGTGTGATTGGCAAATTCTGGGAAGGGTATATAAGAATGTGGGAAGAATTTTGTTTAAAAATTGATGAATGAAATGGTAAACGTGCGGCGTGAATTTCACTGTACCTTAATTGGTAGAATAAACTGACCTTGAAACCTTGAAGGCGCGTGTTTCTGCGCTGTATGAACTGGGGAATGTTAATGTTAAAAAGACACAAAGTGTTGGAGTACCTCAGCGGCTCAGACAGCGTCAGTGGAGAAAATGAACAGGTGACGTTTCGGGTCGAGACCCTCCTTCAGACCCGAAAAAGGCCGAAACGTCGCCTATTCCTTTTCTCCAGAGATGCTGCCTGACCCGCTGAGTTACTCCAGCATTTTGTATCTGACTTCGGTTTAAACCAGCATCTGAAGTTCTTCCCTAAACAAAAAGGAAGTGGAGATGGCTCGGGATACCTAATGTTAGTAAATAATAAAAGGCATGTCGGGGACATGTGCAGGTAAAAGCAAGGGAATTAAATGCATTCCTTTGATAGTTACCAGCAGCAAGAACAAGGGCCCCGTTGTGGATCACAGGAGACATTATTATATATCAAGAGATCTTTGGACAAGTACATGGAAAGGAAAGGTTGCGATGGATATGGGCCAAATGCAGACAAATGGGACTAACTCAGTAGGCAGCTGGGTTGGCCTGGACCAGGTGAACTGAAGAGCCTGCCTCTGTGCTATATGACTAAAGTAGCCAGGAACAAAAACTTCCTGATAGAGCCATTCAGTGTGGAAACATGCTCTTTGGCCCAACTTGCCCACACTGACCAACATGCCCCATTACGCTAGTCCCATCTGCTCGTGTTTAGCCCATATCCCTCTAAACCTGTCCTATCCATGTGCCTATCTAATTGCTTCTTAAATGTTGCGATAGTACCTGCCTCATGTCCTCCTCTGGCAGCTCGTTCCATACACCCGCCACCCTTTGTGTGAAGAAGTTACCTCTTAGATTCCTATTAAATCATTCCCCTTTCACATTAAACCTGTGTCCTCGGGTTCTCGATTCCCCTACTCTGGGTAAGAGACACTGTGTGTATATCCGATCTATTCCTCCCATCATTTTATATGCCTGTATAAGATCACCCCTCATCCTCCTGAGCACCAAGGAATAGAATCCTAGCCTGCTCAACCTCTCCCTGTATCTCAGACCCTTGAGTCCTGGCAACATCCTCATGAATCCTCTCTGTACCCCTTCCAATTTGACAAAATGCTTCCTGTAACGTGGTGCCCCAGAACTGAACACAATACTCTAAATGTGACCTCACCAACGTCTTACAACATGTACTTCCAACCTCTTTATGATGATGAGATGTGTTTCAGAATACTTTGAAGGACAGCCAAAAAATTGATGAATAAAGGCAAATAGGAATATGGGAGAAGGAACTGCAGATGCTGGAAAATCGAAGGTAGACAAAAATGCTGGAGAAACTCAGCGGGTGAGGCAGTATCTATGGAGCGAAGGAAATAGGCAACGTTTCGAAGAGGTTTGACCCGAAATGTTGCCCATTTCCTTTGCTCCATAGATGCTGCCTCACCCGCTGAGTTTCTCCAGCATTTCTGTCTACCTAGGAATATGGGAGAGCCCACCACAAAGTTCTGAGAATCTGGCACTGTCTAGACTTTGGTTGTGCCAGACTAATAGATTTACTGAACGACTGGGATGCTGCTCCTGTTAATACACAAACACACAATATTATTTTACTTTTTTATATGTTACACAATGGTTGAATGACTTTTCTTGTATCTCCGCTGAGTTTAAAGGGAGCAGTAAGTAAACAAGCTCTCTGGGCCCTGGCTCAGACCATTAACCTACATGTGTTCCTGGAGACACTGGAAACTGCAGATGCTCGTTTGTCAAAAACCCCCAACTTGTGCTGGAGTAACTCAGCGGGTCAGACAGTATCTCTGGAGGACATCTCTCCTCCCACTAGTGTCAGTCTGAACATCTGCCAATTAACCCTCCCTCACCTGTACACAGCTATCACTTGCCTGCTTTGTCCCAACCCCAAAAGGTCACAAGTGTTGGAGTAACTCAGCAGGTCAGGCAGCAACCTTGGAGAACATGGATAGGTGACGTTTTAGGTCGAAACCATCCCATCCCCACCACTTTTCCAGCTTTCTCTCCTCTACCACAAACAGTCTGGAGTAGGATCTCGACCCGAAACGTCGCCTATCCAGGTCCTCCAGAGATGCTGCCTGATCTGCTGAGTTGGTCCAATACCTTGCTTTGTTTCTAGCTGTGTTCCTGATCCCTGCCCTGACTTTAACTCTGGATTTGGCTGCCCATCCAATCCACGTTTCAGATCCTTGCCACGGCCACAGTCTTGAACTCCCGACCCGTATTCTAGACTAATGCGTGAGCCAAATGCCAAACCATTGGATTTTACCACCAGTCAGTTGGTGGATTGCTGGAGTTCTACTGTAATGATAAACAGAAAAACAAATCGCAGAGCTTCTGAAAGTGAAAATGAAAGGACTAGTGACGGGGAATGTGGGTCTCTTACAGTCATAGACAGAAGAATGTTCAAAGGTTCATAGGTTCGAAGGTATTTTATTATCACATGTACCAATTAAGGTACAGTGAAACTCGATTGATCATACAGTATTAATGGTGAATAAGGAATTAAACAACTATTTTGAGTCAGTTTTCATTAAAATATATTAAATATGAAAAATATGAATTCTGAGCAAATAAAATAAATTAATAGCAGTAAAGGACTACTACTGAAGCCTGAGACTGATAAACCCCAAGGATCTGGTGATCTACACTCTAGACTGTGGGAGGAGATGGAGATGGAGGCAGTGAATGGTTTGGTTATCATGTCCCAACATTGTACGGATTCTGGAGTGGTTCTTGAGACTGAAAGGAAGCAAATGTGATCCCACAATTTAAGATAGAAAGTAGAAGGAAACAGGAAGCTACTGGTATGTTGGTCTGACATCGGCAGCTGAGAAATTGTTGGAATCTAGAGACCCAAGGAGCATCTTCTTCCACACAAAGAGTGGTGGGTATACAGAACGACCTGTCAGTGGAAATGGTAGAGGTGAAAAGAATTACAATACATTTGGACATACGTTTGAATAGAAGAGGGATATGGGTAAAAGGTGAAATGGGACTCATTTAGAATGTCTTGGTCAACATTGGATGAGTGGGGCCAAATGGCCTGCTTCTGTGCTCCATGACTTTACGATACAATACAATATAACTTTATTTATCCCAGGAGGGAAATTGATCTGCCAAAAGTTATAAAAAACACAAAATACATGAAACATGACATTAAAGTGACAAGTGGAAAGATTGAGGGGGGGGTCAGTCTCAGAGGATTTATAGGATATGATGTCAAGACACATAAAACAAATTATATGATGGATTTATGAAAGGAAAATCAAGTTTGATTAAGAATCAGGAGTCCCTTGAGTAGAACTTCTGGATATGGTGTATTTGAAGTTTCAGAAGATTTTCAATAACGTCCCACACACGACATAAGGAAACCTAAACTAATCTCCTCTGCCCACATGTGATGATCCATATCTCTCATTTCCCTTCATTGCTAAGTGCCTGTTTACAGTAAAAGCATTTTAAAAGCTCCTTTCCTATCTGCTTCCACTACCACGCTTGGCAGTGTGTTCCAGGATTCTACCACCCTCTTTGTAAAAAAAAAACCAAAAACTTTCCCCTGTACATTTCTCTTAAACCTTTCCCTCTGACCTTAAAGCTATGTCCTCTAGCTAGCCTTTGATATTTCCACACTGAGAAAAAGATTCTGGTGCATGATTTGCAAGTGCAGCGTGTTGCAATATAACACCCTTACTTCTAAATTCAATAGGTAGACACAAAATTCTGGAGTAACTCAGCGGGACAGGCAGCATATCTGGAGAGAAGGAATGGGTCCCGCTGAGTTACTCCAGCATTTTGTGTCTACCTTTGATTTAAACCAGCAGTTCTTTACTACACATTCTAAATTCAATACCTTGACAATATGCCGAAAACCTTCTTGACCAACCAACCACTTTGGTTGAAAGCTGCCACTTATTTACAACCAATGGTTCCAATTACGGTAACTCCAATTGAAGCCTGGCTTAAATTGGGATTATGGAACCACACGTACAGTGTAGCACGAAAATAGACCACTCATCCCAATGGGACCATGTCAACATTCAAGCACCTACCTTTTTGCACCATTCCTACCCTAACTCATTTTATTCACCCCACATTTCCATCAACTCCCTCCAGATTCTACCACTTATCTACACGCAAGGGCCAATTTACATGGCTAACTAACCCAGCAACCTGCACACATTGAAGATGTGGGAGGCAACTGGAGCATCCATTGAAAACTCAAATAGTCACAGGGAGCACACAAAAACTCCACGCAGTAAGCACCTGAGGTCAGGATTGAAGCTGTCTCACTGGAGATATGAGGCAGTGGATCTTCCACAGTGCCACCCATGTTCCAGTAAAATTGTAGTGACATGTAACATGTCTACGGAAAATGGGTGGACAGGGAACTGGCACCAAGTTTAATAACTATTGAATAAGAAAAGTATAATGTAATGGTATAATGGAACAGTATAATGGAAAACATAATAGCCTTGTTAAATTAGCAAATGGCAAAAAATGGTGGAGTTGCCGACAGTAAAGAAGGCTGTGAAAGGTTGTTTATTCACAATGGCGGTCTTGGGCTATTTAATTGATCAGCATAGAGAAATGTATGTATAGATCACGTATAGTCTTTCTGCTACTGGTTACCATGTAACAAAAGCTTTTCACTGTACCTCGGTACATATGACAATAAACTAAACTAAACCTAATCTGTGGACTGGGGTGAGCTGTGCAGATGAAGAGAGTGGGTGCCAGCAACTTTCAGACATAGTATCAGACGCAGCAGTATGTGGTGGTGTGGAAGGCTGTAATTTGCACCAAGATTCTGATTCAGCAGCGGTGTGAACCAGGGTTCCAGAATGCAGGGGGCGGCAAGGTGACATAGAGGTAGATTTGCTGCATTACAGTGCAGAGATCCGTTCGATCCTGACCATGGGTGCTGTCTGTCTGGAGTTTGTCCATGTGACCACGTGGGTTTTCCCCGGGTGCTCCAGTTTCTTCCCACACTCCAAAGACATACAGGTTTGTAGGTTAATTGGCTTCAGTAAAGATAATGCGAGTGTATTGAGATCGGTGGTGGGCGCAGACTCAGTGGACCAAAGAGTCTCTTTCCACGCTGTATCTCTAAACTAAACTAAATGAGGAATCTTTGCAAAGATGAAGCAGTGCCATGTTTTTTTTTTGACATACTAAGGTGGAGCTAGAGTGTGGTAGGGTGGAGTGGGGTGGGTGGGGGTTTTGGCTGAACACAACCTTGTCCTCATCAACAGGGATGCTTAGCGATGATTAACTGCTCAGGTTTCTTGGCATCTATATCACCAGCAACCTAACCTGGTCCCTTCATACTGATGCAGAGATCCCCATTGCTGGAATGAGGCCACACGTTAACTGGAGGAACAGCACCTCATATTTCACTTGGGTAGCTTACAACCCAACAGTGTGACATTGCATTTACAATTTTATCTAACTACATAAACCTCCCCCTTTCCCTTCTTCCCCCATGTAACCCCCCATCATTTATCCTCCTGCTCCTCTTTTGTCTGCCCCCCCCTTCCTGTGCTCCAACTGAACATGCACCTATTTCTCCTCTCCTCCTCTCCTTCCACCTACAATCCTTCCTCTAGCTTCACAATTTGCAACTTTTCAATCCTTTTGTCTCACACCTTCTGTCTTTCCATGTCCAGCCTTTGTCCAACCATCTGCCTTTCAAATAACCCACCTCACCTGTGTTGGCCTAATTTGTGTTTCCTTCAGGCCATTCAGCTCTTGTCCAAACATGGACATAAACATGTATTCTCTAGCTCCCCACAATGTTCTCGGATATATCTAATCAGACCTGGAGGATTTATCTATCTTCGTACACCTTAGGAAGTCCAGTATCTCCTCAACTGTCCTCAAGGCATCTTCATGAATTGTCCCAAAGTTCCCAGTCTTCATACCTTTGTCAACGGTAAATACAGAGGAGGAATATTAATTGAGGACTTTGCCCATTTCTTGTGGCTCCACACAAAGGTGACCACTTTGGTTTCTGAGGGGCCCTATTCTCTCTCTAGTTAACCCTCTTTCCCTTAATGTACGTAAAATCTCTGAATTGCCAGAGCTGTCTCTGGTTCACTTTTTGCCTGCCTTATGGATTTACATGTCTGGCTATATTCACTTTGTGTAGGAAGGAACTGCAGATGCTGGTTTAAACTGAAGATAGACACAAAAAGTGGGGTAACTCAGCGGGACAGGCAGCATCTCTGGAGAGAAGGAATGGGTGACTTTTCGGGTCGAGACCCTTCTACAGACTACTGAACTCAGTCTCGCTGAGTTACTCCAGCTTTTTGTGTCTATATTCAATTTGTGACTGACAAAAGCCTAGTTATACTTTCAAAGCCAAGTGACTGAATTTTTGTTCATCTTTTAGCTGCAATCGTTTTCTTTGTTCAATTTCTACCCACGACCATGGAGAACAGTTCCTTGATTTGATTGTTGTAGATGACAGCAATCTGTAAACAACAGCAGCACCCAGAGGATTATCAGGGAAGTGAGAGTAAAACACAACCAGAAGAAATCACAGCAGTGAACAGTCAAGAGAACAAGTCATCTCAGTGGCTTCAACACAATGCTTGATCAGAATGCAGCAAAGTGCATCTTTTTCATGTTAAGTTTTGCCCATTTAATATTTGATGAGCTTGTTTTGTTAACTAACCCTGTAGTCCATCTTTAACTTTAGTTAGAACTTTTTAGGCTTGTTCAGCAACATTTTGTGCTGCAATTTTCCTTTGCTCTGCACAAGAAAAGCAACAAGGCGGGCTGCTGTTCAGCACCTGAGCCACCATAGACCATGTTAATGGACGAGGAAGAGCAAAGGTTTGCGGCTAGGACTTTGTAAGCTCAGTACAGCCAGGGAGCCTGTGGTCAGGAGTATAATATAGCAGCAGAATGGAACCAGTGTAAGTGGGTGCCTGATAGTGTCAGAGAGACATAGAATGCAGGAACAGGCTCTTCAGCCCACTGAGTCCATGCTAACCATCATCCATCCATTAGCATTGATTAGTCATTGAGTCATAGAGCCATGCAGCATGGAAACAGGCCCTTTTGACCCAATTTGCCCATGCTGATCAAGATGCCCCATCTATGCTAATTCCAACTTCCCATGTTGGGCCCATATTCCTCTAAGCCTTTTCTATCCAAGTACCTATCCAAAGGTCTAGTTGAGGCTGGGACTATCCCATCATTTAAGAAACAGTTTGACAGGTACATGGACAGGACAAGTTAGGAGAGATATATGGACCCAGTGCAGGCAAGTGGGACTAGTGTAGCGGGGACACTGTTGTCCGGTGTGGGCAAGTTGGGCCAAAGGGCCTGTTTCCACACTCTGACTATGACTCTAAATGTTATTACAATACTTGCATAAACGACCTCCCCGGCAGCTCATTCCATGCACCCATCCATCGCCCTGTGTGAAAAAGTTGCCCCTCATTAAATTTTTCCTCTATCCCACATTATTCCCAATCCCATCACATTTTAAAAATTCTGCCCACATTGTTAACAACTGTACCATTCATCTACATATTCAGGACCTGTTGACTTGCACAGCTTTGGAGGGGAAAGCAGGAGCACATGGAGGAGGACCTTGATGGGCCTGTTCCCGTGCTATATGATTCTATGTGGCCTGGAATATCAGCCTACAGATGCAACAAATAAGTATGAGCATTGGTGTTAGCATCTGATACTAACCTGTAGCGGGAATTATTCCCTCTTCTTCTGCTTTTGTCCTTGTTTTGTCTCCAGTCCACAAGCCTTGTGGTCCCTCCCTCCCTGTCCTCTGTGCTCTCCCCCCTCCACTGCCTTCATTGCCATGCATGTTTTTCTCTCCTCCCCTGTCCTTTTGCACACGATCCTCCCCTTCACCCATTTCCCCTCTCTCTTCACCATCTCCATCCCTTTCCCTCTCCCCATTGCCATTTCCTGCTCTTCTCAATCCCCTTTCCTCACACTAGATCCTCTTTCCCCTTGCCCTACACCTTTGCTCATTTGCCCCTATCTTCCTCCATTTCACGGACTCTCCTATCTCTTCCTCTAGTATACTTCTCCACATTTTCACCCCAACTTTCTCTCTCATCCCCATCTCTCTTTCTCTCATCCATCTTTCTACCTCTCTATCTCTCCCTCCCTTTTCTCCTTCTCTCATCTCCCATCTCTCTCCCTCCCTCTCACTCCTTTTCCTCTCACCTCTCCCTCACCTTCCATCTCTCTCTCATCTCCCGCCATCCTTCTCACTCCTCCTTTCTCTCTCATCTCTCATTTTTCTCTCTTTCTTTCTCTCACCTTTCTCTCTCTCGTCTTTCACCTCTCGCTCCCCCCCCCCCCTCCCTCTCTCTCACTGCCACATTTCTTTCTCCCACCTCTCTCTCCCACCCCATCTCGCTCACTCCCACCTCTCTCGCCATCTCTCTCTCTCCTATCTCATCTCTCTCTCCCCCTCGCGCTCTCTGTCCCTCTCTCTCACATTCTCCCTCCCTCATACACTCTCTCTCACACTCACTTTCTCCCTCTTTCTCACCCCCCCCCCGCCTCTCTCATTCTCTCCCTCTTCCTCTCACATCTCCACGCTTTCTCTTTCTTTCTCACACTCTCTCTTTCACACACACACACACTCTCTCTCTCTCTCACATATCCTCTCTCTCCCACTCTTATTCTCATTCTCCCTCTCCCGCTCACACACACACACACACACACACGTCTAAAGCATCTAGAAACACTGCGACCCGCTTCACTTCCAGAGCACTCATTCCCCTCAGTGACAAGTCCCTCAACCAATCGATTGTGCGAGTTGTGCTGGGACGTTTTCTCGCGTTGGTGTTGTCGACGATGCTGCCACTCACCCGGCAAGGACTGTTGTGTAGCGGCAACAGGAAACAGTGCGGTGCAGCTCTGTGGCTTAAATGTTGGTCGAGCGGCTCACACGGCAGCTGGGGAAACCCACTCGCAACCTCTGGGGGTGGTTGGTCAAAAGGTTTCTGGAGAGAAACAGATTCCTGGAGGAGAGTGCCGTGAAACTGTGCGACATCCAGCCCGAGAATGTGGTTCTGGAGCTGGGCTTCGGTCCGGGCCTGGGGCTGCAGGAAGCTGCCCGGCGTCTAACACATCCCGGGGGGAAACTGTACGGGCTGGACATCTCGGAGTACATGTATAATACCGCCAGCGAGCGGCTGCAGGCGGACATCCAGTCGGGGAAGGTGACTCTGTTTCTGGGCAGCGTGGAGCAGATCCCTTTGGGGGACAGTGCGGTGGACAAGGTTTATCACTGCAACTGTTACTATTTCTGGCCTGACCTGCGAGCTGGGAGCAGAGAGATCCACAGGGTGATGAAACCAGGTACAATGTTTACCGAGTCAGCCGAAAGCCGAGAGATTCCCAGAAGGGTTGTAGGAAAGCTGGAGAGCGACAGGGGAGAAATTGTGCACAAACTGTTTCCAGAACACTGATGCATCGAGCTGAACGTCGATTAAACATTTATTACAAACCACATTGGCGCAAATGGTAGAGCTACTGCCTGGTAGCACCGAAATCGGGTTATATCCTGACCTTGAATGCTGTTTGTGTGGAGTTTGCATGTGCTCCCCGTCACAGAGTGGGTCACAATGGGTCAGAAGAAGAGTCTCGACCCGAAACATCACCCCTCCATGTTCTCCGGAGATGCTGCCTGACCCGCTGAGTTCCTCCAGCACAGTGCATTAACCAGCATCTGCAATTCCTTGTTTCTACTCCATAGGTTTCCTCTGGGTACTCCTGTTTCCTCCCACATCCCAAAGACGTTGCGGGTTTGTAGATTAACTTGTTGCTGCAGAAAAATGGCAAATTGAAAAAAAGTAAAAATGCTCCTAATATGTAGAGAGTAGATGAGAAAACGAGACAAAATAGAACTAGTATAAGGATGATCGATGGTTGGGGTGGACTTGATGGGACGAATGGCCTGTTTCCATTCTCTATCTCAAAACAAAAAAATTGTTGCTGCCTGACCCACTGAGTTACTCCAGCACTTTGTGTCTTTGTTTATATTCCAATTTGAGAGGTCCAAGTTTGAGCCGGTCACTTCAGAGATACCCAAACAAATGTTTATTATACGCAGGTACACAAAAAGCTGGAGAAACTCAGCGGGTGCAGCAGCATCTAAGGAGCGAAGGAGATAGGCGACGTTTCGGGTCGAGACCCTTCTTCAGACTGGTCAGGGATCAGGGAAACAAGAGATATAGACGGTGATGTGGAGAGATAAGGAACAATGAGTGAAAGATATGCAAAAAAGTATCGGTGATAAAGGGAACAAGCCATTGTAAGCTGTTTGTGGTGTGAAAATGAGAAGCTGGTGCGACGGGTGGGGGAGGGAGATAGAGATAGAGGGAATGCCAGGGCCCGAGGGCTGAGGGAGAGGTGGGAAGGGGAGGAGACAGCAAGGGTTAACAGAATTGAGAAAATTCAATATTCAAGCCCAAAGGATGCAGACTCCCCAAGCGGAATATGAGGTGCTGTTCCTCCAGCTTGCGGTGTTGCTCACTCTGGCCGTGGAGGAGGCCCAGGATCCGAGAGGTCGGATGTGGAATGGGAGGGGAGTTGAAGTGCTGAGCCACCGGGAGGTCGGGTTGGTTATTGCGGACCGAGCGGAGGTGTTCGGCGAAGCGATCGCCAAGCCTCCGCTTGGTCTCACCGATATAGATCATCTGGCATCTGGAGCAGCGGATGCAGTAGATGAGGTTGGAGGAGGTGCAGGTGAACCTCTGTCGGACCTGGAAGGACTGCTTGATCCCTGAAAGGAGTGGAGGGGGGAGGTGAAGGGACAAGTGTTGCATTTCTTGCGGTTGCAAGGGAAAGTGCCCAGGGAAGGGGTAGAGTGGGAGGGGAGGGAAGAATTGACAAGGGAGTCGCGGAGGGAGCGGTCTTTGCGGAAGGCAGACGCGGGGGAGATGGGAAGATGTGGCGGGTGGAGGGGTCACGTTGGAGGTGGCGAAACTGGCGGAGGACCTATATGTTGTATTTTTTTTGCCGGCTGGTGGGGTGAAAGGTGAGGACCAGGGGGACTGCCCTGTTTGCGAGTGGGGGAATGGGGAGCGAGGGCAGTGTTGCGGGGTATGGAAGAGATCCTGGTGCGAGCCTCATCAATAGTGGGGGAGGGGAATCCCCGTTCTCTGAAGAATGAGGCCATTTGTGATGACCTGGTGTGGAACACCTCATCCTGGGAGCAGATGCGGCGTAGACGGAGGAATTGGGAATAGGGGATGGAGTCCTTACAGGAAGCAGGGTGGGAGGAAGAGTAGTCCAGGTAGCTGTGGGAGTCAGTAGGTTTGTAGTGGATGTCGGTCAGGAGCGTATCACCTGCAATAGAGATGGTGAGGTCAAGGAATGGTAGGGAAGTGTCGGAAATGGTCCAAGTGTATTTGAGTGCCGGAAGAAGTTGGTGGTGAAATGAATGAAGTCAGTCAGTTGTGTGTGGGTGCAGGAGGTGACACCAAAGCAGTCGTCGATGTAACGGAGGTAGAGGTCGGGGATGGGGCCCTGGTACGCCGAGAACAAGGATTGTTCGACGTACCCAAACAAAGAGGCAAGCGTAGCTGGGGCCCATGCGTGTGCCCATAGCTACGCCTTGTGTTTGGAGGGAAATGGGAGGAATCAAAAGAGAAGTTATTGAGGGTGAGGACCAACTCTGGCTAGGCGGAGGAGGGTGTCAGTGGACGGGTATGGGTTGCTCCTCTGGTCGAGGAAGAACCGGAGGGCTTTGAGACCGTCCTGGTGGGGGATTGGAGGTGTAGAGTGACTGGACGTCCATGGTAAAGATGAGAGGATGGGGCCTGGAGAATGGAATGCACGGAGCCGACGGAGAGTGTCTGAGGTGTCTTGAACATAGGTGGGGAGGGATTTAACAAAGGGGGATAGGATGGCGTCAAGGTATGTGGAAATGTGTTCGGTGGGGCACGAACAGGCAGAGACAATGGGTCTGCCAGGGCAGTCGGGTTTGTGGATTTTGGGGAGAAGGTAAAATCGGGCCGTGCGGGGCTGGGAAACGATGAGGTCGGAGGCTCGGGGGGGTAGGGAGCCGGAGCTGATGAAGTCGGTTATGGTGCTCGAGATGGTGGCCTGGTGTTCGTCAGTGGGGTCATGGTCCAGGGGTAAGTAGGAGGAGGTGTCCGAGAGAGTTGCCGCGCGGCCTCCGCTTTGTAGAGATCGACACGCCAGACTACCACGGCACCTCCCTTGTCGGCGGGTTTGATAACCCAGTCTGGGTTGTTACGGAGTGAGTCGATGGCAGTACGTTCAGGGCTGGAGAGATTGGAGTGAGACAGGGGTGTGGAGAAGTCGAGGCGGTTGTTGTCCGACGGCAGTTCTGGATTAAATAGTTCTACAGCCGGAAGACTACGAGGGGGTCCAAGTGGAGGCGGTGCGTGGGAGACAGGAAAAGGGATCATCAGTGGGGGGCGAGGGCTTCTTCCCGTGGAAGAACGCTGTGAGGCGGAGGCGACGGTATAGAAGAGCTCCAAGTCGTGGTGGGCGCGGAACTCATTGAGGTGGGGACGGAGGGGGACAAAGGTGAGACCTCTGCTGAGGACAGACCGTTCGATGTCGGAGAGGGGGAGGTCCGGGGGGATGGTGAACACGCGGCAAGGATGGGGGTTGTGGCCGGAGGAAGGCAGGTGAGTGGACTGAGGACGAAGCGTTGTGTGGTGGGGGGGTGGAGGGGTGGTCAGGGGGTGGGGGGATATGGGGGCTGTGGTGTGGGTGGGGAAGAGCAGGTGTTACATGGTAGGTGGGGGATGGGGAAGACCTAGTGGAATAGCCACTAAGGTTACTGGGGCTGGGGAGACGGGCACTAGGACCCAGTGCCGTTAAAGACAGAGTGGTGGGAGGGGTTAGCAACGTGGAGGCTTCAGGCCCACTGCAGAGTCCAGTCTGCAGGTGAGGCGACGGCTGCGGGCTGCTGGAGGGCGGTGGAGTGTCGTGGGTCGGCGGACCCGAAGGTAGGAGTCCGCGGGCAGTGGAGTCGGGGTCGGCGGGCGATGCGCTGGAGGTCCCGGTGGGCGGGTGGTCGGTCCGACCGGTGAGGCGGCGAGATGAGTGGGGTGCGGTGCGGCGGCCATGTTCGGGGAGCCCCGGTCCGGCGGCGATGCTCTGTAGGCCCGGTCCGGCGGCGATGCAAGGTGAGGCGGGTGCGGCTGTGGTCTTCGGTGGGCCCAGTGCACTGGCGATGCTGGATGGGCCCAGTACAGCGATGGCGTTAGGTGGTCCCGGGGGACGGCGAGGTTCGGCAGTCGCGTTGCGCTGGTGATGGGCGGTGGAATCGGGGAGGGGGAGATAAACAGAGTTACCAGGCAGGCAGCGGGGCTGGGCGTCATCAGTAGGCAGGTGGAGGTCGGCGGCAGCATCGGCGTGGGGGAAGGTGAAGGCGGCGTCCTGGTGAGTCCTGGAGGCGCTCCTCGTGGCCAAGATGGCGTCGGGGGACTCAGGCCGGCGGCTCGGGCCAGAGTTGGGGCCCGGGGGCTGCGGGCGGTCGAGTCGGGGATTGTCGGTGGCTGGAACGGCCTGGAGGCGGGCTAATTTCAGGTCCTTGGTGGCGGTAAGGTGGGACAGGAATTGTTGATTGAAGCGGTGGATCTTCCGGAGGATGTAGTGTAGTTGGGGTCCGTTGCAAGTCTGGGTGAGTGAGGCCCGAAGTTTTCGGGAGAGTCAATGCGAGGTCCTGCTGGTGTCGGCGCATTGCAACCAGGGGTGGATCTTAGTGCCCGGTTGGAGAATTGAACAGTGTGGCGGCAGATGGCCCTGTCGGTTACCGATAGTCCGGCTGGGGTCCGAACAGGGACGCAGGGAATTGGAGCTGGAATCCACGGTGGTATGAGATGGAGGCGCAGGCAAGCCCCGAGGAAGCAGATGTGGCTGTGGTATCGAGTCTGGGTGAGGATGTGGTCATAGAGTTGGAGGGAAGGGGGTATCACAGAGGGGGAGCAGTTAGAGAGGAGGTTGTGAAACTGTCTCCGTAGGGAGGAGGAGAACTTCTTCAAAGTAGGCATACCTTGAGGAGATATCGCAGTGGAGTAGACAAAGTTTAAAGAAGGAACTGCAGATGCTGGAGAATCGAGGGTACACAAAAAGCTGGAGAAACTCAGGGGTGCAGCAGCATCTAAGGAGCGAAGGAGATAGTCGACGTTTCGGGTCGAGACCCTTCTTCAGACTGGTCAGGGATCAGGGAAACGAGAGATATAGACGGTGATGTGGAAGAGATAAGGAACAATGAGTGAAAGATATGCAAAAAGTATCGGTGATAAAGGGAACAAGCCATTGTAAGCTGTTTGTGGTGTGAAAATGAGAAGCTGGTGCGACGGTGGGGGGAGGGAAATAGAGATAGAGGGAATGCCAGGGCCGAGGGCTGAGGGAGAGGTGGAAGGGGAGGGAGACAGCAAGGGGTTAACAGAATTGAGAAAATTCAATATTCAAGCCCAAAGGATGCAGACTCCCCAAGCGGAATATGAAGGTGCCTGTTCCTCCAGCTTGCGGTGTTGCTCACTCTGGCCGTGGAGGAGGCCCAGGACCGAGAGGTCGGATGTGGAATGGGAGGGGGGTTGAAGTGCTGAGCCACCGGGAGGTCGGGTTGGTTATTGCGGACCGAGCGGGAGGTGTTCGGCGAAGCGATCGCCAAGCCTCTGCTTCGTCTCACCGATATAGATCATCTGGCATCTGGAGCAGCGGATGCAGTAGATGAGGTTGGAGGAGGTGCAGGTGAACTCTGTCGGACCTGGAAGGACTGCTTGGGTCCCTGAAAGGAGTGGATGGGGGGAGGGTAAGGACAAGTGTTGCATTTCTTGCGGTTGCAAGGGAAAGTGCCCAGGGAAGGGGTAGATTGGGAGGGGAGGGAAGAATGGACAAGGGAGTTGCGGAGGAAGCGGTCTTTGCGGAAGGCAGACAGGGGGGGAGATGGGAAGATGTGGAGGGGTCACGTTGGAGGTGGCGAAACTGGCGGAGGACTATGTTGTATTTGCCGGCTGGTGGGGTGAAAGGGTGAGGACCAGGGGGACTCTGCCCTGTTTGCGAGTGGGGGGAATGGGGAGCGAGGGCAGTGTTGCGGGGTATGGAGGAGATCCTGGTGCGAGCCTCATCAATAGTGGGGGAGGGGAATCCCCGTTCTCTGAAGAATGAGGACATTTGTGATGACCTGGTGTGGAACACCTCATCCTGGGAGCAGATGCGGCGTAGATGGAGGAATTGGGAATAGGGGATGGAGTCCTTACAGGAAGCAGGGTGGGAGGAAGAGTAGTCCAGGTAGCTGTGGGAGTCAGTGGGTTTGTAGTGGATGTCGGTCAGGAGCGTATCACCTGCAATAGAGATGGTGAGGTCAAGGAATGGTAGGAAAGTGTCGGAAATGGTCCAAGTGTATTTGAGTGCCGGATGGAAGTTGGTGGTGAAATGAATGAAGTCAGTCAGTTGTGTGTGGGTGCAGGAGGTGACACCAAAGCAGTCGTCGATGTAACGGAGGTAGAGGTCGGGGATGGGGCCCTGGTACGCCGAGAACAAGGATTGTTCGACGTACCCAACAAAGAGGCAAGCGTAGCTGGGGCCCATGCGTGTGCCCATAGCTACGCCTTGTGTTTGGAGGAAATGGGAGGCAATGCCATTAAATCCATCTACACTTTACGCACGCACACTGAACTTTGTTGTTGTTCATTATGGTGTTTACAAACTATTATGTTTACATATCTGTTGTGCTGTTGCAAGTAAGAATTTCATTGTTCCCTTTTGGGACATCATATCATCATACAATTAAAACTCTCTTTGTTAGTTTGTTTGTTTGGTTTGTTGGTTGTCATTCACATCTCCACCAAAACCCGACACGGTAACAAAGACATTTTCACATATTCCAGTAGAGATTTACCTTATGATCTCAAAATCCCCTCATTTGTAAGTTTGGTTAATTATTTCCTGACTTTTAGTAAAATTGTTCACAAATCTGACTTTTTTCAAATCTAACCGCTGGCCAGATGATGACGCCTTTATATAATGTTATGTCACCATCCTACCCCCCCCCCCCCCTTCCCCCCACCCTTTCTTCAAAAGGTGCAGAAAGAACGAGGAACAAGTTCTGCAAATCCCGAGGTCACCAGATGTCACCGTTGGTGCTCAGGCAGGTTTAAGTTCTGCTGCATTCCATCCAGGGCTCGTTTTTTTTTAATTTGCTAAAAGCTGCCTCAACCTTACTAATGCTATGGTAGCTGGAGGGCCTCATGGAGGTATATACAGAAATATGATCTTAGAGCTAAATGACAGGTGTGAAATGTGTGATAATTGAGTCATTGCTGAGCAAAAAAATGATCTCTTTTTGAAAAATTGTTTAATTCTGCGAATATCTTCATTTTAGATAGGACGCTCTCCTAGATTAGATTATTGTGTGGTTAGTGATGTATTATTTTCGTAGTTAGTCTGGTTCTCACGTTTAAGGAGTTTTTTTTTTGCTAAAATGGCCTGTTCATGAAAAATAGTGAAGGTTAATGTTTGCAGGTGGAAGTGCTTGGTCTGAGACGCATGTTGGAATAGGCTTTGAGTGAATGCAGTTTATTTTGTAGATGGCAAACACTACAGCCATGGTGCATCTATGCCGAAAGGGGTGAATGGTGGATGGGGTGCCATTGGTATGGTCTCATTCATACTGGATAGTGTTGTGCTTTTAAACCACTGATGAAACTATGTTCTCATCCAGGCATTCCTTGTGCCCTTATTGAAGGTTATCTGGTGGTGAATCATTTACTGCAGAATACCCAGTCTCTGATCTGCTCTTCGCACAATATTTGTGCGGCTGGTGTAGTTAGCTAGTCAGTTATTGATTTTGGTTTATTTTTTTCACATGAAGTAAGACACAGTGAGAAACCTTTTTTTGAGCACATTCCAGGCAAATCACACCATACACAAGTACGATCAAACCATGCATGAATAAATCAAGATAGTGCAAAAAGGCAAATAAACTGTTCAGCTTCCACATTTCCACCAATATGCACATTGATTTAAGTTTTACCAGAGCAGCTCCGTGCCATATTTGGTCAATGTCAAGGACAATGCACCTCGTCTTTCGAAATTTAGCTTTTGTCTCTCTTTAGCTTTTGTACCCATTTGCCTTTTGGACTAAGGCTCTGATAGGCCCTGTAACCAAGTTCCTGGCAAAATCCAATCCGACTACCAGTGAGTAGGTGGAGCAAAAACCCCTGTAGAAACGCAGAAATACGAGAGAAAAATACAAAAATGGTGGAAACGTTGAGCTGATAAACCAGTATCTGTTGGTGTGCTCAAAGCCACTGCAAATGGGACTAGCTTAGCTTAGCTGGGGTATCCTTGGCGGGTCCATCGTGTTTCAGATTCTGCAATATATTTCTCCCTATAGTGTCACTTCTGTGTTAATAGCTCTTATCATTGAAATCTCTTCAACACTTCCAATAAAACCGAATATTTATTTATTTGCATTGGCCAGGAGCTTTGATGGTGACTGCCTTGCATCTGGAATTCCTGCAGAAGTTGATTGCTGCCGGACTGTTGAAGGGGACAAAATGGCGGCCTGAGCCATATATGGAGGCGCTCCGTGAGGTGGGATTTGTCGACGTACGCATGGAGGAGCAGAGAGTCAGAGGAGAATCGTTTCAGGCAATCTTCGCCGCAGCCAAGAAGGCCTGAGTGTGATGTTCCCCGAACCATTATATTCCAGTAACCTGATGCTGTCAAATGATTCATTAGTACTGTGAATGCATTGTGGAACAGAATCACTTCCACCAATAATATTTACTGGTTGACGTAAATTTAATATGTGCAGAGGAATCTTACAATACTCCTTAGTTCCGCTTTTGTGAAGCTATTCAGTAATTGTACAATTCTCTACTGCAAACAAATAGCAGCAAATGGGTATGTGTCCTAACACAGTTAATCCCCTTTGGCTGAACCTCCTGAAGCAATTTGTAGGGATGGCTGCAATAAATCTATGTCAGATGCTGAGGATGACTAGCGGAGTAGACCTGATGGGCCGAATGGTCTACTTTTGTTCCTATGGATTATGAACTAATGCTAACAATCTTTTCACCAATATCTTGGCGAAACTCCTCAATAATATAGAACCTTCAATAGGATAAGAAGAGTTTAGCCAGGCAACTCATGGGCAGTGTATAAGAAGGTATAGCAGATGCTGGTTTTCACCGAAGAGAGACACAAAATGCTGGAGTAACTCAGCGGGTCAGGCAGCATCTCTGGAGAAAAGGAATAGGTGACGTTTTGGGTCAAGGCCTCTTGCTCCATGGACTGTTCTATCAATGCGTAAAACTTAGAGCTGCATGTTAAATCTTGATTCACTGTTTTTAATAATTAACCAAATATCAACAAATCCAGCCTGAGTTTATCTCAGGCTGGTTGTTAATTACCAATTTGCTGTAATTTATTTCCATCATCTAGCGTTTGGACCGTTCCAATGTTCGTAATATTAGGAGATCTTTTTCCACATTTAACCCAAGAAGAGAATATCCTTGATCTATTTGGTGAATCTCATTCAACGTCAGGCCATTCGGGCTGGAAGCTGTGTTTTTAAAACCATCGATTGCATTTAAAATCTTGGTTGCAATAAAAAAATATATATGACATGGCATTAACTTGAGCGGAATTTGTTAATATCTGCTTTATTATTAAAAACAGCAAATCGAGGTTTAAAACGCAGCTCTAAGTTTTATGCACTGATAAGAAAACTCATATCAGCTCCCCATGAGCTGCCTGACTAAACTCTCCCAATGGAGAGAAGGAATGGGTGACGTTTCGGGTCGAGACCCTTCTTCAGACTGAATAACTATTAAACTATCAAACTATCAGCCTGAAGAAGGGTCTCAACCTGAAAACATCACCCATTCCTTCTCTCCAGAGATGCTGCCTGTCCCGCTGTTACTCCAGCATTTGTGTCTATCTTCGGTTTAAACCAGCATCTGCAGTTCCATCCTACATAAACTCTCCTTATGCTTGCCCTTCCTTATCTGAGTGGCAGAAATCTAGTAGTAATCAGACAATTTCACTCTCCCACTTACAATCAGCATGCAATGGTGCACAGAATAGGTGGAGAACAATGAAAATCTGGATTGTGGTTTAATCTATCATAATTAGAAGTGAACTAAAAATAAATAATTTATATGTTGGATATCAAATGTACTTACTGTAGACAACGGAAGAAATCTGGTAGGATGATGATTGAAACTTTCAGGAAAGGAAAGAGAGTGGGACTAGATTGTTGGGCTTTTTTGAATAAAATTACCTTCACAGATTTGAGAGGCCACTTGTGCCTTTTCTGTTGTAATTTTTTTTATCACAGAATTAAAATATTAACTATGTTGTAAATTTGAGACCTTGTCTTTGATCCATAATAATCACTTTACTGACTACTGTTCTGAGACTCCCTACAGCTGGTTTGAATAAATAGAAAGTTGATAGATAAAAAGTATGAAAGCTTGCTTGTTGAGGGCTCTGAGCAACCATATCACTGTGGAAGATAATCACTCTTCAGTATGTGCTGTGATCCACAATAGCTGAGCATCAGTAAATCCTCTGAGGCAGAGCTTGTGTTCTGGAAAAGGTGACAGCACAGACCACAGATGAATTAATAGCAAAATTCCACAACTTCATGGATTCTGAAACAGTCCCGGCAGATTGGGAAATTATAATATTGCATTCTGTCTTAAGGGGGTAGAGCAAAAATAGGGAATTTTCCTCAGAAAATGGGGCTCAAAACCTCTCAAGTCCCATTGTCTTTCACCCCAAGCTCCAAATGGTGATAGGGTAGATAAGAGACCACTCTAAGCAAGCTTTAATATTTTTAAACTATTATTATCTAGATCCGCCAACCTCCCACCCTGTTTCCAAAGCCAGTGACGTGACCTTTGGCAGTCCCGGTCACAGCTACAGTGACTAGCTATGATCTCCTGGGTTAATATATCCAAGGTCCACACATCCGCAGTTGATATCAAGTTTCAGATTAGTTTATTGTCACATGTACCGAGGTATAGTGACAAGCTTTTGTTGCGTGCTAGCCAGTCAGCGGAAAGACAATACATGATTACATTTTTGCCATTGACGTGTACAGATACATGATAAAGGGTATAATGATTAGTGCAAGAGAAAGTTCAGTAAAAATTGGTGGCGCCGTGGATGGTGCAGGAGATAGTCAAAGCATAAAGCAGGATATAGACCAGTTGAAAATACTGTACTCGCAGAAAAATGGCAGATGGAGTTTCAGCTGGAGAAGTGTGATGTGTTGCACTTTGGGAGGTCAAATGTAATGAGAAAGTGTACAGTAAGTGGTAGGACCCCCAGGAGCATTGAAGTACAGAGAGATCTTGGGATGCAAGTCCATAGCTCCCTGAAAGTGGCAAAACAAATAGATGGATGGTAAAGAAGGCATATTGGGCTTCATCAGTCAGGGTTTTGAGTATAACATTTCGGAAGTCATGTTACAGCTGTATGAAATATTGGTTATGCCACATTTTAGGCCACATGGGATATTCTGTTCAGTTCTGGTTGCTGCCTACAGGAAGAGTTTGGGGAACTGCAGAAGGGCTTTACCAGGATGTTGCCTGGATTAAAGAGAGGTGAGGAGAGGTTGGACAAATGTGGATTGGTTTCTCTGGACTGCTGGAAGCAAGGGGAGACCTGACAGAAGTATATAACAATTGTGAGATGACTAGAGAGGGGACATAGTCTGTCTTTTCCAGAGTGGAAATATGAAATACTATAGGCATAGATATTTCAGAGGGGGTAAGTTTGAAAGGAGGTTTACCAGATATCTTGTTCACACAGAGTGGCAGGTCCCTGGAACATGCTGCCAGGGTGGTGGTGGAATTAGATAAAGCAGTGACGTTCAAGAGACACTTAGACAGGCTGGCTGTGAAGTGATCTAAACCGTGTGCAGGCTGATGGGAAGAGTTAACATAGAAACATAGAACATATAAATTAGGTGCAGGAGCAGGCCATTCGGCCCTTTGAGCCTGCACCGCCATTCAATATGATCATGGCAGGTCATCCAACTCAGTATCCTGTACCTGCAGCCACAAGGGCCACATCCAACTCCCTCTTATATATGGCCAACGAACTGACCTCAACTATCTTCTGTGGCAGAGAATTCCACAGATTCACCACTCTCTGTGTGAAAAACGATTTTCTCATCTCGGACCTAAAAGACTTCCCCCTTATCCTTAAACTGTGACCCCTTGTCCTGGACTTCCCCAACATCGGGAACAATCTTCCTGCATCTAGCCTGTCCAACCCCTTAAGAATTTTGTAAGTCTCTATGAGATCACTCTTCAATCTTCTAAATTCCAGCGAGTACAAGCCGAGTCTATCCAGTCTTTCTTCATATGGAAGTCGTGCCATCCCAGGAATCAGTCTGGTGAACCTTTTCTGTACTCCCTCTATGGCAAGAATGTCTTTCCTCAGATTAGGAGACCAAAACTGTACGCAATACTCCAGGTGTGGCCTCACCAAGACCCTGTACAACTGCAGTAGAACCTCCCTGCTCTTGTACTCAAATCCTTTTGCTATGAATGCCAACATACCATTCACTTTCTTCACAGCCTGCTGCACCTGCATGCCTACTTTCAATGACTTGTCATCCGCAAACTTCGAGATGTTGCATTTAATTCCCTCGTCCAAATCATTAATGTATATTGTAAATAGCTGGGGTCCCAGCACTGAGCCTTGCGGCACCCCACTAGTCACTGCCTGCCATCCTGAAAAGGACCCGTTCACTCCTACTCTTTGCTTCCTGTCTGCCAGCCAGTTTTCTATCCACATCAATACTGAACCACCAATACCGTGTGCTTTAAGTTTGTATACCAATCTCTTATGTGGAACTTTGTTGAAAGCCTTCTGAAAGTCCAGATATAACACATCCACTGCTTCTCCCTTATCCACTCCACTAGTTACATCCTCAAAAAATTCAATGAGATTCGTCAGACATGATTTACCTTTCGTAAATCCATGCTGACTTTGTCCAATGATTTCACCAATTTCCAAATGCGCTGCTATCCCATCTTTAATAACTGACTCTAGCAGTTTCCCCACTACCGATGTTAGACTAACTGGTCTGTAATTCCCTGTTTTCTCTCTCCCTTCCTTTTTAAAAAGTGGGGTTACATTAGCTACCCTCCAATCCTCAGGAAATACTCCAGAATCTAAAGAGTTTTGAAAAATTATCACTAAGACATCTGCTATTTCTGGGGCTACTTCCTTAAGTACTCTGGGATGCAGCCTATCTGGCCCTGGGGATTTATCGGCCTTTAATCCATTCAATTTACCTAACACCACTTTCCGGCTAACCTGGATTTCACTCAGTTCCTCCATCTCATTTGACCCGCGATCCCCTGCTATTTCCGGCAAATTATTTATGTCTTCCTTAGTGAAGACAGAACCAAAGTAGTTATTCAATTGGTTTGCCATGTCCTTGTTCCCCATGATCAATTCACCCGTTTCTGACTGCAAGGGACCTACATTTGTTTTAACTAATCTTTTGCGCTTCACATATCAATAAACTTTTGCAGTCAGTTTTTATGTTTCCTGCCAGTTTTCTTTCATACTCCATTTTCCCTTTCCTAATTAAGCCCTTTGTCCTCCTCTGTTGGTCTCAGAATTTTTCCCAGTCCCCGGTAGGCTGCCTTTTCTGGCTAATTTGTACGCTTCATCTTTTGCTTTGATACTATCCCTGATTTCCCTTGTTATCCACGGATGCGCTACCTTCCCTGATTTATTCTTTTGCCATACTGGGATGAACAATTGTTGTAGTTCATCCATGCAGTCTTTAAATGCCTTCCATTGCATATCCACCGTCAACCCTTCAAGAATCAATTGCCAGTCCATCTTAGCCAATTCACGTCTCATACCCTCAAAGTTCCCTTTCTTTAAGTTCAGGACCCGTCTTTCTGAATTAACAATGTCACTCTCCATCCTAATGAAGAACGCAACCATATTATGGTCACTCTTGCCCAAGGGGCCACGTACAACAAGGCTGCTAACTAACCCTTCCTCATTACTTAATACCCAGTCTAGAATAGCCTGCTCTCTCGTTGGTTCCTCTACATGTTGGTTTAGAAAACTATCCCGCATACATTCCGAGAAATCCTCTTCCTCAGCACTCCTTCCAATTTGATTCACCCAATCTATATGTAGATTGAAGTCACCCATTATAACAGTTTTACCTTCGTTGCACGCATTTCTAATTTCCTGTTTGATGCCATCCCCAACTCCACTACTACTGTTAGGTGGCCTGTACCACAACACCCACTAGCGTTTTCTGTCCCTTAGTGTTTCGCAGCTCCACCCATATCAATTCCACATCCTCCAAGCTAATGTCCTTCCTTTCTATTGCGTTAATCTCCTCTCTAACCAGCAATGCTACCCCACCTCCTTTTCCTCTCTGTCTATCCCTCCTGAATATTGAATATCCCTGGATGTTCAGCTCCCAGCCTTGGTCACCCTGGAGCCATGTTTCCTTGATCCCAACTATATCATAATTATTTATAGCTATCTGCACATTCAACTCATCCACCTTATTACGAATGCTCCTCGCATTGAGACACAAAACCTTCAGGCTTGTTTTTACAATGCACTTGCCCCTTTTACAATTATGTTGAAAAGTGGCCCTTTTAGATTTTCGCCCTGGATTTGTCTGCCTGCCACTTTTCACCTTGCTACCTATTGCTCCTATCCTCATTTTACACCCCTCTGTCTCTCTGCTCACACATTTAAGAAACCCTCCACTTCTTATTCTCTGTTTGTTACTTAAGACTGGCATCGTGGTCAGTACAGATATGGTGTGTTCGCAAAGGGCGTTTTTTCAAGAGATCTTCTTCAAAGTGGTATAAACCAGCATCTGCTGTTCTTTGTTTCTATGTTTTTGGCTTACTTCTCAAGGTATACCTACTTTGAAGAAGATAGACACAAAATGCTGGAGTCACAACGGGTCAGGCAGCATCTCTAGAGAAAAGGAATAAGTGATGATTCGGGTTGTGAACTTTCTTCAAGAAGAAGGGTTTCAACCCGACACGTCACCTATTCCTTCTCTCCAGAGATTGCTGCCTGACCCGTCGAGTTACTCCAGCATTTTGTGCCTATCTGGTGTAAACCAGCATCTGCAGTTCCTTCCTACAGCTACTTGGAAGAAGTTCTCTTCCTCTCAGTCTGAAGAAGAGTTCGGACCAGAAACATCACCTATCCATTTTGTCCACAGATCATAATCATCATAATCATAATAATACTTTATTAGCCAAGTATGTTTTGCCACATACGAGGAATTTCATTTCCAATACAGTCATACCATTAAAAAACAACAGAACACACCAACTAAATTTTAACATAAACATCCACCACAGTGACTCCTCCACATTCCTCACTTGGATGGAAGGCGAAAAAAAGTAAAATCTCTTCCCTTCTTTGTTCTCCCGCGGTTAGGGGCCTTGAGCTTTCCGTTGACGGGGTAATCTTGGCTCCCGTAGCCGGCGGCGTTTGGGCCTTCGCGTCGGGGCAATCAAGGTCCTGCATCTGGGGCAATCTCAGCTCCCCCGCACTGAGCGATCGAACCCCGGGTTGGGGTTGGTCGAAACCTTCTGGGTCATTTGGAGCTTCCCAACATCGGTCACAACTCGAGACTGCGAGCTCCTTGATGGTGAAATCCGCAGGCCTCGGTTGGAGCGTCGATCCCAGGCAAGGGACCGGCTCTGATGATAGGTCCACGTCCACGTGGTGGGACTCAAAGACAGTCCCGAGCAAGGCCGCCAGCTCCATGATGTTAGACCGCAGAGCGACCGGAGATACGGTCCGGAAAACAATTGCATCTCCAGCAGGGTAAGAGATTGAAAAAAATGTTTCCTCCGACCCCATCCCCCACCCCCCACATAAAACAAACCAGCGAACATTAACACAAACTTTAAAACACACAAAAAAAAAGACGGACAGCCCGCTTTGTATGTAATGACTACAAGCGCAAATCGAGCGTGAATAATATGCTGACTTCTCTCGGATGGGATACCCTGGAGCTCCGCACAATCAGGCTAAGACTTATTGCAATTTACAAGGAGATTCAAAAAAACACGCCATCAAATCTCCCGTCATCCCAGAGCACCAACTGCCATGAAACAAATAATGGTCCCTACATCATCAACTCGCTAAATTTAAAATAAACTTTGCTACCAATATTCCCTTTACCCAAGGACGATAAGGAAATGGAACAGGTTGCCACCCAACACACGTGCTGCTCTAGGTGTTAAGTCATTGAAAAAGGGGATTGAGCAACAAAATCTCCTCAACTTGGTCAAATAGGCCCACTTCAAAATTTAATCACTAGTCTACTCACTCCGGCCTGCGCAAGATAACCACTGATGAGGTGTTTGCACAGTAATCAACCAGAACCAGAACCAGTCTGTTGGCGCGACTGCCATTGTGCGGCGCCCCTGCTGGTAGATGCTGCCTGATCCGCTGAGTTACTCCAGCACTTTGTGTCTAACTTTGGTATAAACCGGCATCTGCAGTTTTTGTGTCTCTACGTTTTGTGTCTCCACAGTTCCACAGTGTTACCTTATGTCCCTGCCTACTATCCAGATCCAGTACCAATGGATGTTATTGCCCATCAAGGATACTAGAGTATCTTTGTTGCCCATTGATGATACTATCCTGGTATCTTTTTTTAGGACAGTTCCTTGATTTCTATTTCCAGATACAAAAATGTGATACCCTTTGAATGGTTTGAGGAATTTGATATTACAACAAAAGAACACAACAGGGTTATGCAGGCAAGAATCACTCTATTTAGTCTCTGCCCACACTCTGATGTTCCCAGATAGAATAGCTCGGTAATGATAATTCAGTTTATTTTAAAAATGAAGATCATTCATTTGCCATTGTCTGTTGTTGTGCTGCTGCAAGTAAGAATGTCACTGTTCTATCTGGGACATATGCCAATATGTACTCTTACTACAAGAAGAATTTCACTATCTGGAACACATGACAATAAAACACTCTTGACTCTTGGCGCGTTGTTGTCGGTCGCCGCTCGCTTCTCTCGTCTCGCATTAACTTCAGTGACAAGACCCCAACCAACGGACTGGCTCCGTTCCGCGTGTAAATCGAATTTGGACACATCCCTGACTTCGGTGTGCAGGGGTGGGCGTCTGGGCGTGTGTCGTGCGGCAAGGGGTGGGCGTCTGGGCGTGTGTCGTGCGGCAAGGGGTGGGCGACTGGGCGTGTGACGTGCGGCAAGGGGTGGGCGACTGGGCGTGTGTCGTGCGGGAAGGGGTGGGCGACTGGGCGTGTGACGTGCGGCAAGGGGTGGGCGTCTGGGCGTGTGTCGTGCGGCAAGGGGTGGGCGTCTGGGCGTGTGTCGTGCGGCAAGGGGTGGGCGACTGGGCGTGTGTCGTGCGGCAAGGGGTGGGCGTATGGGCGTGTGACGTGCGGCAAGGGGGTGAGCGACTGGGCGTGTGTCGTGCGGCAAGGGGTGGGCGACTGGGCGTGTGACGTGCGGCAGGGGTGGGCGTCTGGGCGTGTGTCGTGCGGCAAGGGGTGGGCGTCTGGGCGTTGTGTCGTGCGGCTGGGGTGGGCGTCTGGGCGTGTGTCGTGCGGCAAGGGGTGGGCGTATGGGCGTGTGACTGCGGCAAGGGGTGAGCGACTGGGCGTGTGTCGTGCGGCAAGGGGTGGGCGACTGGGCGTGTGACGTGCGGCAAGGGGTGGGCGACTGGGCGTGTGTCGTGCGGCAAGGGGTGGGCGTCTGGGCGTGATGTCGTGCGGTAAGGGGTGGGCGTCTGGGCGTGTGTCGTGCGGCAAGGGGTGGGCGTATGGCGTGTGTCGTGCGGCAAGGGTGTGGGCGTCTGGGCGTGTGTCGTGCGGCAAGGGGTGGGCGACTGGGCGTGTGTCGTGCGGGAAGGGGTGGGCGACTGGGCGTGTGACGTGCGGCAAGGGGTGGGCGACTGGGCGTGTGACGTGCGGCAAGGGGTGGACGACTGGGCGTGTGACGTGCGGCAAGGGGTGGACGCATGTTGTGCAATTGCAGCGGGAGCAACGTTGGTGGCTGAAGTTGGAGAAATGTTTGCTGAGTGGATCTCGCAACAACTGGCGAAACCTACTCACAGCTTGTTGGGATGGGTGGCGAAAAAGTTCTTTGAGAGGAATAACAGATTCCTGGAGGAGAGTGCCGTGAAACTGTGCGACATCCAGCCCGAGAATGTGGTTCTGGAGCTGGGCTTCGGTCCGGGCCTGGGGCTGCAGGAAGCTGCCCGGCGTCTAACACATCCCGGGGGGAAACTGTACGGGCTGGACATCTCGGAGTACATGTATAATACCGCCAGCGAGCGGCTGCAGGCGGACATCCAGTCGGGGAAGGTGACTCTGTTTCTGGGCAGCGTGGAGCAGATCCCTTTGGGGGACAGTTCGGTGGACAAGGTTTATCACTGCAACTGTTACTACTTCTGGCCTGACCTGCGAGCTGGGAGCAGAGAGATCCACAGGGTGATGAAACCAGGTACAATACGTCTCGACCCGAACCGTCGCCTATCTCATTCGCGCCTCAGATGCTGCTGCACCCGCTGAGTTTCTCCAGCCTTTTGTGTCCCCTCGATTCTACAGCATCTGCAGTTCCTTCTTTAACACAATACTAGATCCGCTTTATCACTGTGTTCATCGACCCGCCACGAACCCCTCTACGCACCCTGTTTACTGGGACTTGGACAGCAGCCTTCTGTGTCTGGGAGATTCAAATCACTACCACAGACTGGGAGTAGACACCTCATATGTCAGAGGGCGGTGAATGTGAGGTACACTTTATGCTCACAAATTAATGCTCAAAGACTTTTAACTCGTGAAAAAAATCAAACATGTTTTTGATTTTTTCCACGAGTCAAATTAAACTGTTCAAGTTAAAAATGGAAACATTTAAACTCGTTGCAGTAACGTAATGGCCCGTGCGTTTACCATAGTTTCTCGTGAGTCTATCGTGGGAACTTTTTTTATAATCTTAAAGGGACTGAACCAAAGTAGTATAATATGTATATACATATTATATATATTATATATATTTCAATTCCAACCCCGAAGCAATTGAGAGGCGATTTCTTGGGGCCGTGTAATTTAACGTGTGTCTTTGCTTTTAAAAGTGAAGCTGTTTAATTGTTTACGCTGCGCGCTGTGTTTCGTGTTGGGGAGAGTGCTGCTGTTACAATGCTTTCGATTTTATACTGCCCTCCCCCTTCCACAGAAAAATGCCTAATTTTTTCTTTGTGCCCGCTCTCCTGGGAGCAATCCAAACCAGGGGAACAATGAACCCTCAGAGGCTTCGCGTTCCTTGCTCCTATATATGGACCTCGCTCGCTCGCAACTGTATGAGCGCTCGATCAACCAGACATCGGCCAACACGGAGGCCTGATTACTGAAAACAAAGTCAACTTGTACCAGACCTCATCATCTTCCTTCCGACAACCCGTAACCACGGCACCACACTTTCAACAGAAAACTTAATATTTAAAGAATATATTATGGGACATTGGATTGTCTGAAGAAGGGTCCCGAGCAGAAACGCCACATATGTGTGTGTGTGTGTGTGTCTGTGTGTGTCTGTGTGTGTGTCTGTGTGTGTGTCTGTGTGTGTGTCTGTGTGTGTGTCTGTGTGTGTGTTTGTGTGTGTGTGTGTGTGTGTATCTGTGTGTATAACTGTGTGTGTGTCTGCTGTCGGGTCCCGGCTGCCGCTCAAAGTCCCGAGCTGCTTCCTTCCTCTGAAGTGGCGGCCAGTCCTGCTGTCTGTGTGTATCTGTGAGTGTGTGTGTATGTGTGTGTGTCTGTCTGTCTGTGTGTATCTGTGTGTGTGTGTGTCTGTGTGTGTGTGTGTGTGTGTGTGTGTGTGTGTGTGTCTCTGTCTGTCTGTGTGTATCTGTGTGTGTGTGTGTGTGTGTGTGTGTGTGTGTCTGCTGTCGGGTCCCGGCGGCCGCTCAAAATCAGTCACCCGAGCTGCTTCCTTCCTCTGAAGTGGCGGCCAGCTGCTGTCTGTGTGTATCTGTGTGTGTGTGTGTGTGTGTGTGTGTGTCTCTCTCTCTCCCTCTCTGTCTATCTGTGTGTATCTGTGTGTGTGTCTGCTGTCGGGTCCCGGCGGCCGCTCAAAGTCACCCGAGCTGCTTCCTTCCTCTGAAGTGGTGGCCAGCTGCTGTCTGTGTGTATCTCTCTCTCTATGTGTGTGTGTGTGTATGTGTGTGTGTGTCTCTCTCTCTCTCCCTCTCTGTCTATCTGTGTGTATAACTGTGTGTGTGTCTGCTGTCGGGTCCCGGCCGCCGCTCAAAGTCATCCGAGCTGCTTCCTTCCTCTGAAGTGGCGGCCAGTCCTGCTGTCTCTGTGTGTGTGTGTGTGTGTGTGTGTGTGTGTGTGTGTGTGTGTGTGTCTGCTGTCGGGTCCCGGCGGCCGCTCAATGTCAGTCACCCGAGCTGCTTCCTTTTTTAAAATTATTTAAAATAGAGATCCATTGCAAAAAGTATTTAAAAACATAAAACAACAAGAAATGCACTTACCACGTTATTGGTTACTGGAGGATGCGCATTTTCCCTTTGTAGGTCATATCAATAGATGCCGCCGCGCTGAAATAACTCAAAGCCACAGGATGGAGATGTATTTTAACATTGTTGCTTTATTAAAACATACCTTCATTCACGGTTGGCTCAAGAGTAACGGGAGAGGAACTTGGTAACTCGGGAGAGGAACTTGGAACATCGCAGCAATGACATACCCGTGGGAACTCGGTTACACACTTGATCATAAACTTGAAGCACAGCCACGAGTCTGTCACTCGGGGTACCTCGTGGGTCAACTCGCACCGTGAGACAGGAAATCTTGGAAGCAAGAGATTCTTTATTTTACGAGTCTGCAGACCGGGTGCCTCTCCAATTCGAGACACGCCAAAGCCAAAGAAATCATCCCCCTTTATACACAGAATCTTACATTCAACCTTCCCTCCGGACCCTTCTCCAATCAGGGTCGGAGGTGCACAATCTGTAGGTACATCCCACCGTACATCCCCTCGCACCTCCCATATCATACATCGCATGTTCAAACATGTTCATGGTAATGAGCAATTTCTTAATCAGGGGTGTGTTGTAATATTCATTTATTCTATTAAGCATGCTCAGTTGGTCATGACCTACCCAAGTTTTACTCACCTCCTAGTGAACCCTCTCAGTTCTCCTATATCAGTACTAAAGCTAAACTATCGTGACAAGGGTCCCATCTATCACCCCCTTCCACTGATAGGGATCTCTCTACATCACTCCCTTCTACCGCTATACAATGCTATTACTTCTTACTCAAGGACCCAAGGATGGGTCTGGCAACCTTCAGATACAGCTGTGTCAGAATCCTCTCTCCAGCCCCTCTCTGTTTGAATTCTCTTTAAAACTCCTTACTTTAATGGGGTTTAATCACTTTGTGCCTCACAGTGAATGTGGAATTCATTGCCACCGAAGGCCGTGGAGGTCAAGCCAATGGATATTTTAAGGCAGAGATCGATAGATTCTTGATTAGCACCGGTGTCAGGGGTTACGAGGAGAAGGCAGGGGAACGGGGTTGAGAGGGAAAGGTAGATAGATCCGCCATGATTGAATGACAGAGTAGACTTGATGGGCCGAATGGCTTGCCCCACTGATTTACTCCAGCATGTTGTGTCTATTTTGCCTTTAACTTGTGAACTTATGTCAACTGGGAAACAATGTAAGTAGGAGAGGTTTTCCGTGCACAGTGAACTTATTTGAGGGAGCAGGGCTGTAGATAGAAAATGTTGCCATGCTCCCAGGCCCAGTCCCATCGCCACCTCTCCCCATCCCTCTAAGGACCAATGCTTTGCGCAGTTAGAGTCATTGAGTTATACAGCACAGAAACAGGCCCATAGTCCATGCCGATCAAGATGAGCTTCAGTCCCACCACTGGAATCTACTTCAGTCCCACCGACCCACATTTGACCCATATCCCTCTAAACCTTTCCTATCCATGTAACTGTCCAATTGTCTTTTAAATGTTGTTATAATATTTTAAGGATCTACTTCATAGGGTTCATTTTGTGTCTATCTTCGGTTTAAACCAGCATCCACTGTTCCTTTCTACACATTTTGTCTGCTCGACCGTGAAATCTCCTCAAGGTATGCTTACTTTGAAGAAGTTCTCCTCCTCCCAACAGGAGTTCTGCAACACCCTCCCTCGCTGCCCATTCGCTGTGATTTCTCCAGCTCTCCAGCTCTACGACCATGTTTTAACTCAGACTCACTCATTCATTTGTTCTTTGTACCTTTTCATATCTCTAGTTTCCCTCCCCCCCGACACTCAGTCTGAAGAAGGGTCTCGACCTGAAATGTCAGTTATTCATTTTCTCCAGAGATGCTACCTGACCCACTGAGTTACTCCAAAATTTTGTGTGTCTATCTCAAATTCTACCATTGAAGTTTGTGTAGGAAGGAACTGCAGATGCTGGTTTAAACCAAAGATAGACACAAAATGGTGGAATAACTCAGCGGGACAGGCAGCATCTCTGGTGAGAAGGAATGGGTGACATTTCGAGTCGAGACTGTTCTTCAGACTCTAAATCTGAAAAAGAGTCTCGACCCGAAACGTCACCCATTCCTTCTCTCCAGAGATGCTGCCTGCCCCGCTGAGTTACTCATGCATTTTGTGTCTATCTTGAAATTTAAGTTGCTTCATATACCTTCCAAAGAAACCAGGTGTTTCTAACTTTTATTCCACAGGAGCTCTCATGGTCACCACCTTGCACCTGGAGGCTCTGCAGAGGGTGGTTGCTTCTGGAGTGTTGAAGGATACAAACTGGCAGCCTGAATTGTACATGAAGGCTCTCAGTGAGACGGGATTTGTTAACGTGCGCATGGAAGAGCAGCAAGACAATGGAAGATCCTTCAAAGCCATCTTTGCCACAGCAAACAAGGCCTGAGATTGCTGTTATCAAAGCCATTATTATCTTTAATAGCTTAATACTAAATGGAGCATTGATCCGTTAGCTATGGATAAGTATTGTGGAGCACAATCACCTACAATTGTCCCAGATAGTTGAGAAACCAGTTGAATTATTTCAATTCACGCTGTTTTGTTAAAACTGTGCTTTGTTTTGAACATTCAATACATCGCACAGAACAATAGAGCACACCAGCAAGCCCTTCAGCCCACAATGTCTGTGCTGTACGTGATGCCAGGTTTAACTAATGTCCTCTGCCTGCATGTGACCATTCTACATGAACATTCTTTGCATATCCATGTGCCTACCTAAAAGCCTTAAATGCCACTACCATATCTATTTCCACCATCACCCATGGCAGTATGTTGCAACTACTCACAACTCTATGTAAAACAAAATTGTCAGCCTTCATCCAATACAGTCTAACTACTTTTGCCACAGGTTCAAGGCTGACGCCATCTCACTGGCCCTACATTCATCTTAGGAACAGCTAGATAACAAGGATACCCACGCCAGACTTGTTTATTGACAATAGCCCTGCCTGCAACACCTTAATACCAACCAAACTCATCTGCAAACTCCTGGATCTAGAAGTAAGCACCCCTTCTGCTAATAGATGCTAAACTTTCCGATGCATAGACAGCAGTCAGTGAGGATAAGTGACTATGCATTCTCCATAATAATACTCAACACTGGTGCCTCAAATGAATGCACAATCAGACTCCTACTATACTCCCTATAATCCACAACTGTGTGGCCAGATTTAGCTGCAAATCCATCCATATTTGCAGATGATACAACTGGATGGGCCAGTTCTCAAACAATGATGAGACATGAAGGAGATAGAGAGTTTAGTAACATAGTGTCAGGACAGTAAATTCTCCCCCAATGTCAGCAAGATGAAGGATTAGTTATCAACTTCAGGAAGTGCGGTGAAGTACATGTCCCTACCAGCATCAATGGTGCTGAAGTGGAAATGGTTGAGAGCTTCAAGTTCCTAGGTGTAAATATTACCAACAATCTGCCCTGGACCACCACATTGAAGTTACAGCCAAAAAGCACACTAATGCCTCATTTGCCTCGGAAATGTGGCGCCTCCAATGGGTCTTACCAACTTCTACATGAGCACAGTAGAAAGCATACCGTCATGCTACATCATAGCTTGGGTTGGCTTGTAACCCAGTCCATCACACAGCCCAGACCTTGCTCCTTTGACTCTCTCTACACTTCACGCTGCCTCGGGAAAGTAGCTAACAATATCAAGGATCTTTGGTCATTCCTTCTTCTCACCGAAGCTGTCGGGAAGGAGATAGAAAGGCATGAAAACACAAACCACCATAAATAGTATTTTTCCCTCCGTTATCAGACGTCTGAATGGTCCTTCCATAAGCCAGCTACAATTTTCCAACCTACTTCATCGTGGACATTGGAATTCTTCCCTCGAACTGTTATGCTACAATGCTGAGAAACTATATTTATACTGCACTCTGTTATTTTTCTCATCAACTGTTGTATGTGTATGGTTTGATTGTATTATCTGATTTGATTCAATGGCATGCAGACAAAAGCTTTTCACTGCATCATTGAACACCTGACAATAATAAACCAATACCCATACCAATACACATTCGTGCAATGGGACAACCAGCACTGCACATAATACTCCAAATGTGACCAAACCATAGTTTTATAAAGCTGCAACATATCTTCCTTATTCCTATACTCAACTATCTGACCAATTAAGGGAAGAATACCAAACACCGTCTTTACCATTCGATCTACTTTAGTTTAGTTTAATTTAGAGATGCAGCATAGAAACAGGACCTTCAGTCCACCCATTCACACTAGTACTATGTACAAACAAGGAACTGCAAATGCTGGTTTACCAAAGAAAGACACAAATTACTGGAGTATTGTAGCGGGTCAAGCAGCATCCCTGGAGAACGTGGATAGGTGACGTTTCTGATCGGGACCCTTCTTCAGTCTGAAGGGTCCCGACGCAAAACGCCACCTATCCAGGGTCCCGACCCAAAATGCCACCTATCCATGTTGAATGAATGAATTAATAAATTTATTGGCCAAGTTTTCACATACAAGGAATTTGCCTTGGTGCTCCGTCCGCAAGTAGCAACATGTGACAATTAGGAATGACAAAAAAACATTAAAACATTAGGAATGACACATAAAACATTCTCAGTGATGTTGTCTGACCTGCTGAGTTACTCCAGCATTTTGTGTCTTCTCATACTAGTTCCATGTTATCCCACTTTTGCATCTACTCCCTATGAACTTGGGGGCAATATACAGAGGCCAATTAACCTACAGTGCATTCAGAAAATATTCAGATCCCTTCACTTTTTCCACATTTTGTTATGTTACAGCCTTATTTTAAAATGGATTAAATTCTTTTTTTTAATCATCAATCTACACACAATACCCCAGAATCAAGAAGCAAATGCAGGTGTTTAGAAATGTTTGCAAAGTAATTAAAAATAAATAACTGAAATGTCACATTTACATAAGTATTCAGACCCTTTGCTATGACACTCAAAATTGAGCTTAGGTGCATCCTGTTTCCATTGATTATCCTTGAGATGTTTCTACAACTTGATTGGAGTCCACCAGTGGTAAATTAAATTAATTATACATGATTGGAAAGGCACACACCTGTCTATATAAGGTCCCACAGTTGACAGTGTATGTCAGGGTAAAAACCAAGCCACGAAGACAAAGGAATTGTCTGTAGACCTCCAAGACAGGATTGTGTTGAGACACAGATCTGGGGAAGGGTATAAAACAATTTCTGCAGCATTGCAGGTCCCGAAGAGCACAGTGGCTTCTGTCATTCTTAAATGGAAGAACATTGGAACCACCAGGACTCTTCATAGAGCTAGCCACCCGGCAAAACTGAGCAATCGGGGTAGAAGGGCCTTGATCAGGGAGGTGACCAAGAACCCGATGGTCACTCTGACAGAGCTGCAGAGTTCCTTTGTGGAGATGGGAGAACCTTCTAGAAGGACAACTGAAGCAGCACTCCACCAATCAGGCCTTTATGGTAGTGGCCAGATGGAAGCCACTCTTCAGTAAAAGGCACATGACAGCCTGCTTGGAGTTAGCCAAAAGGCAACTAAAGGACTCTCAGACCATGAGAGACAAGATATTCTGGTCTGATGAAACCAAGGTTGAACTTTTTGACCTGAATGCCAAGCGTCACGTCTGGAGGAAGCCAGGCACCCCTCATCATCTGAACAATACCATACCTACGGTGAAGCATGGTGGTGGCAGCATCATGCTGTGGGGATGTTCTTCAACAGCAGGAACTGAGAGACTAGTCAGGATCGAGGGAAAGATGAACAGAGCAAAGTACAGAGAGATCCTTGGTGAAAACCTGCTCCAGAGCGTTCTGGACTTCAGACTGGGGCGGAGGTTCATCTTCCAACAGGACAACAACCCTAAGCACACAGCCAAGACAATGCAGGAGTAGCTTCGTGACTAGTCTGTGAATGTCCTTCAGTGGCCCATCCACAGCCTGAACAACCGATTGAACATCTCTGGAGGGACCTCAAAAATAGCTGTGCATCGACGCTCCCCATCCAACCTAACAGAGCTTGAGAGGATCTGAAAAGACAAATGGGAGAAATTACCCAAATACTGTGCCAAGCTTGTAGCGTCATACCCAAGAAGACTTGGGGCTGTAATCGCTGCCAAAGGCACCTCAACAAAGTACTGAGTAAAAAAATCTGAATACTTATGTAAATGTTATATTTCAGTTATTTCTTTTTAATTACTTTGCAAAAATTTCTAAACACCGGTTTTCACTTTTTTATTATGGGGTATTGTGTGTAGATTGATGATTTAAAAAAAAAAATAATTTAATCTATTTTAGAATAAGGCTGTAACGTAACAAAATGTGAAAAAAGTGAAGGGGTCTGAATACTTTCTGAATGCACTGTACAATCCCACACGTATTTACGATGTGAGAAGAAACAGGAGCACCCAGAGGAAACCCACACGCTCAGAGGGAGAACATGGAAACTCCACACAGACAGTGCCCGAGGTCAGGATTGAACCGGATTCCTTGACGATTTGAGGCTGCAGCACTTACAGCTACGCCACTGTGCTGTCCTTGTGTTGCTAATTTTGGGAACCTATGGACTCTGATCCCAAGATCCTTCTGTACACAATGTGATAAACTTCTAGGTTTCCCCTCAGCTTCTAGAACTCCAGACAAAAACAATCCAAAGTTGTTCAATCTCTCCTTCTAGCTAATACTTTCAGGCAGCATCCTCTTAACCTCTTCTGCACCTTCTTTAAAGCCACCACAACCTTCTTGTAATGAAACTGCAAATTTGACCTAACGTATGTTTTTTACAGCTGCAATATGAGTTCCCATTTCTTTACGACCCTATCTACTTGTGTTGCCACTTTCGGGGAGTTAAGGACTTGGGCCTCAAGATCCTTAATGGTTCTTCTATTAACTGTATACTTTCCCTTTACGTGTAACTTCCCAAAGTGCAACACCTCACACTTGCTCAGATTAAACTACTTTTCTGCCCCTATCAGTGACTGATCTATATCCCGCTACAACCTTTGACAGCCTTCCTCACTGTCTGCAAACCTGCTAACCAACCTATAGATATAGATATAGATATCTATAGATGGGTTGGTTTGAAGACAGTGAGGAAGGCTGTCAAAGGTTGAAGATATATATATGTATGTGTGTGTGTTTTAGGATCTGAAGAAGGGTCTCGACCTGAGATGTCACCATTTTCCTGTGCCTATATATATTCTCCAAACTGCCAAATCACATTGGATCCCATGAATCTTTATCTTCTGCATTATTTTACCATGGGGAACTTTATCACCTGACTAAATGCATGTAGACAACATGCTCTGCTTCACCTTCATCAATCATCTTCAGTACCTCCTCAAAAAATGTAATCAAGTTAATAAGGCATGGTCTGCTGTGTCAAAGCCATGCTGACTGCCTAATTATCCCATTCTCTTCCAAATGCAAATAAATCGTATCTCTAAGAATCCTACTCAACAGCTTCCCTACCATTGATGTGAGGCTCACTTTCCTATAATTCATTGGATTATCTCTACTTCCCTTCTTAAGCAAAGGAACAATATTGTCTACTCGCTAATTGTTCAGGACCTCTCCTGCGGCTAGATAGGATACAAAGATTCTCATCAAGGCTCTGTAATCATCTTTCTTGCCTCTCTCAATAATCTGGGATTTATCCAATTAGGCCCTTTGACTGATCCTTTAAATATGGAAAGGTAAAAGTGAAAACTATGGAAATGTAGAAACATGCACAATTGTCCAAATAAATTAAAGAAACCAGTTATGTTGAATTATTTCAACATGGACTTTCACGCTGCATTGTGAAGCTCTGCATTCATTTATCACACCATATTGAACTTTCAAACTGATTTCATTAGTCAAATTGTGTTCGGAACGTATATATCAACTAGTAAAATAAGCAGAGAAGATCTACAAAATGATCAATCAAGGTATGAGATGTATTGGTTCGTTCTGCCATACAGAGTGCCCACGCTATCGTGGTGGACCTCCTGACCTGTGTGCCAGTAAGGCCTGAAAGGGACAGAGACTGAGGGCGACATGGTGGCACAGCGGTGGAGTTGCTGCCTTACAGTGCTCGCAGCACTGGAGACCCGGGTTCGATCCCAACTACAGGTGTTGTCTGTAGGGAGTTTGTACTTTCTCCCCGTGATTGCGTGGGTTTTCTTCGAGATCTTTGGTTTCCTCCCACACTCCAAAGACATACAGGTATGTAAGTATATTGGCTTGGTATAAGTGTAAATTGTCCCTACTGTGTGTAGGATAGTGTTAATGTGCGGCGATCGCTGGTCGGTGCAGACTTGGTGGGCCGAAAGGCCTGTTTCCGCACTATATCTCTAAACTAAACTAAACTAACCAAACTTGCCACTGGAATGTGAGGAAACTATAGAAGCCCCACATACCTTGAGTTCATTCATCCCAGAGTAGTTAGTGTTACAGAGTACAGGTAGAATGTTAGAAGCTTAATATTTGATTTGTACAACTCTATTAATCTGGAATCTTTAGGAGTTTGTGCCAAATGAGCAGATTATCTGGACTACTGGTTGTTACTGCATGAATACTCTAACACACTTCTACTTAGTGAACATCAATATCATAGCCTACTTAGCAGCAGTTTATCTCCCATCCTCTTCCATGTTTCTGAGACCTAGACTATTTGCAGAAATCAAGTAGGGGAAAATAAGGCGAATCTTCCAAATCAATTGATAGGATAAAATATACCAAGGATACAAACCCTCCCAAACTGATATTTATTACATTCAACTGACTCCATTAGGAAAGCTATATCATTAACTTGGCCAGGGTTTATTTGACGAGGAGTTTGTCTTGGAGTAACTGATTCAGGATTTTCTGCAATGGTAATTCTCCGGAATTGTTGCCCCCAACCATCCTGTGTGGTACTTTCATGCAGTCCTTTGCATATACTCCTTGACAATGCTTTGATTTTATGTCCAATTATAAGGTCACAGGAATAGAAAAATTAGGCCATCTACTCCGCCATTCAATTATGGCTGATCTATCTATATCTCCCTCCTAACCTCATTCTCCTTTCCATAACCTCTGACACCTGTACTAATAAAGAATCTATCTCTGCCATAAAAATGTCCACTGACTCGGCGTCCACAGCCTTCTGTGGCAAAGAATTCCACAGATTTATCACCCTCTAACTGAAGGAATTTCTCCTCATCTCCTTCCTAAAAGAATGTCCTTTAATTCTGAGGCTATGACCTCTAGTTCTAGACTCTCCCTCTAATGGAAACATCCTCGCCACATCCACTCTATCCAAGCTTTTCACTATTCTGTATGTTTCAATGAAGTCTCCTCTCATTCTTCTAAACTCCAGCGAGTACAGGCCCAGTGTCGACAAACGCTCATCGTAGGTTAACCTACTCATTCCTGGGATATTCTTGTAAACCTCCTCTGGACCCTCTCCAGAGCTAGCACACCCTTCCTCAGATATGGTGCCCAAAATTGCTCACAAAACTCCAAATGCAGCCTTACTAGCGCCTTATAGGGCCTCAAATTACATCCCTGATTTTATATACAAGCCCTCTTGAAATAAATGCTAGCATTGAGTTTGTTTTCTTATTATGTGGCTAATAAGTCAACTCCTAATAAGTCAACTGCGGCCCAATTGTTTCCATCGCCTTTTTAAAAAGTTTGTGTCCCCAAAATGGATTTTGGTGGTCAGGTGGCTGCGGCCGAATTGTTTGCCTTGGCTTGGCTTTTAAAATCGTTGCAACAGTTGGCTTCCAGCCCAAAAATCCATTCGGCCCACAATGTCCATACTAGCCTTCTGGAAACCAGTACCTTCGGCCCGCAACACCCATACTAGCGCAACTGATAGCAGCCCCCCCCCACTGGCGAGCAATATTTGAATTGGTGGAATATTGCGTTGGTGACCAGCCCTCCCGTGTGATGCTGGGACCCAACGGGTCCCACTTAGTCTAGTATATATATTTATTCCTTTTTTTTCAAATTTGTGCTGGCACCATTGCATAATCATTTTAATACTTCAACCAGTTCTGTAATTATCAGGTGTCGTAGTAGAACACCCTTATCTCTTTGTTCGGTGCTCAATATCATTGGACCCGGCAGTGGTTGAGGACAGGTCCGCGGTGGGTGCCAGAGGTTGAACTGGCCCCCGGTAGGTGCCGGAGGATAGACGAGGATGCACCGTTAAGAACAAAGAGGAATCCGGTGTGGGGGAGGTGCCGAGAGCAAAGAGGGACCATTGGGGACTAAATGGAATACTTTGTAACTTTGTCAGTGCCCTATATGTGGCAACTCTTTGCATACTGTGAGAAGGTACATGTGATTTTACTTCTGAGTCACGTGAGTGACTTCGTGAAGACCCCGCCAGCACGCATGCGCGGCATATCGTCGCGCGCACTCGCACCGGCAGGCTGGGGGGGGGGGGGGAGTGCGCTCTCTCCTCCGGCTCCTTCACAAGACCGGCAAAAAGGTAAGTATTACCTTTTTTCTTCACAGTATGGACAAGGGCCGGAGGACGACGCTATTGGGGAGCTGAGCTGCGGCCAGCTAACGGCCCTTGTCCCCGGAGCTGCAAGGAACGCCGGCAGCTTCAACGCATGGTGGGGGCAGGAATGCGGAAGTCGGGCCCTCCCGCTGATTCAGGGGCCGACTCACCCGAATGGGTTACTGCTCCGGAGCTGGAAGCAACGGGTCCAGACTCCGAGCCCCCGTCCCCCAAGAGAAGAAGGGGGGATACAGGTACGTGGCAAGGGGTTTTGTTCTTTACAGGCAACCTCTCCCCGAGCTCCAGAAGACCCGAGGGGCTGGGCCGGGGGACAGCCGCACGACAGGGGAGCCCTGCAATGTGCAATACGTACCGCAGCCAGGGATATCTGCCATCGTGCAGCCCGGGCATAACACTGCTGCGTCGTGTAGGCCTGCTGGAGCAGATACTGCCGACAACGCACCCCGTCAGGCTGCGGTCAAGGGCGGAGGTGGCAGCAGGAAGCGGTCGGTCAGCTCAGCGCTGCGAGCGGCCGACCATGCGCCTCCACGCTAAAAGATGGGCAAAAGTGGAGGTAAGCCTGCACGGACTCCGGGGAGCCAGGTTCCGGGGGCCGGCGCCGATTCAACTCACCTGCCTTCTTATCAGCCAGGTGGGCCGCCATAGTCTGGGAGAAGACAGACTAGCGGAGAGTCCGTGCGGGAGTCGTATGATCCTACTTGGGCTGTAGGTCACGATGACCTGCCATTGGACCCTAGACAGCACCCTAAGGGGGTGAGGTCCGATGGTGGAAGCCCCAGTTAATTCGCAGGGCCTGGGGAAGTCGGCTTGTCCGCTGCATCTAGCAGGGACGGTCGCATTGAGCGGTTGGAGCTCTTAGTGGTGCAACACCTCCAGTGGGACCAGGAACGAGAAGAGTGGGATTCGCGGGCATCCACTAGCCGTACAAGGACACCACTCAGCTCCTCATCGTCTCCAGCCAGAAGCATTAATGATTGCCCAACTGCTGAGTTTGACGACGACCAGGGACAGCCAGTGACCGCTGAACCAGAGCATGAGGAGGATATGCTGGATGTGGTGAGTGAAGTTTGCCGTTTCCACCCAGACAGGTGAACCCTGCACCACGAATTGGCGGGCACCATTGATTGCCTAATTACGCACCAACTCTGGAGTCAGATTCTCAATAATTCCTTGGAGAAAGGTTCTCCACGGGCATAACGGCATTTGCTAAACCCTGGTCGGGGATAATGTGTCCAGTAAATAGCATGATGCACTGGCACTCCTATGCAACGCCCAGTATGAGATAAATTGCCTGCGTAAGAGCTCCATATAGCCCACACTAAACCCCAAATTCGCGGGGTTGTGCCGACCATTACCGCTCCACCGCCGCATCAGTTGTTTGGAGACCTGTCCAAACAGGTGAAGGGACTGGGCAAAGGAGGCCAAAACAGTGGGCCTCATGAAACTCCATCGGCCAGAGTTCACCCATATCACCGGCAACAGCCTAATACAACCTGTGAACCAAGTCTGCCAGATAGGGCACAATGATCCTACCTACCTCCATCTCAACAAACACAACGACCTTTTAGGGCAAGGCCAACAGCGGCCTGCATGGGAAATGCGGCCGCCGGCCCGTCAACCTCCATAACGTCCACCCGAAGCACCGTATGTATGGAGCCGCCGTTCACTATGGAGGTAAGGGGGTCTGGCTCCTCTCACGCCGTAGTATCCCTCCTGCACGAATAGGTGGGCGATTGCGGGCGGCCTTGGACATATGGGAAAACTGTCACCACAGATGAGTTTATTTTACAAAGTGTTCAAGGGTATATAATTCGTTGGAGGTATAGATTCCCATACCCAGCATTCGCCTCGTAGGAATTTACTCTATCCCAAAAAGAGGTGGAGGCAGGGCATGCTGAAATTATATGGCGAGCAGGGAAAGTGGTAATTGGCATGACCAAGCATGGACCTATTGAGTTTGAGTCTAATATGTTCACCAGCAGTAAAAAAGAAGGGGGATGTCGGATTATAATCGATTTAGCTGAGTTGAACACTTTTGTACAATATACCCATGTCAAAATGGATACTGTTGGAACAGCTAGGCAGATGCTTTACTCACGATACTTTATGGCATGTATCGATTTGAAAGAAGCATGCTATACGGTGCCCATCGCGGAGGCTCACAGGGAATTCTGAAGTTGTCTGGAAGGGTGCATTGCCTAATGGAACCATCACAGCCTTAGGCTGTTTACCAAATTGGTATTTACCTGTATTGGCTCTTTTCCGACAACAAGATTATAGTGATGGCATATTGGATGAAATCCTTATAGTGGGGCAGACCCTCCAATTGGCAATTCAAGGAGTGGCTGCAACCAAGGCTCTGCTTGAGAAGCTGGGGTTGTAATCCATCCAGACAAATCAAAACTGCACCCGGTACGGGTTATGGATTTGGTGTTCACCTTAGACACCAATTTAATGAAGTTTATCATCCCCACTAATAAAGCTACTGCTATATTAGAAGAGTGCCACAATCTTGCTTGCGCCAGGGTATCGACCATGCGGCAAACAGCAAAAGTTATTGGTATTGGTAACTCTAAATTGGTAACTACATTCCCAGCTGCACGATTCGGACCGCTACACTACCGAAATTCACAAAGGTCACAAATCACAGCATTAAAAAAACAAATGCTGGCTGCTTTGATCGGCCACTTCGGTTACCACCGGAAGCTAGAAATGAGCTATAATGGTGGGTAGATAATATTAAAGAATGTCATTGACCTATTATAGGGAGCAACCCTGATGTTGTGCTACTAACTGACGCAAGCGCACCAGGCTGGGGAGCAACTGGTACGATGTCCAGTTGTGGTGGCAGATGGAACTCTCATGAGTCTACATTCCTGGAGTCACATGGGATAAACTATATAGAAATGCTGGGGGCATTTCATGGACTGCAGGCTTACTGTACTAATTCATGGGATTACATGTCCGCTTTCGAATAGATAATGCTACAATAATGGCTTACATCAATCATATGGGTAGTATCAGGTCGCTAGTTTGCAATGAATTGGCTAATACAATTTGGCACTGGTGCATTGAAAGAAATATTTGGATTATTGCGACCTATTTGCCTGGGAAGCTTAATTCAGTGGCGGACACCAGGTCACGTGTCTTCAATGACAACATTGAGTGGATGTTGAACCCCCAAATTTTGGAGATATTATAGCTCAATTTGGGGACATCAGATATTGACCTATTTTGCGTCCAGGCCGAACCATCGAATACCAACGTATGTGTTGTGGGAACCAGACCCTGGGGTAATAGCATTGGATGCGTTTTATCCATTGGGGGAAATGGTTTGCTACGCATTTCCCCCATGCTGCCTCACCAGTCGGGTATTGCAGAAAAATTAAACTAGATTCTGCAACTGGCATGTTGATCATTCCCGACTGGCCTACACAACCATGGTACCCGATGGTTGTAGAAATTTAAAACAACCATGGATGGCGATTGGGAAACATCCCAAAATGATTACTCACTCTATTACGGGGGGGTCAGTCATCCTTGCCATGGTCATTTAAACTTGTTGGCTTGCAGGTTCTGAAAAGACCGCTCATCCGGGCAGGCATCTCGTCAAGAGCCATGAACCTTATTGCAGCATCGTGCCGGGAATCAACCCGGAAACAATACCTCACTCAAATCAGAAAGTGGGAGGTTTTCTGTGCCCGGAACAACAAGTCCTCCAACTCGGCAACAATACCGGATGTGTTGGAGTTTCTAGCAGGCCTCCATTTTGATGCTGGCCTCAGCTACAGTGCCATCAACAGCGACAGGAGTACGCTGTATTCATACCTGGATATAGGTATCAGCTCCCACCACCTGGTGTCTAAACTAATGAGGGGAGTATTCAATACCAACCCTCCATGACCCAGATATACAGTAATGTGGGATGTGGGGATCGTGCTGACCCTACTGAGGAGCTGGGCTCCAATAGATGAGCTACCATTGAAACAGCTCACCCTTAAGGTGGTGATGCTCATGGCAATGACGACAGCCCAACGAGTCCAGACGTTACAAAAACTGCGACTGGACAGCATGGTGGCCAACTCTGGTCAAATAAAATTCTTTGTTAAAGAAGTATTAAAACAGCACAGGCCAGGGGCGCATGGGCTGCAGCTGGAATTTCGGGCGTACCCTGTAGATGCCACACTCTGCATAGTCACCCATCTCCACCACTACATCCGAGTTACTGGAGTTATCAGGATGAAGGAACAGGGGCTCCTCATCAGTCATAAAACCTCCGCATCATCGGGTGACTACACAGACGATCGCCAGGTGGCTCAGGGTGGTGCTGGGTGCAGCAGGAGTTGCTACTAACATTTTTAAGTCTCATTCCACCAGGGCTGCATCCATATCAGTGGCGAGAGCCATGGAGGTGCCCATGGACCACATTCTCGCCACTGCGGGCTGGGCCAGTGAGAAAACGTTTCAGCAGTTCTATAACAAACCTCTGGCCGCCCCTGCGACATTCGCAGAAGCTATCCTGGGAATTGCTCAGTAAATATTTGTCCCCGAATTAGGAGTTTGTTGTTTATTTGATTAATAAATTGTGTTGATTTTTCAGCCAGTGTCAACTGAACTCCATTAACAGTCTTCCTCCATCAGAATGGCGGCAGTGTGATAAGCATGGACGTTGTCCAGGGCGTGAAATCACAGAGCTTTGAAATCTTCACGAAGTCACTCACGTGACTCCGAAGTAAAATAGTAAGATTAAACGAGAACTTACCAAGTTTGAAGGTTGATCTGTATTTTACGAGGAGTCGCGGTGAGGGATTTCGTGCCCACCGCTCCCACCCTCTATCATAAGGTCAACCAGGTAGTTCTACGGTTTTCATCTTACTATTTTTTAGTCATGGTTTGGTTCTGTGATTCCACACCGCTGCTTTGAAGGATGCCGCGCATGCGTGCTGGCGGGGTCTTCACGAAATACCTCACCGCGACTCCTCGTAAAATACAGATCAACCTTCAAACTTGGTAAGTTCTCGTTTAATCTTACTATTATAAAGTATAATTCATTCATTCATTCATCACACCCTTCATTTTGAGTTGGATATCTTTGCCAGAGATTGAGAATTTGATGCACCCAATTCCATGTCGGGTATCATAACGACGAAGGGGGGAAAGTTAAGGAGAAGGACCAAAAGGGTAACAATTTCAGGATTACTGCCTGTGCCGCGTGACAGTGAGAGTAGGAATGGAATGAGGTGGAGGATAAATGCGTGGCTGAGGGACTGGTGCAGTGGGCAGGGATTCAAGTTTCTTGATCACTGGGACCTCTTTTGGGGAAGGCATGATCTGTACAAAAAGGATGGGATGCACTTGAACCCGAGGGGGACCAATATCCTGGTAGGGAGATTTGCAAAGGCTACTGGGGAGACTTTAAACTAGAAAGGCTGGGGAAAGGGACGGGTAGATGGGGCTTTGGGAAAGGGTGTGGGACAAGAGGCAGAGAAGGGAAGCACTCGGACCCAAAATGTAGGCGAGAAAGAGGAAAAAGATAATAGACAGAGAATAAGGGATGGTGGGTTTCTAAAATGTGTATATTTTAATGCTAGGAGCATTGTAAGAAAGGTGGATGAACTTAGAGCCTGGATTGACACCTGGAAATATGATGTTGTGGCAATCAGTGAAACATGGTTGCAGGAGGGCTGTGATTGGAAACTAAATATTCCAGGATTTCGTTGCTTCAGGTGTGATAGAATTGGAGGGACCAGAGGTGGAGGTGTTGCATTGCTTGTCAGGGAAGATATCACAGCAGTGCTTTGGCAGGATAGATTAGAGGGCTCGTCTAGGGAGGCTATTTGGGTGGAACTGAGAAGTGGGAACGATGTAGCAACACTTTTAGGGGTGTATTATAGACCGCCAAATGGCGAGCGAGAATTGGAAGAGCAAATATGTAACGAGATAGCAGATATTAGTAGTAAGCACAAGGTAGTGATTGTGGGAGATTTCAATTTTCCAAAAATAGACCGGGAAACACATTCTGTAAATGGGCTGGATGGTTTGGAGTTTGTAAAATGTGTGCAGGATAGTTTTTTGCAGCAATACATAGAGGTATCGACCAGAGAAGGGGCAGTGCTGGACCTCCTGTTAGGAAATGAGGCAGGTCAGGTGACGGAGGTATGCGTTGGTGAGCACTTCGGGACCAGTGATCACGATATCATTAGTTTCAATATAATTATGGAGAGAATCAGAACTGGACCTAGGGTGGAGATTTTTGATTGGAGAAAGGCTAACTTTGAGGGAATGCGTAAGGATTTAAAAGGAGTGAATTGGGACATTTTGTTTTATGGGAAGGATGTACAAGAGAAATGGAGGACATTTAAAGGGGAAATTGTAAGAGTACGGAATCTTTGTCCCTGTTCGGTTGAAAGGGAATAGTAAAAATTGGAAAGAGCCATGGTTTCAAGGGAAATTGGACACTTGTTTCGAAAAAAGATATCTACAATATTTATAGGAGGCATGGAGTAAATGAGGTGCTAGAGGAGTATAAAAAATGTAAAAAGAATCTTAAGAAAGAAATTAGAAAGGCTAAAAGAAGATATGAGGTTGCTTTGGCAAGAAAGGTGAAAGTAAATCCAAAGGGTTTCTACAGCTATATTAATAGCAAAAGGATAATGAGGGATAAAATTGGACCATTAGAGAGCCAGAATGGACAGCTATCTGCAGAGCCAAAAGAGATGGGGGAGATATTGAACAATTTCTTTTCTTCGGTATTCACCAAGGAGAAGGATATTGAACTCTGTGAGGTAAGGGAAAAAAAGTAGAGTAGCTATGGAAACTATGAGATTCAAAGAGGAGGAAGTACTGACACTTTTGAAAAATATAAAAGTGGATAAGTCTCCAGGTCCTGACAGGATATTCCCAAGGACATTGAGGGAAGTTAGTGTAGAAATAGCTGGAGCTATGACAGAAATATTTCAAATGTCATTAGAAATGGGAATAGTGCCACAGGATTGACGTACTGCACATGTTGTTCCATTGTTTAAAAAGGGTTCAAAGAATAAACCTAGCAATTATAGATCTGTTAGTTTGACGTCAGTGGTGGGCAAATTAATGGAAAGGATACTTAGAGATAATATATATAAGCATCTGGATAAACAGTGTCTGATCAGGAACAGTCAACATGGATTTGTGCCTGGAAGGTCATGTTTGACAAACCTTCTTGAATTTTTTGAAGAGGTTACTAGGGAAATTGATGAGGGTAAAGCAGTGGATGTTGTCTATATGGATTTCAGTAAGGCCTTTGACAAGGTTCCCCATGGAAGGTTGGTTAAGAAGATTCAATCTTTGGGTGTTAATGACAGAGTAGCAAGATGGATTCAACAGTGGCTGAATGGGAGATGTCAGAGAGTAATGGTGGATGGCTGTTTGTCAGGTTGGAAGCCGGTGACCAGTGGGGTGCCTCAGGGATCTGTGTTGGGTCCACTGTTGTTTGTCATGTACATCAATGATCTGGATGATGGGGTGAAAAATTGGATAAGTAAGTATGCAGATGATACTAAGATAGGTGGTGTTGTGGATAATGAAGTAGATTTTCAAAGTCTACAGAGAGATTTGGGCCATTTGGAAAAGTGGGCTGAAAGATGGCAGATGGAGTTTAATATAAGTGTGATAAGTGTGAAGTGCTACATCTTGTCAGGACAAATCAAAAATAGGATGTACATGGTAAATGGTAGGGAATTGAGGAATGCTGTGGAACAGAGGGATCTAGGAATAACTGTGCATAGTTCCCTGAAGGTGGAATCACATGTAGATAGGGTGGTAAAGAAAGCCTTTGGTGTGCTGGCTTTTATAAATCAGAGCATTGAATATATGAGTAGGGAAGTAATGTTAAAATTGTACAAGGCATTGGTAAGACCAATTCTGGAGTATGGTGTACAATTTTGGTCGCCTAATTATAGGAAGGATGTCAACAAAATAGAGAGAGTATTGTAGATATCCATGCAACTGCATGAAAATGAAGTGCAGGAGTACGGCAGGTGCAAACATCACATCAAAAAAATAATATCAGGATATGCTTCCTTTCTTCAGCAGATGTTTCGCATCTTTGAACAGAAGATTTATGCCTTGACCGAGTGGTGCTTTATAAATAGTCCGAGCACCTGCCGTACTCCTGCACTTCATTTTCATGCAGTTGCATGGATATCTACAATCATCATTCCACGACATTCTCAACTGAAAGAATATTTCCTTAATAGGAGATTGTTACTGGTGTGTCTTTATTAACTATCAGTACAATGACAATGTGAAGTGTATGGCCTTTGCGCACCTCCTAATATGTTATTTAATGTATCAATATAACCTAAATTACTCTGCACCATGTTGACAAATTTAGTTACTTCTATGTGATGTAGCAGAAGAAATAATGAACTAGAATTTTGCTCCAATTTAAAAGTTTTAGTATTTTAATGATAAATTGAAAACATTCTATGCATTAGGAATTTTAACAAACTACAGTATAACAAATTAAATGTCTTCTTGAATTTTCAAGATGACTCTGCCACTTAAATCTAATTCAAGAACAGTAAACATAATAAACTGCTGAGGTTTTATGCCATGGACAAGATTCCTTCAGCTTGATGGCGATTTGATCCCTTCACATGGTGGATTACTATCCTTCACAGTTTAAAAAAGCATTTTTGTAAAGTAGACAGCAAATTGGAAAGTAAGACATAATTGAAAAAGGCAGCATGGAAACAAGCCATTTGGCCCACCAAGTCCACGCCATTAAGTTTGAACTCTGTTTGGATGAAGTAAGATTCCTTCTCCAGGTAACATTGGCGTGAGGTAAAGCTAAAACGTACCTGCTAATTCTCAAAACATCATCTGGTCAAAGCATTAATTGGGGTGAAAGATTGCAAACTTCACGTGGTCCACCCTGTTTCGACTAATGCAACCAACTCGACGTGCACAAACAAGATCAAATAGAACAAGTTGATCTACAACTTTAGGCTGTAGATCAAGAAGATGAAAGCATTAATTGAAATTAGCTTTCCAAGCATTTTGGTCCGTCTTTCATCCCTCTTATCATAGTTCAATTTCTGTTCATTCCCATAATCTGAGCCAACCTTATGCTCATTCATTATGAGTATACTATTAAGGTTCAACCATTGCTTTTTGTAATTTGGGAACTTCATAAATTGTCATGAACTTCATTTATCACAAACCTTTTGTAAGTTAATGTAACCTGACAAGAGGGTTGTCTTAACCCGCCCCCCCAAACAATTAGTCTCTAACTTTGGAGCTGCGGTTTAGACAGATTGCCTTGCCACACAGTATATAATCAGGCAGGATAGCAGCAGTGATAAATCAGTCAGAACACAACTGCAATTGCAGAAGAATCCCAAATTAATCTAGCTAATTTCTAACATTGTAATTTCTTATTCACAGAGCACAATTATTCTTACAAAATGCATTGGAAAATGGAGTCTGACGTTACTCATCCATTAATTTTTTTTGTTAAATAGTATTTGCAGTGTCTCTGCTGCTGTCATGTCAGATAAATTATGCAGTAAAATGATAATCTAATCTGCCCCGTCTGAACTTCATACAATGGAAACTCCTGTAAATCCACCTCAACAAAGGAAATACTGACAGGCAAGCTCGGTGTCACGAACTGCAACATTACACATCAGTATAAATAATAAGACCAATTATGGCACAACAAAAAGTGCAGGAACTGCAATGAATACAATAACTACTACTACTGCCCATAAATGTCACGTAACCCGAAATGATTTGCTCCCAAATGCAAGTTTCCTTTTTCAGGTAAAGGCTTGATGAAGTTAGTGATACTAGAGAGTAGTAACTGTCCTACGTATATAGCAACTCTTCCAGAAGCACAATCCCCACTCTGATCACCATCCTCCAAATTGATGGGTGTCTCCGTGGTCGTATTCCAATGACTGGTACTCCAGTCACTGCAAGCAGGTCTCTGATCAATTGCCAATAAGTATGGCGTTTTCTGGCTGATGTTTAGTGTATGACTACAAATTTAATAAATAAATGCAAGCTGCAATGTGTTTAGATTCTGTAGAAATATTGTGCTGTGAAAGCCAACATAATGACTGCATTAGCAAACCCTACACTGGAGGAAATCGCCAGCAATTCAGTAACCCATCCCTGCCTATAATCAGGCAGGATAGCAGCAGTGATAAATCAGTCAGAACACAACTGCAATTGCAGAAGAATCCCAAATTAATCTAGCTAATTTCTAACATTGTAATTTCTTATTCACAGAGCACAATTATTCTTACAAAATGCATTGGAAAATGGAGTCTGACGTTACTCATCCATTAATTTTTTTTGTTAAATAGTATTTGCAGTGTCTCTGCTGCTGTCATGTCAGATAAATTATGCAGTAAAATGATAATCTAATCTGCCCCGTCTGAACTTCATACAATGGAAACTCCTGTAAATCCACCTCAACAAAGGAAATACTGACAGGCAAGCTCGGTGTCACGAACTGCAACATTACACATCAGTATAAATAATAAGACCAATTATGGCACAACAAAAAGTGCAGGAACTGCAATGAATACAATAACTACTACTACTGCCCATAAATGTCACGTAACCCGAAATGATTTGCTCCCAAATGCAAGTTTCCTTTTTCAGGTAAAGGCTTGATGAAGTTAGTGATACTAGAGAGTAGTAACTGTCCTACGTATATAGCAACTCTTCCAGAAGCACAATCCCCACTCTGATCACCATCCTCCAAATTGATGGGTGTCTCCGTGGTCGTATTCCAATGACTGGTACTCCAGTCACTGCAAGCAGGTCTCTGATCATATTGCCAATAAGTATGGCGTTTTCTGGCTGAATCTATCACAATATAAAGATACATGGAAAGTTAGTATGTTAAATTGACCAATTCTATTACAGTGTATGACTACAAATTTAATAAATAAATGCAAGCTTCAATGTGTTTAGATTCTGTAGAAATATTGTGCTGTGAAAGCCAACATAATGCAATCTAATTACTGGGCATGAGCATTAGCAAACCCTACACTGGAGGAAATCGCCAGATCCATCCTAATTGTATAAAATTCAGTAACCCATCCCGACCAGTGGAAAACAAAACCCTAACAGATTAATGACCAATGTTGACCAGAAACATAGTTAACAATACCTGAAGAGTTCCGGCCTCAACAGATGAATGCTAATGTTAACAAAAACGGAAGAAAATATTACAGGAATCAGCATTTGTCAAGAAAGATCCTAATCAATGAAGAGTCTCACCCTGGACACTCCCTCTTCTCCCCTCTCCAATCAGGTAAGACGTACAGAAGTGTAAAAATGTACGCCTCCAGATTCAGGGGCAGCTTCGTCCCAACTGTTATCAGGCAACTGAACCATTCTATCACCAACTAGAGACCGGAGCTGAGCTCCTATCTACCTCATTGAAGACTCTCAGACTAAATTTAATCAGACTTTACTGGACTTTAACTTGCACTAAATGTTATTCCCTTTATCCTGTATCTTTACACTGTGGACGACTTGGTAGTAATAATGTATAGTCTTTTCACTGACCGGTAAGCATGCAACAAAAAAGCCTTTCCCTGTACCTCTGTACATGTGACAATAAACTAAACTAAGATCCACCTTTACCTATATCTTTGAAAGCATCATTATTTAACATTAAAAAATAAAATGATAGAATAAAATGAAGCAGTCAGGCAGCCCATGTAGAAAGAGAAACAGTTAACCAATCGGGTCTGGGATCCTTCGTTAGAATTCTGGCTATCAGAACTGCCAGCACCTTGGGGTTAATTTACTGGCATGGGATTTAAGATTGATTAAAAGACAGTGAACAGAGAGCAGGAATTAACTGGTCACTTTCAACTTGGGAGCCAGTGATCAGTGGGGTGTCACAAGATCGGTGCCAAGACTTTAGCTGTTCACATACTGTAGCAATGATTTGGATGAGTTTATCTTCCACATGTTTCTGTCTCTGTGATGTGGTGTTCTTCCACTGGTTTATCACCAGACTGGTTGGACTAATACATCTCAAACACAATAGAAACATCTGTGCAAACACTAACAGAGCTTTAGCATAGCTTTAAAGTCTTAAACTTACAAATTCATTGATGGCAAGAAGAGTACGTTGGATGAAATGCAGATCATTGTCAACATTGTTGTTTAGCTGGTCGCCGATCAGTTGAAGTCTCCTGGCCACAATTGCGCTAACATCACCTGAGGAAATGTGAATGCATAAGACCTCATAGAAATGAATGGCTTTTATCCACACATTTCTACTCTTTGTTCAGTTCCCAGATCTTATCAGGAATGAATTTGGCTGATAAAAATACATGAACATGTGTGCAGCATAAGTGGTAACAAGTTTTTTAATTTTTGCATCTTACCTATCTAGCATGCCGTTTAAGGTGAGCTATCATTTTTAGGCACAAATGTATAGCACCGCTGTCTGCATAAGTACATTTTGAGTTGCACAGTAAGATTAAGAGGCGGTACAGTGGCACAGCGGTAGAGTTGCTGCCTTACAAGGCCAGAAACGTGGGTTTTATTCTAACTCTGTGTACACGATGCAATCTAATTACTAGGCTTGAGAATTAGCAAACCCTACATTAGAGGAAATAGCCAGATCCATCCTAATTGTATAAAATTAAGTAACCCTTCCCGACCAGTGGATAACAAAATCCCAACACGTTAACGACCAATGTTGACCAGAAACATAGTTAACAATACCTGTTATCAAAGCCTCTACTTCCTGTGAAGATTAAGGAGATTTGGAATGTCAATTCCTCGTATGTTGCAAAACATACTTGCTAATAAAGTATTATTGTACTGTATGTCAAAGAGGATTCTCTTGAACTTCTTCAGGTGTACAACAGAGAGCATATTGACTGGTTGCCTCATGGCCTGGTTCAGCAACTTGAACATCCAGGTGCAGAAAAGACTGCAAAAAGTTGTGAACACCCCACCATCGAAGGCATTTATCGGAGTCGCTGCCTCAAAAAGGCAGCCAGCATCATCAGAGATCCACAGCATCCTGGCCACACACTCATTTCACCACTGCCATCGGGAAGAAGGTACATGAGCCTGAAAACTGTTAAGTCCGTGTTCAGGAACAGCTTCTTCCCTACAGCCATTGGGCTATTAAACACTACAACCTCAAATAAGCTCTGAACTACAATAGACTATTATTATTATTATTATTATTATTATTATTATTATTATTGCACAACTATTATTTGTTTTTTGAGTATGTGTGTGCATATATGTGTGTGTACTTGTGAGTATGTGTATATATACACTGAACTTTTTTTCTCTCGTTTATCATATTGTTTGCAGTGTACTACGTTTACATATTCTACTGTGCTGCAGCAAGTAAGAATTTCATTGTTTATCTGGGACATATGGCAATAAAACACTCTTTACTCTTGTCTGCATGGAGTTTGTACATTCTCGCTCTGACTGTGTGACTTTTCTCCGGCTGCTCTGGTTTCCTCAAATATTCCAAAGTGCAGATTTATAGGTACTGTAAATTGCCCCTAGTGTGTAGGATAGAACTAGTGTATGGGTGATTGCTAACTACAGTAAGTGCTGACTAAGTGGGCTGGTGCTTGCTGGAGGATCTGAGGATCAGGCAACATCCGTGGGGTCTTGATGTACCATTTCAACCTGAAACATGGACCATCCCTCTGCCTCCACAGATGCTGCTTGACCCGTTCCTTCAGGAGTTTGTTTTTTTGCTCCAACTTCCACCATCTGCAGCCTCTTGTCTCGCCATTGAGAGGCAGCACTAAATTAAGTTTCAGGATATGAAATGGGGAAAGTTGAAAGCATGGATGGGTGACATTGAGGAAACAGTAACCTGTGAGTGCAACCTGTCACAGATAATTGTATTTAACTGAGAGAATAAATAAGCTCACTGAAAAATATGGGATGGTTGAGTTACAGATTTGAAATATTGCTACAGGATTGCAACAAACAAGACATTTCTTCATTGATGATGAAACATGAAAACAGGCAACTGAAAAATCTAGACAACTATGTTAGGCAGCCCAGCAAGGAGGAGAACTGAATAAAACAATCGTGGGATCAATAGACAATAGGTGCATAAGTAGGCCATTCGGCCCTTTGAGCCAGCACCGCCATTCACTGTGATCATGGTTGATCATCCACAATCAGTACCCTGTTCCTGCCTTCTCCTCATATTGGGTTCAAATTGGGTTGGAGGAACAGACGCAGATTTGAATTGAAGATTTACACAAAATGCTGGATTAACTCAGCGGGTCAAGCAGCATCTTTGGAGACCCTATCTTCAAAGTCAGGGGAGAGGGAAACTAGGGATATGAAAAGGTACAAAGAACAAATGAATGAAATGTAGGACAAGAACAAATCAAAGCCAGCCAGATGACCGAGGAAAGGTGGAGCCCATAATGGTCCATTGTTGGCGGTGGAAGAGATGATAACGAGTGGATAAAAAAAGTGAACCCAGTGCAGGACTGCAGTGAAACTAGTACGGTTGGGGAGGAGAGAGAGGGAATACAAGGGTTACTGAATTTCCTCTTTTCTAAATCTGAAGGCTGAAGGTGGAGGTTTTGCGTAATTGAAAGGGGAAATTGGACGAAATATTGGATAGGCTTGTCTCCCTGTCTCTGTCTCACGTTTCGAAATGCGACTGGGCGGCAGGTCCTGTGCGCGCGCGGGCGCGTTTGAGGCAGTTAGCGTCGTGCGCGCGCGCGCGCGTTTAGGCGGTTCGCATCGTGCGCGCGCGCGTTTAGGCGGTTCGCATCGTGCGCGCGCGCGTTTAGGCGGTTCGCGTCGTGCGTGCGTGCGCGCGCGCGGGCGGCGTCGGTTGGGCGCAGCTGCGGGCGGCGCGCGCGGTTTGTGATGGGCGCCATTTCGAGCGGAGAGGGCGGATCGGGTGTCGATGGAAGACGCTTTAGGCTTTAGAGAAACAGATTCAGAGCGGTACGATAGTCCGGACCTCGAACAACGTCGTTTTTTAGACAAGATTATAGACCCGAAATGCTGGAGTAACTCAGCGGGCCAGGCAGCATCTCTGGCGAGAAGGAATGGGTGACGTTTCGGGTCGAGACCCTTCTTCAGGCTCGCTGTCTGACCCGCTGAGTTTTACTCCAGCATTTTGTGTCTATCTGTTCAAGAAGGAACTGCAGATGCTGGAAAATCGAAGGTAGACAAAAGTGCTGGAGAAACTCAGCGGGTGAGGCAGCATCTATGGAGCGAAGGAAATAGGCAACGTTTCGGGCCGAAACCCTTCTTGAGACTGATCCAGTATTTGCGGTTCCTTCCTACACATTTCGTCGGTAATCGAAACACGTAGGAACATGCTGCGCCGAAAAGAGAGTGTTTTGTGATATTGGAAAAATATAATAAATTTCAGTATCCTGGTTACAATTGCGTTCTCATCACCTGAGGAAATGTGAATGTATTAGACCTCATAGAAATGAATGGCTCATTTCCACTCTTTGTTCATTCCCCCAGTTCTTGTCAGGAAGGAATTAGCATGATAAAACATATATAAACACATGTGAAGCATAGGTGGTAACAAGTTGTTAATGTATTGTATCTCACCCATCTACCATGCCATTTATGGTGAACTATAATTTTTAGGCACAAATAATATATAGCACTGCTGTCCACATCAGTCAGTTTTGAGTAAGATCTATCTATGGTGTTACAGCGCAGCAGCGGTAGAGTTGTCACCTTAGCTAGAGTTGTCAGAGACCTTGAAAAAAGAAAACTGCAGGTGTTGGCAATCTGAAATAAAACCATAAAATGCTGGAAACTCTCAGCAGGTTAGGCAGCATCTGAATAAACAGAAACATCAAGTTATTTATCGTTCCCTGATTCAGTTTCCACAGATGTTGACCTACAGGGTGTTTTTCCCGCATCGTGGGATTGGCCTCAGTGTGGAACACTCACCAGGACGAGTTTATCATTGAAATTGTAGGCGATGCACAATAATAGCAATACATTGCATTTTATTGATTACAGATTTTAGGTGCACAAGCACTGTGTGACTATTAGTAGAAACAAAAGACCCTTGAGTCCCTGAGCCTGCTCCACTGGACAACAGGATTGTGCCTAATGGGACATTCACGTTCACTTTTCTGTCCTTTCACCATAAAATCTAATTTCCTTTCACATTGAAAATCTATCTCAGCCTTAAATAATTGTGACATAGTTGTGCCCTTACAGCTTCATGTCAAGGAGTTCTAAAATCAAATTCTCAGAGAAAACAAATTCTTTACCAATTCAGAGGTAGTGCTAGCTAGTGCTAGGCTGTCCCATGAGAGGAAACATGCTCGCAGTAGTATCTGGTTCCCCCAAGAATCTTACTTCAATTGCCTCTCATCCTACCTGTTCCGCCTTTCCTTGTAGAATTATCCCTTCACAAACTTGATCATCCCGATAAAATGTCTCAAAACTGCCTCCAATGAAATAATATAATTCCTTAAAATAGTGGGATCAAAACTGTTTGCAGTGCTGTGGGTGTGGTCTCCTTAGTACCTTATAGCAGTTATACTTGGCCAGTGAACTAATTGTGGCATTTGTGGAGTATAATACCTATACGAGGTTGTGTTCAGAGAGATAGAATTAAATTGGGGTTTCAGTTTAAAATCCCAATACTACGGAATGTAAATTTCACGCTACTAGGCTTCAAAACAAGTAATTTTTCCTGTTTATCCTCAGTTAGTGAGTTAATTAATCAATTCAAGAACAAAACACAGGGATCACCATAAATGTATTCAATATTGAAATATAGTGCATGGATAACAGCCATTTTGTGCATTGTCGCATAGGGATCAGTGTTCCCTTCTATTACAATAGATTTTAGGGCTTTCACTTCCACCTGAACTTTTGGAACAGTTGGAAATAGAATCATTGACGAAGGGCAGCAAATCCCTCAGTATGTTAAAATTCAACATATTGATATTGGATAATAACCTGCATCCTCTTTTATTAGCATTTTTAGCTACCCCACTATAAGTGTCCAGATTTGTTGATCTCTTCATCTCCAAGATGTGGAATCAAATAGATACTCTCATGTGATATTTTGCTATGTTTTATGAGTGTTTGCTCTATTGACACATGAAAATAAATTCCCCAGAATGCTGAACCATGCAAGAGGATTTCTCTAATATTTTTGTTACTTACCAAGCACAATTTCTGAAGACATTATTTTCAGGTTTCTGTCTTGTTTTACATCTTAGTGATGAAAGGATCACAGAACTGAACTCTTATATTGTGGTAGATGTGAAGAAGCATCTACTCTTGAATATTATTGATCATTATTATAATCGATTAGTTGTTATTTTGCGGTGTTTCTTCCGTGTTAAATACAATTCAGTATAGATGTTTTTCTTGATGACTAATGGTCACCATTACCCCAATTACTTTTTTCATTATGTAAATCAAAATGTATGAAGTGGTTTTCACTATTAAATAACTATTGGTTTAGAATCATTCAAATAACACAATGTTTTTGTCACTCACCTGATGCCATGGTCTTGTACTTGGCAAATCCTGTTATTTTCAGACTCTTAAAGTGGGAATCTTAAGAATCTCATGTAGTGTTTGATAACTTTTATATCTTGGGAACCTAACCTGTCATTTTCCTTCAGTTTTGTTTCTAATGACTTTAGGAAACAAAAGTCAAAATATACAGATTTATAGCAAGTTTTTGACAAGCTAGAACATGCCCGAACAAAGATGTTTTGGGTCTTCCACATCCACCTGCCTGGGAAGTGGTATTTAATTGCCAGCAATCGATTGGATACAAAACTTGTTACAATCACAGTGAATGCTCACCATAAGCAGTTTCCATTTCTGACATTGTTTCTCCTCCAGTTTCAGGACTGATGAGTAAAGAATTTTCAGTGTCAGCTTATAAAGGTGCCTCTCTCTCTCTTGTGGGGATTTCAAATCGAAATGACACGTTGAAACTTGCGTGTAGGGAAGTCAACAAGTTTGTCTAATCAAAGCATCAACTGATAAGTTTTTACTCTTAAATAGGGCCTTATGTTTTCAATCATCGATGCTGTTTATTCTTCTTTATTTAGTGCATTTAGTTGCTCTCCATCCTTTCCAGTGCAGAACTAAATATAGATGCCTCACTCTTGTGTCTAACAATGTCAACTGGTCACTGAGGCACTAACATATTTTGTCTTGATTTCAATCTACTTTGTGTTGCATCAGAACAATACTTCCCCTCTTCAGCAGTAAGTTGTATGTTTCGATAGTTTTATGTTCTATGCATTCATATTAAAAATATTTAAAGTGGAGAAAATCTAAAATAATGGAAATCCTTTCTTAAAGTTGATGTTTCTTTAGTATATGTTTGGGCATAAAAGTACTGTGACTGAACCTGCAGCCAGAATTTTGGACCATTAAACCAGAGGCATAGATCTGAATTTTGATACAGCAGACAACTCTGCAATTAAAAAAAAGCTGTCTGGATTCAAATTTTTAGTTTATTTTAGTTTCGAGATATAGCGTGGAAAGAGGCCCTGCGGCCCACCGGGTCCGCGCCAACCAGCGATCCCCGCATTTTAACACTATCGTACACCCACTAGGGACATTTTTTACATTTACCAAGACAATTTACCTACAAACCTGTACATCTTTGGAGTGTGAGAGCAAACCGAAGATCTCGGAGGAAACCCATGCAGGTCACGGGGAGAACGTACAAACTCCCTAGCCAGTAAATATCAGTGAACTCCACCACTGTATTCGCTGTAAGGCAGCAACTCTACCGCTGCGCCACCGTGACCACCAATTGTGGTAACTATGAAACTAGCAGATTGTCATTCAAAGCTCATCTTTTTATTTAATTTGATTCATGGAATTAACTCAACATTCTTTCCTGATCTGGGCCAAATATGATTTCAGACCCACCAAAGTGGGTATGTGACTGTTCGGTTCAGAAGCACTTAGGAATAGCCAGTAAATATCAGTGAACTCGATATCCTGTGAAAGAATAAATAATAAAGACACCCGCCAACCTCCCTTCCATTGACTACATGCTGTCTCGGGAAGGCCACCAGCATAATCAAGGATCAATCACACCGATCACTCCCTCTTCTCCCCTGTCCCATCAAACAAAAGGTACAGAAGTTTGAAAATGCATACCTCCAGATTCAGGGAAGGTTTCTTCCCAGCTCTCATCATGCAACTGAACTGTCCTCTCACCAGCTAGAGAGCAGTCCCCCATTTACCTCATTAGGGACATCCAAACCATCTATTCTGAATTTATCCCTTCATCCTATATTTGTACACTGTGGATGGCGAGATTGTATCATGTATAGTCTTCTCACTGACTCGATAGCACCAACACGTGACATTAATGAATTAATGAATGACTGACTGAATTAATGCATGAATAAGTTTATTGGCCATGGAGACATTTAGGAATTTGCCTTGATGCTCCGCTCGTAAGTAACACCACGACATACAGTAAACAATTAAGAATAAAACATAGTTTAAACATGTGAATGAAATAAAATACAAGAGCAAAAGAAGGCTACAGTCTTTTGGCTATTGAGTAGAACTACTGCTTGTGGGAAAAAAGCTGTTTTTATATCTGACTGTGGCGGCTTTGACATTCCGGAGACACCTTCTAGAGAGAAGTGCTTCAAAGAGTTTGTGGCCAGAGTGAGAGGGGTCAGAGATGATCCTACCCGCTCGCTTCCTGGTCCTTGCAGTGTAGTTTGTCAATGGGGAAAAGGTTGCACCCAACAACCTTCTCAGCTGATCGAACAATTCGCTGCAGCCTCCAGATTTCGTGCTTGGTGGCTGAGCCAAACCAGACCATGATGGAGAAGGTGAGGACAAACTCTACAATGGCAGTGTAGAATTGGACCATCATATTTTGTAACATATGCAAAACTTAATAGTTATTGGGCTGATATTTTTGGAATCATTTCTGAGGTTCTTAAAACTAAATTGGACCTTGATCTAAAGTTAATAATATTAGGAGTTCCCGACTCAAGCTTAATATTAACAGTAAGTCAAAGAAATGTTCTTGATTACTGTTTGATAATTGGAAAAAAATTAATATTAAAATTCTGGAAGGGAACATTATCCCCCACAATCAAAATGTGGACTGTGGAAATGTCGGAGACGTTGCATTTGGAGAGAATTAGGTTTGTCCTAATGGACAAATATGAACCTTTTGAACAAATATGGTCTCCATTCATTTTAAATTTTAAATTATATAATAATTGTTTTTATTTTTTTAAATTTTGTTTATCTTTATTCTTTTATATTTTTATTTTTTTCTTAAATAATCATTATTTAATCACAACGTCTTGATTATTGATTTATACTTTTACTTTTTTTACACTCCCTTACCTTCCCAAAAAAAAATCAAAAACAGTAGCATATATAAATTATCCCGTAACATCTGTAACTTATCACGTTTGTGATAAGTCTAATTTGTATTTGAAGTACTGTTGTACCTTAATAGAATATTGACTGGCCTTGAGGGGGATACGACATATATTGCCTGAAGTAGATTCATATTGCCCGAGTCGAAGACGAGGGCAATATGGATCTAGTGAGGGCAATATATGTCGTATCTCCCGAAAGAGGACAGTCAATATTGTTATTATTACCCATATCAGACATCTAGAGGAAAATTTGAACATCTCAACTCGGCGGACTTCCACGTAAAATTTAACCAAAATGGACGCGGCAGTCTTCCTGTCTGCCGTTTGAATATTCTAAATTTCCCACGCAGCGTCACGTTGCCGTCACGTTGCCAAGTTCCCGGATGTGAGACCAGGGGAATATAAGACTATATTCCCCGCTGTTTTAACAGGTAAAGTCCATAGGCGTTCGCAAGAAAGGGGAATACAAGAAAATATTCCCCTGTTACCCCTGCTGGCAGTAAAAACGAAGGGAATACAATTTTGTAAAAGCATACCTCAGATGTGTGATATGGGTAATAATAGATAATATGCAATGCTTCTAATAAAAATATTTAAAAAAAAGAATTGGACCATCATTGCTTGTGGCAGATTGTGTTACCTCAGCTGCCGCAGGAAGTACATCCTCTGTTCGGGGCTTTTTTGACTTGAGATGATGGTTCCAAGGAGCATAAAAGACTCCATTGATGTGATTGCAGTGTTGTTGATGGTGAGTGGGGGTTGGGGGTGCTCTGCTAAAGTCTACTATCAATTCCAATGTCTTAAGAGCATTGAGCTCCAGGTTGTTAGGAAGGCACCAGGACGCCAGCTGTGTCACTTCTTGTCTGTTGTCAGATTCCTCCCCATCCTGGATCAGTCCAATCAGGGATAACAAACTAAACTAAACTAGACCTGATGTGGCTTTGCTGATTGTCCATAGCCTTGATGTTACCAATGTTGCTTGGAATCTATCAAAGAATTTTTTGAGGTCAACCATGAAATGATCATTTTACCAGGTCCAATTCTTCTTGCAGTAATGTAAAATGTGCATGTAACATCGAAATAGAGCTGAATGGAGCCTATTCAGATATTTACATAAATTACTTGTTCAGAAGGGTTGGTCAAGGAAGAAATATTAATCTTAGTTAACTATCAGATTTAGTAAAAGCCCAATAGAATTTATATCTGATCTGAGACAAATATGTAATTTATGCTTGCATATTCGACATGTTGTTCTTAAGAGAATGAGTGCTGTGAGAAAACTGCCTCCAATACTCCCATGGGCAGAGTGTTGCAGATTCTAGCCACCCTGTGGGTGAAGTTAACTTCCTCAAATCTTCCCAAAATCTCCTACCTTTACCTCAAACCTGGCTTTTGATACCTCTGCTATGGGAAAATCTCTATTTATTCTATCAATGCCCCTCATAATTCTACAATAACAATGAAAATAGATATTTGTTCAGCAACAACCTATTTTAAAATTCCAATTCCTTTAAAATCCCATCATTATGTCTTATTTTCTTATCTGTTTAACTTCCTTCAGACTTGCAATTCTTCAATGGTTCTATACTCTTCTAATTCCAGTCTCTTGCATATTATTGATTTTCATCATTCTGCCATTGCCAGTTGTACCATTGCCGAAATCAAATAGTGGAATAGGCATCCAGAATCTCTCCTCTAACATGCTTAGTTTAATTTATTAGTTCAGTTTATTATTATTGTCATATGTACCGAGGTACAGTGAAAAGCTTTTTGTTGCATGCTATCCAGTTAGCAAAAAGACTACATGATGACAATAAAGCCGTCCACAGTGTGCAGATACAGGATAAAGGATATACCATTTAGTGCAAGATACAGTCCGATTAAAGAGGTCCAGGGTCTACAATAACGTGGATAGAATGTCAGGACCACTCTGCTTAATAAAACCCTCCTATTTCATCAAGTTTGAAGTCGCCCATTGTAATTGTTTATTAAATGTTTTATGGTGAATTTTGGTTAATATTGTTCCTTGAATGTGTAAAGATAATACAAGTTAATATTAAAGAAAATCATATTTAATCTACAAAAATGAGTTTTTTTAAACCACAATGCTGAATTCTGAGAAATACAAAAAAATAAAAAGGTCTCTAATATTTTGGTCTCCTCAGATCATTCCAACAAGGGTGTAGTGTCAGATGCTGGTGATCCAGTATCAGGCTTGCATCAGGTTTTGATTGACTGTGGGTGTGGCAGGTTACCTAAGTAGATCTGTAATCTTAACTACAATCATGCAGCATTTCCAAGACAGCGATCCAAGATATTTCTGTACTCTCCTTGATGACTCTTGTTCAATGAGCCCACCCTTTGAATTTTTAAACCATTGTTGTACATGTCGTTAGTCACAGCACCTTGGCACTCTGCAACTGCAAACTCCATGGAGTCACTGTGCACCTTTACCTGTCTTGCTTGCTGGGTATCCCTGAATTGTCACACAGCACCATGTTGCATCACTTACCACAACATAGTTCCCAACTCCAAGATGCATAACCTCACTCAACCAAATACCTGTACTTGTCTGCCATGGGCTAGCCTAATTGGAGCTGTATATCCTCATCCTCATGCCACTGATTCCTGGCTATACACTTCAAAATATATGTTAAAAAATATTTATATCCAGTGTTTTTTGTGTGATGGTATGTGTCAGAACAGCAAACCAGCATCTTAAAAAAGTAAAACTCATTATTTGGTTTTCCGGCCATGTGACCTGTATGCATATTATACAAACTTACAATTGACTATTGTTTTGAAACTAAATGAGAGATTGGTTGGGATTAATAAACCAGAAATAAACGTATCTGGCATGGCTAAGAAGTGGTTTCCAATTATATTTTCCAATTATATCCTTTCAAATAAGAATTATGACTATGCCTACACGCCTAAGAGGAAAAGAGCTGTCAAAAATATAAATATATATTTAAAAGGAACTATTCATCCATCATATTATATTTTAGTCATTGTCATTTCCTCGTCAATACTAAACTGTTGGTGCCAAAAATTGGTTTTAATCCTCATCCCCAAGAATATGTAGTACAACAATGCAATTATATAGCCCCTTTTTCATGGTAAATGATACGTCCTTTTTAGGGTGCTGGTTTGCTGTTCTGGCACGTACCATCATAAAAAACACTGGATATAAATATTTAAAAACATATATTTTGAAGTGTATAGCCATGAGGTGTCTGGAACTGATTGTCTATGGGACTCATGCACTACAAAGCTGAGAACTATATTTTGCACTTTAAATCTTCCCCTTTGCTCTATCATACTTGAGTTTGAACTGATTGTATCTATGTATGGTATATTTGATCTGTTTGAATACCTGCCAAACCAAAACTTTTAGCTGTCTCTCGGCACACAAGACACTTGGGCAGTTTGCACCCCTGCGGCATAAACATTGACTTCTCTAATTTCAGGTAGGCCTTACTTTCTCCTCCCCTTCTCAGCTCTCCCTCAGCCCACTGGCTCCTCCTCTTCCTTTCCTCCCCCCCCCCCCCCCCCCCCCCCCCCTCCCCCCACCATCACATCAGTCTGAAGAAGGGCTTTGGCCTGAAACATTGCCTATTTCCTTCCCTCCATTGATGCTGCCTCACCCGCTGAGTTTCTCCAGCATTTTTGTCTATCTAATAATAAACCTAAACCTTAGTCACCAGTGGCAGAGAGATTAAAGTCACCATTGGTGAAGAAATTTAAATAAGAATGCACAAAATACAGGTTCGGAGGAAAACAGAAATTGCAATGCCATGTTAGGCAGGTTGAGGATGCAGAAAATGGGATGGCAAGTTTAGGAAAAGATTCACTTCGAGGAAGTGAAATTCAAAACTGGAGAGTTGTTGGATCAGAGCCAGGGTGAATCAGCAAGCAGAGGGGCAGCTGCATAAGTTCAAATACATGTAACATTTATTATCATATGTACAAGTGTGAGATATAGTTTGTGCTCACAATCGCTACTCAGAGACTAAATCGTGAAAACAAGAAATGCTTTATTTGCGAGTCTGCAGAATCGGGTGCCTCTCCAAGTTGAGACACACCGAAGTCAGGAAAGTAGAGCCCCTTTATACACACAATTCTACAGGTTTTAACCTTCCATTCTGGCTCTTCCCAATCAGAGCACTGAGATGCACAGTCTACAGGTACGTCCCCCCAGTACCTCCCACATCATACATCGCATGTTCATGGTAATGAGCAGTTTCTCGACCAGGGGTGTGTAAGTAATATTCATTTATTTCATTAAGCATGCTGAGTTGCTATTGGCCTGGCCCAGTTACTTGTATTTTAATTGCAAAGCTAGTCTCTGGTGATTATGGCCGCATCCCTCATCCCTGCCTGCCACTATACAATGCTATCAGTGGTGCTCAAGGACGATGCTGGTTACCTCATTCACAACTGTGTTAGAATCCTCTTCCGGACCTTCACAACAGTGGGGGTTTAATCACTTTATCCCTCACAATCCTCCCTTTTTCTTTTGCTACGCATTTATTGATTAAACCTCAATTTCAAGCTCCTTCAGTTCTAATTGAAGTAACATTCTCATAATCTCCTCTTCCTGTGGATCCTGGACCGTCCCTGGTCGCATTATCATTATTTTCTGTATTGTCCCTTTTTCTCCCATAGGCACTACTACAGCATGCATCTGACTTACACTCCTTGTAATAAGTTCCCTAAAACAAGGGATACAACAGGGGATAAAGATCAGCCCAGCCAATGCACATAGAAACACGAGTCCCACCGTTCTCCACCATGTTCCTCCGAGGATGGAATCCCACCATCGGGTACCCATAATCGAATTCCACTTTTGTATTGGAACATGTGCCAATTTCCGGATTCCTTCTGATATGTCCATTACTGGCTGTCCGTTGTCATCGATATTTAGGCAGCAATTAGAGAGGTTGAATTTTCCGCATACCCCTCCTTTGGCCAGGAGGTAATCTAGGGCCAACCGGTTCTGGTATATTGCTGCTCTCATCTGTGTCTGCTGCTTCGCCAGCATCTCTAGTGCCACCGCAGTTTGATTGGTAATTACTTTCAGTACTGCCTGGAGTCTTATGATCCGGTTTAACATGTATACCAGGGTTCGGCAGCCTCAGGATCCATCCTGTGCCCAAGTGGCTGGTCCATTGTATGAGATGATTTTTGCGGGTGCCCATTCATCATCTTCCCATTCTCCGATGTCCATTTTCCTCTTCCTCAGGCGTAGGTCGTCAAATACGACTGCCCCTCTTCGGTGGTTAACAGGAAAAATCCTGGTTGTACGTCCAATGAGGCAAGTCCCGCTCCAATTTCCTGGCAACACCGAATATGCCTTGTGTCCGCATATCCATAAAAGTCCTTCAGGGGCCGATCCACTAGAGGTAACATTGTTCCATATGTCTCGCAACACCGGGAATCCTTGCTAAGATGTGCGCCGCCTCTCACCCGTTTAGCACACCGTATGTTCGTGGGGAACCTGGTGCTAAAATATTCGTAGACGACCTTGTTCCCGGTGCAGTTCCATAGTCCAGTTGATTCCATTCCATCAGTTTTCATCCAGATAATGCAGTTTCTTCCATCTTTCTTAGTTGGATACCATTTAGGCTCCTCTGGCCACCACACTCGGGACTGATCCGGCCACTGGGTGATGATGCACTGGCAGGGGCTGCTGCCTACTAGGATCCCTTGCCCAGGGCCTAGCGATACACTCAGCCCCAACCGGAGTATCTGTCGGGACCCATTCCTGGGGACCTCGGTCTCCTCCAACTGTCAGGTTCCACTTCATCATGTCCCATACCTCAATGATGGATCCTCTCCATGGTCAACGTGAGCTCATCAGTGGTCCGCCACAGACCCAACAGTTAGTCACATTCAGGGTTCCAGCTATCAGGAGGGCCAAGTCCACAAACAGGTTTTTTCCTACTACGGGGATCTCAATCTGCCTCTTTATTTCTTCATACATTGTTTGGTGCAGTTGGGGCTGAGTAGGTGGGGGAGGAGGTGGCTTGGTGATTACTGCTTTTGTTAACCTCTTTATTACTTCTTCCTTAATTTTGTCTAATGTTTCTCTTAAGGCATGGGAAAGGATACCTAACTGTCCTGTCCTGGTCATGCAGACCCATTTCTCCCCCTTTGGGCAGGTAACGTAAACCAAACCTTCCTACATACCCCTTATTCTCTACCACATAATACTCTTTTCCCCCCTTCTCACAAATAGTTCTAGTCCTTAGGTTATAGCAAGCATCGTTCACATGGGAATGATATGTAAATGATCTGGTCGTCCACCCTCCATATCTGATAGGATGGTAGCATTTATCACAGTTATTAACACTTTTTACAATGGTTACCTGCAGAGTAAGCAATACCACGAATGCTCCTTTCATACTGTTCGTTTTATACATTTTTTTCTTACTAAAGGTTAACGCTAGGGGCTTGTTTCATGGCTTCACCATCTACTGTTCTTTTTTATCCGGAGCGGGTGGGTCAAAGGGCCCTTTAAGTTGAGTCGCGTGGGTCCACCCTTCTTCTTTTGTTCGTACTGCTGTCTTGGTTGTCAGTAATACTAGTTATGGGCCGGTCCACCGGGGCTGGAGTTTCTCTTCCTTCCAATTCTTGACCAGTACCCAGTCGCCAGCCTTTACAGCATGTAATGGAAAGTCGAGTGGTGGGCTTTGAGCCAATAATCCTTTAGCTTTTAATTCTGTAAGGAACGAGACACTGCCAGTAAATAGTTCCTTAAGAATACATCACTGCCCTCTATGGTGGGTATTCCTTCTATCTTTCCCAAATAAGGTAACCCAAACAACATTTCATAGGGGGATACTGCTAACTTTGTATGGGGTCTCCGTTGCTTTTCTCAAAGCCTTTCTGTTTCCCTACTGCTCCAAACATGTGCCAGACTCCGTGTACATATGCTGCTCTTAAAGCCTTAATTTCTGCCAACTGAGCTAAGCAAGAGTGCAGGCAAGCTTCCAATTTGATTACCTTAAAGTCTAATTCATCCTGATGCATCACTTCAAACCCTGCATACTTGCTATTTTACTTCAGAGTCACGTGAGTGACTACGTGAAGAAGTCCCGCCTGGCGCATGATCGGCATTACGTCGATGCTGTCGGTAGGCAAAGAGCTGCAGAGCGCAGCTCCACCAGTGGTAAGGAACAGGCCCGCAGGTAAGTGGATTGAATTATTTACAGGACGAGTTTCAAACTCCGTGGTGCTGGCGTGCAGAGCCAGCAGGAGTTGAAAGTAAAAGAGAAAAAACTAAGGAGGTAAAACGGAGGTTAAAATGCGTCCCAGGTAGACGCTCAGCGGTCGGGATGACAGATTAGTGCGGAGCCGGTTCCGATACCAGTGGCCGTTAAAATTAACTGTAGGGAGCATTTAGTTGCTCCACAAACCAAAAGCCACGGGAAGAATCTCCAGTGGGGAGGAAAATAAAGAAGTCTGAGAGGCCGTGGTTTTAGATGATTCTAATAAGGAAAGGCCTCCAGACAAGAAAGCCTTATGGCTCAGAATAAATTAAATGGAGAAATACTCCAGATTATTTCAACCAAGGGTCTAAAAAACCCAGAATATTCCCAGGCAGGCCCTGAGGGATTTCCGTATACAAGTATATGGTGCTTTTACCACTGTGGGAATATGAACCTCGGATTGGCTGGAGGTAGTCTCCTTGAGCAAGTCTCAGGAGTACCAGGGCAGTAAAAAACTGACCCTGAAAGTGATGTTTTTGGTCATAAGTACCCACCACAGCACAAGTATAAATCCAGGTGTACTTAATGGGTACAAAGTACGATACCTGAAGGAAGCGGTGAGACCATGGAAGGTAACCATGGTGGCCAACATTAATTGGTTTCTTACCAGCTTCAGGAAGCTGTTATGGCTGAAACAGCAGATTTATATGAAAACACTTGTGCTTTACTAGGGTGCCAACGGTGAATCCGATTAAGGCACCCATGTCTTCAATAGTGTGGAGGCACAGGGAATACAATTCCAAAGACTTTCAAATTTGTGGGTGGCATCACTGCTTACGGGAAGCAAGTGAAAGATTGTGCAATGACCAAAAATTAAAAATTTTGTTTTATAGTTGTTTTATAGCTCATATGTTGAGCTCAATGGTATGAGAGAAAATTGCCATTCGGACCATTTTGCACTTTAGATTTGCAGGTCAATACAGATCAAGCTATGTTCAAACTCCTGGTTATTACAGAGTAAACCTGCCTATAAACAAATCAAAGACATTGATAAAGAGGCAAAAACTATCAGCCTCATAAAACTTTTGCAAAATTGGCTGGTCCAATGTGAATGGGATTTGATATATGGATCAAACAGAGGCAGGAGTATGGTGAGGAAGTATTTTCATCCAGCACAGCCTTATGTTAACCCATATTGTTGGGGAAGAAGGCCATCACGTGCATTTGGAGAGGTACAAAAACTTTATTCTATCACAGAGGAAGCTTTTGTTGAACCTCCGATTGGTGGTAGATTACAGGTGTGTTATGATAAATGATTTTGCATAACAGCTGATTGGTTTATATTAGATACTGTGTAAGGATCTACAATAAAATTTGTAGAAGGAGTTGATCCACCTGTACAGAATAAACCTAATCCTATTTTATGTTTCTGCACCTGAAAAATCTCAAATAAAGAAAAGGTAAGAAATTTATTTAGGGGAAGTGTAATGGGGAAAAAACGGAGTAAGCATCCACAACAATTTGTATCAAATAATTCCCCAGGCAGAAGAAAGATGGTGGTTGTAGATTAATTCTAGACATCACACACTTTAATACATTTGTCCAGTATAAAACATTTCAAAATGGACACCTTCAACACTGCAAGGCAGTTGTTATCAACAAGTTGTAATTGGTTACTATAGACGTGAAGGATGCGTATGATTTAGTACCAATTTATCATCATGTTCACAGGTATTTGAAAATTAATTAAATGGGTCAGCTAAGGCAATTTAAGGCATTATCTAATGGATTAAGCTCAGCTTCTAGGCTGTTCACACAATGGTTGAAACCAGCACTTGCACTGATAAGGACACATGGTCATGGTTTATCTTGATGACATTTTTAATTGGCAATGCTGATCAGGAGTCAGCTGAAAAATTAGTGCAGCAACTACAAGCCTGTTGAAAGACTAGGGTCCTGATCCATCCAACAAAATCTAAGCTTCAGCCATCCCCAACAATTTACTATTTGGGGTTTGTGAGTGATTCAGTACCATGTTTGGTAACTTTACCAAGAGACAAAGTGTCAATATTACAAATGTGTGTCGTTGCCTTGTGCAAGCCTTATCCCTCCATCCGAGAAGGAGCTTAGGTAAATTAGTAACACTATTTCTGCAGTAGAGTTGGTCCACTGCATTACCAAAAAAGCTCCAAAGGGCAAAAACACAAGCACTAGAAGAGTGTGCAGGCCATTTTGACAGGCCTATGCAATTGCCAAAGGAAGCTTTATCAGAATTACAGTGATGGATTGAGAATGTTCCACAAGCTGCTTAAAAACATATTAGCTCAGCAGCCAGCAGTCATTGCAAACTGAAGCAAGTATTCTTGGATGGTGGATAGCTTCTCGGTTTTTTGGGCTAAGATAAGGGTAATATCTGTTCTTATCAGGTTAATATCTGATATGTCCCTTATCTAGGGGGCTATGGACAATAACACCATGGGGTGGCAGATGGATTGTCCAAGAAACTTATTTCTCCAAACATTTGGTATTAATTATTTGGTGTTGTTAGGAGCTTTTATGGATTAAAAGCTTATTGTTCTACTATGAAAGTTTTGCATGTCCAATTACAAGTTGACAATACCACAGCTGTGGCATATATCAATCACATGGGTCGAGTAAGATCATTATCATGTGATTATCTGGTTAACCAGATGTGGCATTGGTGTATCTTTAAGAATATTTGGCTTTCAGTTATCTATCTCAGGGAGAGACAATATTGTGGCAGACAACAGATCACGAAACTTTAAAGACAATACAGGATGGATATTAAATCCACAAGTTGAAAAACATTGTCAGTGGTATGGATTACCTGACATTTACCTGTTTGCGTCTAGATTAAATCACTAATTGCCCAAATACGTCTCATGGGAACCCAACCCAGGAGCAGTAGCTGTGGATACATTCTCACTACATTGGGGGGGAAATATGTTCTTTTATATTCCCCATTCTGTCTGATTAGGCAATGTTTGATGAAAATATAGCAAGACTCTGCCACAGGCAGTTTGGTGGCCCAAATCGGACACAGTCATGGTTCTCATTGATGTTTAGAATGATAATTGAACCATTTATGACGAATCCTAGCTGCAGTAATTTGTTGCAGAAATTCATCCATGGCATGATCATATGAATTTGTTAATCTGCTGGTTCTGACCAGACCATTACAAGAGCTTGGACTGTCGGATAGGACCATGAATGTTATAACTGCAGCTTGGAAAAATAGCATTAAAAACAATATTTTGTTTATATAAAGAAATTGGAAGTCTTTGGTAGACAGTCAAAGATATTTTATCATACTGCTAACATATCAGATATATTGGAGTTCCTTGCTGGATTGCATTTTTGATCAGCACCTAAGCGATAGGGCCATTAATAGGGCTCATAGTGCTTTATCGTCCTATTTAGGACAAATTGCTGACCATGAATCTATCGGGTCTCATCCGTTAATATCCCGATTATGGGAAAGGAATATATATTAAAATCTGCCCAAAGTAGAAATACAGATGTTTGGGAGGTCAGCATAGTTTTTACTTTGCTTAGGCAATGGGCTCCAATTCTATCACTGTTTCGGAAGTTAACATTTGAAGTAATAATGCTCATGGCTTTAGTATCAGCACAAAGATTGCAAACGTTGCAAATGTTACGTTAGACAGTATGCATGTGGCTACAGATAACATTGTCTTATATGTTTATGACTTAACCAAACAAAGCAGTCCAGTAGGAACTGGAACCAAGGTAAATTTTAAAGCATATCCTGTCGACCAAAAATTGTGTGTGGTTAAGCATTGACTCAATATGTTGAAGTAGGCAAGCGTCTCCGTGGTGGTGAGACAGCGCTATTTATTACACACAAAAACCACATAAAAGTATCAGTACAAACTGATGGTTCTACACAGTTACATTCTAGATGGTTAAAACAGGTTTTGGGACTCATCAGGACTAGACATTGAGATGTTAAAGATCACTCCACCAGGGAGGTAGGTACATCCACGGCAAAGGCACAGGATGGGCCACTCGATCAAAAAATTAGAGGCCGTAGGGTGATGTAAAAGAAACTTTTCAAAGTTTATGAAAAACCAGTTCTCACGGTGTCAGGGTTGGACACGCAGTGTTGGGTTCTCTTTGATTGTGCTTTGTTTTATATTATTGATTTATATCTTTGGTTATAAATCTTCCCCTACAATAGAAAGGTTGTTACTTCCATTCTTTTATAATGAAAAGACTTATTACATAAACTAAAGCAATGTTTAAAAGATGTATTATTTACTCACTACTGCGTTGACTGAGCCAGAGTGTCGTATGGAATGAATCTACGACATAAAAAACACAGAGCTACAAAATCTTCATGTAGTCACTCACGTGACTCCGAAGTAAAATAGTAAGATTAAACGAGAACTTACCAAATTTGAAGTTTGATCGTTATTTTATGAGTAGTTACGATGAGGAATTACGTGCCCTCCACACCCAACCCTCATAAAATAAATGATCATCTGGTAGTTCTAGTCTATGTTGAGCCTTACTATCTTACTCTGGCTATTGGTTCTGTGTTTTTCATGCCGCTGCTTTGAAGTATGCCGATCATACGTCAGGCGGGACTTCTTCACATAATCCCTCATCGTAACTCCTCATAAAATAATGATCAAACTTCAAACTTGGTAAGTTCTCATTTAATCTTACTATTATGATCCCTTTAACAAGAAACATCCACAAGCAAAACCTTTTTGTCCCCTTCATTCAAAGGCTCTGACTGTAAAACATTTCTCAGACATGTGTGTCCTTCTTCCTTCATTATTTTTCTTAATGGCATCACAATTTCAACATACTTCCCAATCTAGTCTGAACTATATCCTGCCATTCCCAAGATCATCATCATCTGTTCTACTGTCTGAGGCTTGGGAACTTCAATTATTGCTTCAATTTGATCCTGTGCTATAGCTTTTACTTCTTTAGATATTACTCGTCCAAAATATTCTACCTGCTGCTGACAAAACAACAACTTCTTCCTTGATAGATTATGATCTCCTGTGCCATCTTTTCCAAGATAATTACAATGTCTCTCTCTCACATTGCTTCCCACTTGTGGAACAAACCAACAAATCATCCACATACTATATCAACACCTTCCAAATCTGCCTTTAACATCTGATTAAAAACATGGGGCTAGTATTTAAAACCCTGCCGCATCCTAGCCTAGGTGTATTTAATACCTCTTCTTTATGTTCTTACCATAGCTATGTTCACCATTATCTTAATATAATTATTTCCTGATTACCATACCTGTTCACATCCCCAACACATATTATCCATTACCTGTCTCCTTACTAGCCTTTCTTGACATCCTCCTTGAGATCCCTCCCTCCCTCCCTTGGGGACCCCAGTCCTGTCTGGGCTTATATCCAGATTTATTTCACTCCTGATAGAGCATTTGAGGAAATACTCTCCCAAATACATTTATTATTGGCATGGAATTATCTGGCCCCTGTTTGGCTTTGTCATAGGACTCACTGTGTGTCGGTGCATCACTTATTTCAGACCTTTCAACCAGGTCTGTTGTTACTGACAACATTGTCTTTCCTTTTTCACGCTCTTTCTTTTTGAGCTCTTCAAGTTACATTTGCATCATTTTTCTCTGCACATCTTCCTGCTGGTCTGCAAGTCTTTTTCCTATCTTTGCGATATTTCTCAACCTCATTGACCAAATGATCACTGAATCAGGGGTGAAAAATAGATTACAATCCCACCACCTCCTCCAATCTAGACTTGACTTTAGGAGGAATGGCATCCAGCACAGTGGTTCAGAATATAGTGTTCATTAACTGGTTGCCTTCTATTTCTTGTTCAGTTTCCAGTCTCCACCTTTTCAGCTTGTTCTCCAGATAAACTGCTGGATTATTGTCTGAGGGCCTGCCATACCCTCTGTCTGACTTTGTCAAACAGTGTGCCATTGTTTATTGCATTGTTCACAGCATTTTTATACTAGCCATCTTTAGGAGTTCTGTCAGTTTAGTGGTTCCTATCACTTTCACCAACAGTGCCTTCAAATCTCCCATAGCCAATAATCGTCCTACGTTCTCCTCCTCCAAAGCCATAATCCATAATCCATTTCCTGCCCCATCAGGAATATTGGGTAAGGTATTTTTTAGCCCTCTCAGTTTATGGGTGCCCCAAAGGATAATCTGTGTCTGGCCTGCTCTTATCTTTTTAAAGCATTCATCAATTTATCCCTCTGCTTCCCACTTTACTCCTTTCTGATATGCCTTCTTTCTCATTCTAAACTCAATTTCTTACTTCTCAGATAGTTTATCCTCCTTTGCAAATGTATTCACCTTTATTTTAAAATCTTCCACTGACTCCTCCAGATTTATTACTTTCACACCTGTCGTTTCCTACTTCTGTTACCTCCTCACTGCCTCTCTCTCCTTTCTCTCTAAACTGCCTAAGTACATCTAATTCCTTTCCTCTCCCCTTTTCCTACCTTTCCAACTTATCTGTGACATAATTCGTAATTAACACTTCCATCTTGTCACACATTTCTCTTGAAAGTGCCTTCCTTGGGCCACTTACTCACAACTGTTTCTGAAAATCTCAGCAAACAATCAATACCCTTCTCCAACCAGAATGTTTATCTAAACAAACCACAAAAGCTGGTCATGTTCCAATTATTTCAATCCATTCTCACCACTATTTAGTACTAGTAACAATTTTCCAAATTAACTTTACTGAAAAGAAATCTATAGAAACATCAGCAAAACCAAGCAACCTACAGTTTCCAACTTTCCCCTTTTAAGTTGCGATGGTACAAAGCATTGTTCGTTATCTTACAGCTGTTCGTAACCTCCCCCATTGCTTACAATTTCTTAAAGGAACACACACACCTACGCTTACAGCATGTGGCCTACAACAAACAAACTTATCACATATATGAACTTCCTCATTCATTCAAAACCGGTTTTTACACACAAATTACATTTGTTCCATTCTTACTTCAATGAAATTATGCAATTTCCTACACAGATTAAAGTTTCAAAATTAACATTTATATAATTCTTATTGCTACTCTACTTTCTGCTATTCTACAATATTTTGCACTAACTCCTCATGTACCTGACCAATCTGTATATGAGTTTCTTCTATAGATTGTGTGAAACAACTCAATATTTATTTCATGTGCTTAAGATGAGCTTGTTCAATTTCCTGAAATTTCTTTGAGGTTTCTGTCAATTTTTTGTTCAAAATCTGTTTTTCCACATATTTGACAGTTGCCTTTTCTATTTCTTTCTGTGTTGCTCCTTCCTTTTTTTTTAACTTTTCGTACTCAAAACATTTGGCACTGTGATTTTCCTTAGATTTTTGCAATGTTTGAGTGATACTCTGAATATTCTGTACTGCATCCAAAGTGCCCAATCCTCATCGGAGCCCAGTCGTGGCCACCAGACTGAACTCCCCCTTATTGGTTCCTTTGGTTAATCAAAATAACAGAACTTAATCATAGTCTCCTTATCTTTATCCCCGGTCTTCCTTCTCCCCAAGATTGCCACATTTGCCCCAACGGACTATCAGGCGGAATGTGCGGCTCTTCACCATTGAGCCTTTTTCTTTTCCCCCCGGACTCTTACTTTTTTGGTTCCGGTTATCCATTGTCTTATCGGACTATTCCCGTCCGACAGACCCTCGGTCGCCCGGGCAATACTTAATAGTCAGTTTTCTTACCCGGGTCTTGTGCACAAGAATCGCTCGACCGTCCCTTCCTTACTCCGGATTCCCTCTTGTTTCCCGAGTCTCTTGTCCGGATATCACTCGCTAAAAACCGCTGATGGCAAGCAAGGAGATCAGAGACTGCTGAAATCAGCAGGGTGCACCTTCCCTTCCTTCCGTGCCTCCGCCGAGCGGCCGGAGTGGCGATCGCGGATGAGCCCCCAGCTTGTGAGATATAGTTTGTGCTCACAATCACTACTCAGAGACTAAATCGTGGAAACAAGAAATGCTTTATTTGCGAGTCTGCAGAATCGGTGCCTCTCCAAGTTGAGACACACCAAAGTCAGGAAAGTAGAGCCCCTTTATACACACAATTCTACAGGTTTTAACCTCCCCTTCTGGCTCTTCCCAATCAGAGCACTGAGGTGCACAGTCTACAGGTACGTCCCCCCAGTACCTCCCACATCATACATCGCATGTTCATGGTAATGAGCAGTTTCTCGACCAGGGGTGTGTAAGTAATATTCATTTATTTCATTAAGCATGCTCAGTTGCTATTGGCCTGGCCCAGTTACTTGTATTTTAATTGCAAAGCTAGTCTCTGGTGATTATGGCCGCATCCCTCATCCCTGCCTGCCGCTATACAATGCTATCAGTGGTGCTCAAGGACGATGCTGGTTACCTCATTCACAACTGTGTTAGAATCCTCTTCCGGACCTTCACAACAGTGGGGGTTTAATCACTTTATCCCTCATACAAGTATGGTCAGGTGCAGGGAAAATGAAAATCTTGCTTGCCACAGCATTATAGGCACATCAACTTAGACAATACATAAAACATAAATGATACATTAATTACACATAAATTCTCAAGACAGTGAAAAGAACAAGACTGCAAAAAAATGCAAGACATGAGGACCAATCACAATGAGAAAACAAGTCTATGATAGTGCAAGTTGGGACCATACTTGCCGCGTTTGGGTTAGGGTTGTGCACGTTGGCTCAAGATCTAAATGGTTTAAACATCAAGAGCATACTCCTATATAAAATGAAAAGTGAGATATTGGCTAGTGAGCAATGGAATAAAATAAAAGCAAGGCAACTTAATTATATGAGCTACCTGTCAAAGCTTTATAAAGTTCTTCAATGGCTGACCCATGCAATCTGTTGTGATTTGTGAACTAAGCCACTGGGAACCTGAAGCTGGTTGATATAAAAGTATTTATTCATCAAGAGAAATATATTTTATTGGAGACCCTCTTGGTAGAATCTTCAGACTCAAAATACATTGTTTTTATACTCTAAAGATCAAAGAGAATAGCGAGTGATTTAATGCAATTTCAACAGCTACAGTAATATTATTTCAACAGTAATATTATTTACTTTGATATTTTGAGTCTGACAAAATGTTCTATTGAATTACATATTTATATAATGTAGCTGACAAGACACCCCTGAATGTTCCAACACATTTGCTGATTCAAAGTCATTCAAATGGATGGTCTAAAAGCTTCTGAAAACAGAGAATCCTGCTGCCCAAAACCAATGTTATGAAGGCTGACTTTCTTGAGTACACAAATACCTACCTCATTATTGATAGATAGACAAATATGCCTTTGACTAAGGGAGAAAATAAGTCTAGTCTGTAAACCTCCATCATCTCTATCACAATGATGAGAAATCATTTAAACTGAAGATTTTTGGTTTGACATTGATCACTTGACATACCCCATTGTCATATTTGATGAAACAAGAACAGAGAGCCTGTCTGTTTGCAATGTACATTAGAACTGATATTGTGGAGACTTGTTTTTGATGGAATGAATGCATGCGTTATCCACATAATGTTACAACTCCTAAATAATCAATCTTACAGAGAAAAGGGTAAATTGTTTTTACATTGGGAGCAGACATGAGGTACAAATGCAGTTTAGCATCTTGTCAAGGGTTCTGTGACAGCGTATTCCCAAATCTTCCTTGATTTAAAAAAAATCAAGAGAAGTAGAACATGGATACATCACCATTTAAAACATCCCTTCAAAGTCACACACTATACTGAAATTTATCAATGTTCTTTAGTGATGCCAGGTCAAAATCCACTATTTTGGCACCATAAGAGTCCTGGATTTGTTTAATAAATATGGATTTGCAAAGAGCGTCCAGAGAATGATGTGACGTCCATGTCACAGTTTATCTCGAACAGTTCCGTGACAGAGGACTCTCTGATTTACAGACTGTTCCCAAGGACACATTCGGAGACGGGCATCAAGTGCTGCTGGAAGGTCATCAACTCAGTGAAAGACGCTCTTTGGTCTGCCTAAAACTCGTTGATCTCCCAGCAGAGTGAGATGTCTGTCAGGGAAAGTTGCCGACTGGTCCATTCCAGACTGCTGAGGGATGCACTGAAGTTGGTGCAGCCAAAACCAAGGCACTGTGGGGGAGGCCCACAGTCTAGAGTCCTGCCATGTCAGAACTTTGGGGACAAGTGTGGTGGAGACTTTGGGGACAAGGGAAGGGATCTGAACACAGAGGGCCACATGAGTGACAAGGCTGCTTGGTATAAGGATAGTTTGTGAACACTTCTGAATGTAACGCTAATGATTCTAAAAACGCTAAGAATGCTGGATGTTTTTGCACAGTAAGAAGGAACTACAGTTGCTGGTTCACACTGTAGACACAAACTGCTGAGTAACTCTCTAGATAGAAGGAATGGGTGACATTTCGGGTCGAGACCCATCTTCAGACTGAGAGGGAAATCAGAGATATGGAAACAGAAACATAGAAAATAGGTGTAGGCCATTCGGTCCCTTTGAGCCAGCACCGCCATTCAATATGATCATGGCTGATCATCCAAAATCAGTACCCCGTTCTGGCCTTTTCCCCATATCCCTTGATTCCCTTGGCCCTAAGGGCTAAATCTAACTCTCTCTTGAAAACATCCAGTGAATTGGCCTCCACTGCCTTCCGTGACAGATAATTCCACAGATTCACAATTCTCTGGGTGAAAAGGTTTTTCCTCATCTCAGTCCTAAATGACCTACCACTTTTTCTTAAACTGTGACCCCTGGTTCTGGACTCCCCCAACATCGGGAACGAGTGAAAACGTGTGAAAATGAGAGATCAAAATGAACAAGGATCAAGGAAAATGTAGAATCGATCATTGTTAGACACTGTTCTTGTTTGGTATATATTTTTTGGGAAAAAAATTCATTGACGTAACCAAGTCAAAATTTAGGCCTTTCTGCGCAACTGTTTGCAAATATAAAAGTGCTATATGTCAGGTCTCGCGTTTGATCTAGTTTCTGTTTCTTTTTGGTTTTTAGTATTTGAGTGTGCATTCTTGTTTTATTTTGGTGTCTCACATCTCCTCTTGTTTCAGGTCCCATTTCCTGTTAGGTTGTTTACCCTCACGTGATTGTTGGCCCCACCCTGATGTTTCACCTGTGTCTTGTTATCCCCTGTTAAGTCTGTATTTAAGCCCTTTGCGTTTTACTTCTCATTGCCAGTTCATTGTGTATACTACTTGGTATCACCTCTAGAAATATTGTGACTTTGTGAACTTGACCATGGCCTATTTTTCGACCACTGTTTTTGCCTGCTCCTAGATTATACTGTTGCTTCTGTGTTTGCTTACCTGTGTACCGACTTGGACCAATTAAACTCTGAATACGGATCTGCACAGTGTCTGAGCCTGCATTTGTGTCCTCTTCCTCGTTCAGTTCTGACACTATAGTTGCTGTGCCAGTTTAACAAGGTGGACAGACTTGCAGAACACCGAGGCAGCTATCTAGTCCATAGCTTTCCGGTCAACCGAGGCACTTGCATAAGAGGGACTAAGGTAAATAATATTTAATTTAGACTTTTGTTTGAAGAGATTTAAATGTTAGGACATTTTTTTTAAGTTTTTGTTTCTTAATCAACAATTTTAGTAACATTAGTTTTGAATAGTTGAGATTATATGACTGCTGGAACTGGGGCAGGGATCGGCTCCGTGTCAAAGTGTTCTCTGGCTTCCTCACAACCGTATCATTTAGGAACAGAAAATTATTTCTGGACGATACGGAACTTCAAGAGTAAAGGTGCCGGCGGAGCATTCATTCATGAGTCAATAGTGTTTTATTGTCATTTGTCCCAAAACGGAACAATGACATTATTATATGGCTAAGAAAATGCTGGAATAACTCAGCGGGCAGGCAACGTCCCTGGAAAGAAGGAATGGGTGATGTTTTGGAGCGAAGCCCTTCTTCAGACTGAGAGTCAGGGGAGAGGGAGACATAGAGATATTGAAGGGTAATCCAGTACTTTTCTGATTTACGTGTTTGTCAGTTTCACACAGTTATTGAGTGAAGATAAACATTATAATTATTTTTATTAAATATTCTAAAAGTTCTAAAAGCTACGACACAGCAGTACAGTTGTTGCCTTACAGCCGGGTTTGATCTTGACTGCGGGTGCTGTCTGTACAGAGTTTGTATGTTCCCCCGTGACCGCGAGGGTTTTTCCCGAGTGTTCCAGTTTCCTCCACATTCCAAAGACGTGCAGGTTTGTAGGTTAATTGGCTTCGTAAATATTGCAAATTGGCCCTAGTGTGTAGAATGACGCTAGTGTAGGTGACCTGGTCAGTGTGGACTCGGTGGGCCGAAGGGCCTGTTTCTGCGCTGGATCTCTAAACTAAACACACTATGGTGTGCCTCCACCGCCACTACTGGTAGCTACCAGACGCCTACAACCCTCTCTGGCTTCAAGGGATATGGGCCAAATGCAGGCAGATGGAATTAGTGTACATGGGGCAATGTTGGTTGGTGTGGGCAAGTTGGCCGAAGGGCCTGTTTCCATGCTGTATGACTCTTTGACTAAGTGGCTCAGCCTGATGAGAGGGTTCACATCAACATTGTGATGACTCTGGCTGTTGGAAGTGCACAAGTTTCAAAGCAACCCTTTCTCAAGCCTCCTCCTGCCATCTTAATGAGTGGATTGTTGATGAACAGCACTCGCATCTGCTGGACGATCTTTCTGACAGCGCAGTCATGGATTCTCTGGTGACTGCATTATTGCAGTCCTACAATTACCATGTGCCCAGAACCAACCTCTCCCCTACCCATCCACTATGGGCTGAATTGAAGGAGTAAGAGGATGAAAGTATTCCAACCCCTCCAAGGACAGTGGAAACTCAAGAGTCAATCGTTAGATTGGAGAAGCATGTTTCAAATCAAGATTTCCAAGCTCTAGCACATTGTAGCACCCAGCCATTTCAGAGGAAGTTGGTTTCAGAGGAAGCAGTGTCCTGAAGGACCTGGATGAGGATCAAGCAAGGAGAATATGTTTGCAAAGAAAGGCTGCTGCAGATCTCGACAAAAGGCTTTAGGCGAACAAGAGATAATCAAGGGCCATGATAGACCCAAATGATCAAACAGGCTTTTAATTAGGGTCATGTTAGACCCAAATGATCAAACAGACAATGAAGTTGTCCACCGCAGCACAAATGTTAAGCAAGCAGAGTGCTTAGAAAAACAAATGAAGTGCTTGGGAAAAGGTTTGGGTCATTTAGACGAATCAGTGTAACTTGACTCCACCTGCTACATAGCTAATGTGGATGAGATAACCTGTTTTTCTCAGAAGACTAGGGTGCTGCCTGATGAAATAATTAACCCTTGTTTTCAGTTTGCGGAAGAACAGCTTGTTTTAAAAACATAGTCAACTGTTGTTGGTAGATAGGAATGAAATGCGGGTTTACTGTTTATATGAGTGCATATTTAAAAACAAGCTCACCAGGAAGAGACTTCATCTTGGAATAAGACCCAGAACGGTGCCAGGACCTTTGAATTCTCGAGATCAGTCATCACAGACACAAAAAGCTGGAGTAACTCAGCGGGACAGGCAGCATCTCTGGAGAGAAGGAATGGATGACATTTCGTGTTGAGGCTCTTCTTTAGACTGGTTAGGGATAAGGGAAATGAGAGATATGGATGATGATGTGCAGAGATAAAGAACAATACATAGATACATACATGGAAACTTTATTGTCATTCAGACCTTTCGGTCTGAACGAAATTTTGTTGCCTTGCAGTCATACATATAATAAAATAACAAAACACACAATAAACACAAATTTAACATCCACCACAGTGAGTTCACCAGGCACCTCCTCACTGTGATGGAAGGCAAAAATCTTAAGTCTTTGTCTCTTCCGTTCCTGTTCTTCCTCTTCCTCTGCGCTGAGGCGATCCAGGCCTCTGATGTTATGACCCCACCGGATGATCCCCTCCGCGAACGGGCCGGTTCAAGCCCGGGGCGGTCGATGCTGCTGAAGCTGCCGCCCTCCAGTCCAGCGGACGCAGCTGTTGCCGCGGGAGCTCCGGAAAAACAGGTCACCAAACTGTGACCTGCGAGCTCCCGACGATGTCGTCCACCGGGCCCGCGGCCGGGCCTCCGAAGTCGCTGCCACCGCCACCGGAAAGCCGCCACAGCTCCGAGTCGGGCCGTTAGAACGCCTGAACCCGAAGTCGGCCAGCCCCGCGCTGGTAAGTCCTGGCTGGCTCTGCCTCCGGAGCCTCGAGGTCGGTCGCAGTTGGAGGCCGCCAGCTCTGCCTTTAGGCCTCAGCGGAGACGGAGGCGGGGGATACAACAAGAAAAGTTGCGTCCCCCCGAAGGAAGAGACTAAAACGTTTCTCCCACCTGTCCCACACACATACACAACATAATAACTCAAATTAACACGCCATACAAGACAAGAAAACAACAAAAAAAAGAAAAAAACAGACGGTCTGCAGGCGAGCCGCAGCTGCCAAGGCAGCGCCGCCACTCCAATGAATAAAAGATATACAAAAAGTAACGATGATAAAGGAAACAGGCCATTGTTTGCTATTTGTAGGGTGAAAACGAGAAGCTAGTGCGACTTGGGTGGGGAGGGATAAAGAGAGGGAATGCCGGCGCTACCTGAAGTGCGATAATTCAAAATTCATACCACTGGGCTGTAAGCTGCTTACGCTAAATATGAGATGTTCCTCCAATTTGCATTTAACCTCACTCTGACAGTAGAGTAGACCTAGGACAGAAAGATCTGTGTAGGAATGGGAAGAAGAATTAAAGTGTCCAGCAACCGGGAGATCAGATAGGTTCAGACAGCTGTGCGAAGGCGTTCCGCGAAACGATCACCCAGTCTATGTTTGGTCTCGCCGATGTGTAAGAGTCCACATCTTGAACAACAAATACAGTAGATGAGGGAGGAGGTGCAAGTGAACCTCTGCCTAACCTGAAAAGACTGTTGGGATCCCTGGACAGAGTCGAGGGAGGAAGTATAGCAACAGGTGTTACATCATCTGTGGTTGCAGGGGAAGGTACCTGGGGAGGGGGTGGTTTGGGTGGGAAGAGATGAGTTAACTAGGGAGTTGCGGAGGGAACGGTCTCTGCGGAAGGCAGAAAGGGGTGGAGATGGGAAAATGTGGCTGGGATCCCATTGAAGGTGTCAGAAATTTCGGAGGATTATGTGTTGCTTGCGACAGCTGATGGAATGGAAGGTAAGGACTAGGGGGACTCTGTCTCAGTTGCGACTAGGGGGAGGGGCAGCAAGGGCGGGGCTGCAGGGTACCGAGGAGACACAAGTGAGGGCCTCACCTATGATAAGAGAGGGGAACCCTCGTTCGCTAAAGAACGAAGACATCTTGGATGTCCTGGTATGGAACACCTCATCCTGGGGGCAGATTCTGCGTAGACGGAGGAATTGGGAGTAGGGCATAGAGTCTTTGCAGGAAGCGGGGTGGGAAGAAGTATAGTCGAGATACTTGTGGGAGTCAGTGGGTTTGTAATAGACGTCAGTCAATAGTCTATTTCCTGTGATGGAGGCTGTGATCAAGAAAGGGAAGGGAGATGGTCCAAATAAATTTGAGTGCAGGATGAAAATTGGTGGTGAAGTTGATGAAGTCCATGAGTTCTGCATGAGTGCAGGAGGTAGCACTGATGCAGACATCAATGTCATGGAGATAGTGTTTGGGGATAGGGCCAGTGTACGCCTGGAACAGGGATTGTTCAACGTACCCTACAAAATCCAGGCATTGCTGGGGACCATGCGAGTGCCCATAGCTATGCCTTGGACCTGGATTAAGTGGGAGGAGTTAAAGGAGAAGTTGTTGAGGGGGAGGATTGTGTTAGCAGAGTGAAATTAGTTGGTCTGCGGTCGAGAAATGGAGGGCTTTAAGGCCTTCCTGATGGGGATGGAGGCTGTAGGAGTGACTGCACGTCCATAGTAAAGATGAGGGAGTGGGGGCTCGGAAAGTGGAAGTCATTAAAGAGACGAAGGGCATGTGAGATGTCTTGGACATAAGTCGGGAAAGACTGGACCAGGGGGGATAGGATGGAGTCGAGGTACGTGGAAATCATTTCCGTGGGACAGGAGCAGGCAGAGACAATGGGTCTGCTAGGGCAGTTGTGTTTATGGATTTTGGGGAGAAGGTAAAACCGAGTTGTGCGGGGCTGGGAAACGACACGTTTGGGGGCTGTGGAAGGCAGACAGCCAGATGTGATGAAATCAAAAATGGATCACAATCAGGAGTTCCTGATCGGCATAAGGCCCTGAGGTTCACTGCTACCAGCCACCACTCATATGACTCAATGAGCAGAAGATTTGTTGCATTATTCCCCGGTATTTTATGATAATAAAGATAGTTGTTTGTAAACCTGATATGTTCTTTAGAGAAAGAAAGTCATTGATCCAAATCCTCAGAACCTGCTCATATTTCATTTCACACCTCCAGTCTGTTAAATAACTCTCTTTGGAGCCTGTATCATGTCCTTTCAAGTACCACAGTGAACATCTGCATTGCCATTCCCCTATGGCAGGTGGGAAAGCCAGCTTTCTGCAGCAATCAGTGCAACATCCTTGTGCCTCTAAGGTTGCTCCACTCAGTTTACCATGCCTGGGAATAGACTGCTGCCATTAAAGAGCTGATTGAGAGTTGGATTTCGCCATTGCTGGCAGCTGTGCACTCTTGGGCAATTCAGATAGGAACTGATGACTGGAAGGCATCAGTTGCATTGTAGTGCTAAAAAAGTGCTGTACTCTTTCAGGTCACAATTTCTCTTCCCACCCCTTTCACATGTGCACCCCAGACAGTGATGTTCAACCTGAGGGTAGTGCCACGGCAAGGTCCAAAGCTAGTTGTGGTCATTCATCGTGGTCTTCTGATGGCAGGAGAAGGCAAGAGAATGGGGTTAGGAGGGGGGGTGGGAAAGATCAGCCATGATTGAATGGCGGAGTAGACTTAATGTGCCGAATGACCTAATTCTGCTCCTATCACATGATCTTCTGTTTGGAAATGTGTGAAAGCCGCCTTCCCCAGTTGGTCAACAGCCATTAAGTGGACACTGTGTGGAAGCAGGGGCAGCAAACCTGTTTGATGAGGTGATGTGGGTCCGCAGATAGTTAGTTTCTTCTGGTTTTAATGGCTATGTTTTCATACAATTATCCCTGCCTAAGCACTTAATGAAATGCCAAGTGGGATTGGTGACAAGAGAGGCTTTGGGGAGATGGCACGGTAATGTCAACAAATAAAGCTGGTCTCTGTTCAATCCTGTGTGTGGGTGCTGTCTGTGTGGAGTTTGCACTTTCTCCCTGTAACCACTTTTTCCTAGGTACTCTACTTTCCTCACATATATCAGGATGTATGGATTGGCAGGCTAATTGACATTGACCTTGGCAGCACAATCAGCCACAGCAAAGATCATCTTGCAAAATCCTGATTATTTATGTGGGGATTAGTATTTAAATTGGAAGAGCTACATCAGAATAATTTAACAACAATGTAACATGTAGAAACAAGGAACTTCACGTAGACAAAAGTGCTGGAGAAACTCAACGGGTGCAGCAGCATCTATGGAGTGAAGGAAATAGGCAATGTTTCGCGGCAAAACCCTTCTTCAAATTCTCCACTCGTAACAAGGGCAGAGTCCCCCTAGTCCTCACCTTCCACCCCACTAGCCGTCACATACAACAAATAGTCCTCCATCATTTTCGCCACCTCCAACGTGACCCCACCACTCGCCACATCTTCCCATTTCCCCCCCAGTCTACTTTCCGCAAAGACCAGCTCCCTCTATAACTCCCTGGTCATTTCTTCCCTTCCCACCTGCACCACCCCCTCCCCGGGCACTTTGCCTTGCAAACACAAGAAATGCTACACTTGTCGCTTTACCTCCCCCCTCGACCCCATTCCACAATAACCAATCTGATCTCCCGGTGGCTCAGCACTTCCCCTCCCATTCTGAATCCGACCTTTCTGTCCTGGGCCTCCTCCATGGCCAGAGTGAGCACCACTGTAAATTGGAGGAGCAGCACCTCACAATCCGCTTGGACAGTTTACACCCCTGCGACATGAACATTGACTTCTCCAAGTTCCGGTAGCCCTTATTGTCTTCTCTCCTTCTCAACTCTCCCTCAACCCACTGGCTCCTCCTCTTCCCGTCCCCCCCCCCCCCCCCCCGTACCCCCCCCATGCCCCCCCCATGTCCCCCCTCCCCCGTCCGTCCCTCCCCCCCCCCCCCCCCCCCTCTCCCGCCCCCACCCTACATCAGTCGGGTTTTGGCCCGAAATGTTGCCTATTTCCTTCGCTCCATAGATGCTGCTGCCCGCTGAGTTTCTCCAGCACTTTTGTCTACTTTGATTTTCCAGCATTTTCAGTTCCTTCTTAAACAAAAGGAACTTCAGGTGTTAGTCAGCGGGTCAGGCAGCATCTCTGGAGAACATGGATAAGGAAAGTTTAAGTCAGGACTCTTCAGAACTATTGTGGGCGGGTAGGGGGTGGTGGGAGAAGGGGCAGGTGAAAGCATGGCAGGTAATACTGCAACCACTTACCTTGCAAGTGGTCTATAAGTAATTTCTACCAAACTTTTTTTTTGTCCTTTGACCAAATTATTTTCTTCATGTTTTTTTCATGCTTGGAGCTCATGTCACAACTTCATGCCTGTATTAAATGTTTTGCAAGAGATTCCAGTCTCAGATTTATGATATAAATTTAAGTTGTTACTTTTATTTACTTTTTGCTACTTTACAAATATGTCATTTATTGTTGATTTTTCTTCCTGCAGAATGACAGAATCTGGTAAAGGTGAAGATGATTCCATCCAGACCATTCTCTATTCATATAGCATCCATACCTCCGAGGACCATATGAATTTGTATAATTCCTGGGCTGAGAATTACGATGAGGTGATATATTCCCCTCTTCACTGGTTTGGTCAATCAGTTTACAATGTTTACATTATATTTTTTTAAACAGTTATTAATGGCAGTACATTCTTTTAAAGCACAGTGTACAAATTGATAGTACTATTTTCAAATTGCCGTCAATATTAGTTTGTTATAATATTCTTTACATTCGCTTTCAATGAAACAATAACCTTATGATGATATAAGGAACTGCAGATGCTGGAATCTGTACCAAAACACAAAATTGCTGGAGGAACGTAGATGGTGTTTCAGTTGGATCTTTCTTCAGACTAACAGGAAGAAGGGTGAAACGCACACCTCCAGATTCAGGGTCAGTTTCTTCCCAGTTGATATCAGGCAACGGAATCATCCTACCACAACCAGAGAGCAGTGCTGAACTACTATCTACCTTTTGGATGACCGGATCATTGATTGGACTTTGCTCGCTTTACCTTGCACTAAACGTTATTCCCTTAGTACGGGAAACAAGTGTACTGACTGTGTGAGCAGACACTTTGTTAGTGATTGCCCATGGGGTTCACTGTCGAGGCCTTCATAATGCAGAGAGCATTATAAACAGTGAAGCGATTAACCCTGGAAAGGGGGGAGACTTCTCTCCGAGTTGGTCCCAGGAAACTGAACCTGAACAGAACACAATCTGTAGTTTCACTAAATGCTTTAAAAAAAACTTTGTTATAGATTATGGACAATTTTAAGTTGAGTATGGACAAATCCAACGAACCACACTACATTATTCTTGAATAGATAACTTTGAATTCGTGATTTTGTTAAAAAGGAACCAACATCTACAGTGCCTTGTGTCTTGGCAATTCATGATTCTCCACGCTGGGCAGAGAATGGGATTTGTAAGCGGCTAACTTCATTCTAAAACTTGGAATGTCACATTGGCGGCGCAGCAGTAGAGTTGCTGCCTCACAGCGCCAGAGACCCGAGTTCAATCCTGACGACTGGTGCTGTCCGTATGGAGTTTGCACGTTCTCCCAGTGACCACGTAGATTTTTTCCAGGTGCTCCAGTTTCGTCCCACATTCCAAAGATGTGCAGGTTTGTATGTTAATTGTCGTCTGTAAATTGCCCCGCAGTATGTAGGATAGAACTAGTGTCCGGGTGATTGTGGTCAGCATGGACTCGGTGGGCCGAAGGGCCTGTTTCCACACTGTATCTAAACTAAACTAAAGGCCCTGAAGAAGAGTCCCGACCCAAAACGTCATCTATCCATTTTTTCCAGAGATGCTGCCTGACCTGCTGAGTTATTCCAACACTTTGTGACCTTTTGTGATAAGTTAATGCTTCAACCCTTTCTCGAGGAATGGGAATTAGGGGAAGCAGTAGGAAATATGTTGCTTGGCATTTAAGATAAATAGATTAGTCAGTATAGTAATTATTAAGTCAAAGTTACAGTTATGTAAGTGCAACTGCGGTAGAAGTGAGGAGAGGGGTGGGGTAATCAGGGGAACAAATGTATAATTAGCCGACCTGGAAAACTAGCAGAACGACTGGACGAGGGTTTGTTTGATGCCCAACACAAAATGCTGGAGTAACTTGGCGGGTCAGGCAGCAACTCTGGAGAGAAGGAATAGGTGACTTTTCGAGTCGAGATCCTTCTTCAGAAGACGAGCCCTTATCCGAAACGTCACCTAGCCACGTTCTCCAGAGATGTTACCTGGCCCGCGTTGTTACTCCAGCTTGTTGCGTCTGCCTTCTGTCTAAAGCCTTGGGATCATTGCCCTTTGTGTTGGCATGGAGGGGGAGGGGGGTATTGTGCTGCTTGATCGCCCCCTGCAATCGGGGAGACACAGCGGCTTTTGAGACTGGTGGGCAATCACTACCAAAGTGTCTGCCCACACAGTCAGTACACCTCTCCTACCCTTGTCTCCCGCACTAAGATCATCCCGCAGAGAATGATCCCAGCCTAACCCAAGAGCCTTGTCACCCCAAACAGATTAATGACGCCCGCTCACCCCCCCCCTCCACCCCCCAACCTCCCTCCAGCTCAACCTACGCCTGGGCACCAAAGCAGCTCAGGAGGCGAACCCTGAGCTCCGTCTCCCAACCATCTGATGTGCGACTGATGTGAAAGAACAGCGGCTGCGGCCGACCGGCCGGCACCCGGCATGGACTTCTCACATCCTCACACACGGAAAGTGTGTGCGAATAAACAAAAACAAGGAATAAAACCAAAGCCCGGCTTGAAAGGCAACTAAAAATATATTCCGCTTAGAACGAGCAGGCGCGGAGACATCCGTCCACATTCAAAGATTTCATCTCCCGTCTCCACAGTGTGTAGACCTGGCAGTAAATTCAATTAAAATATAACAAACCTCCGCCCGCTGGTCTTCTAACTACGTGATGTGTGTTTCAAACAAATCATAAGTATAACTGCTCTGGCACTGGAGGGTGCGCATTTTCCCTTTGTAGGTCATATCAATAGATGCGGCCGCCCTGAATTCTATCTTTTTAACTCAAAGCCGCAGGATGGAGATGTCTTCTTTAACACTGTTGCTTATTAAAACATACCTTCATTCACAGTTGGCTCAAGAGTAACGGGAGAGGAACTTGGTAATTCGGGAGAGGAGCATGGAACATTACAGAAATGACATACCCGTGGGAACTCGGTTAAACACTTGAACATAAACTTAGAATCTCGTACGTAACCACAAGCCCGTTATTTTTCTTTCACTGGGGTCACTCGTGGGCGGACTCGCACCGTAAGACAGGGCTCCTGTATCCAGCACTGCAAATGGCTCAATTGTAATCATGTATAGTCTTTTTGCTGACTGGACAGCACGTAACAAATGCTTTTCACAGTACCTCGATGCACGTGACTATAAACTTAACTGAACTGAATTTGTGCTCCCAATGAGGCCATTGTCAGCTGTTTGTAGGGTGAAAATGAGAAGCTAGTGCGACTTGGGTGGGGGAGGGATAGAGAGAGAGGGAATGCCAGGGCTACTTGAAGTGAGAGAAATCAATATTCATACCACTGGGCTGCAAGTTGCCCAAGCGAAATATGAGATGCTGTTCCTCCAATTTGCGTTTAGCCTCACTCTGACAATGGAGGAGACCTTCAATTCTTCTTCCCATTCCTACACAGACTTTTCTGTACTAGGTCTCCTCCATTGTCAGAGTGAGACTAAATGCAAATTGGAGGAACGGCATCTCATATTTTGCTTGGGTAGTTCACAGCCCAGTGGTATGAATATTGATTTATCTCACTTCAGGAAGCTTCGGCATTCCCTCTCTCTCTATCCCAACCCAACACCAAAATCGCACTAGCTTCTCATTTTCACCCTACAAACAGCTAACAATAGATATTAGACACAAAAAGCTGGAGTAACTCAGCAGGACCGGCGGCATCTCTGGAGAAAAGGAGAGCTAACAATGGCCTATTTGCTTATTATCGTTACTTTTTTGCATATCTTTCATTCATTGTTCTTTATCTCTCCACATCACCGTCTATATCTCTTGTTTCCCTTACCCCCAACCAGTCTGAAGAAGGGTCTCGACCCGAAACATCCCCCTTTCCTTCTCTCTAAAGATGCTTGCTGTCCCGCTTAGTTAAACCAGCTTTTTGTGTCTACACCTGTGCACCATTTCTATGTTATCCCACTTTCACATTCTACCCACTAGGGGCAATTTACAGAAGCCAATGAACCTACAAATCTGCACGTCTTTGGGATGTGGGCATAAACTGGAGCACCTGGAGGAAACCCATACGGTCACAGTGAGAACGTGCGAACTCCGCACATACGTCAGGATCAAACCCAGTTGCCTAGCGCTGTGAGGCAGCAGCTCTACCGTTGCGCCACCGTGCAGCCATGGTGTATATTTCATTATTAGATTTCTCTAAAAAGGAAACCAACAACATTTTTTTTTTTTTCCCTCAGGATATTTCATTGATTAATTATCGGGCACACATTTATTCTGCTGAGACTCTGGATCCCGTGTTTCCCAAAGAGCGAGAGAATGCGTTGGTTCTTGATGTTGCCTGCGGAACGGGGTTGGCTGCTGCACAGGTATCAGATGTCTGAAAGTCAGCTAAACCTATTGGTGATTTCCTGCATTAGGACAATTGTTAATTGAAAAGTGAGCTTTCATTGGCATTGTTCACTCTGGTCGGATGTATTCTCACAGGTACCATCACATACTGTAGAGTCATAGGACGCAACAGTACTTTTGCCTTGTATGTTACTGACCTGCCTCACCAACAGTCTGTCTGTCCCTTCCTTCTTTGTTGTTTGTTTGTATGTGTTAAATGTATGTTCTTTAACTTGTTTTATGTGATGTGGGGTGGTGGTGGTGGTGGTGATGGTGGTGGTGGGATGGGGTGGGTGGGGGTGTGGGGGGTGGAGCTTTTGGAAACTTTTTCTAATCTCTTACCTTGACGAAGATGCGATTTTTTTTCCTGTATCGTATCTCTGTCCGCACTGCGACCTAACATCGAGGAGTTGGCGGCCTTTGCTGGAGACAGACTTCGAGAGCTCCACCGCGGGAGCCTGCGGAATTTAACATCGCGGAGCTCACAGTCTCTGGTTAGAGACCGACTTTGGGAACTCCAAGCCGGAGGAGCATCGACTGCCCCGACGCAGGACCTTAGATCGCCCCGATGAGGGGGCTTTTATTTAGTATGGCTGTATGGTAATTCGAATTTCACTGTACCTTAATTGGCACATGTGACATTGAACTGACCTTGAAACTTGACACAGGAGAGACATTTCTCTTAATCAGAGTTACATGGCACAGAAACTCGCCCTTCAGCCCAACTTGTCCAAGCTGACAAAGGTGCCTTCCTGACCTAATCACATTTGCCTGCACTTGGCCTGTATCCATCTAAATCTCTCCTGCACCTGTCCAAATATATTTTAAATATATTTTGGAATGTTGCCAGTGTTCCAGCAACTATGTTACAGAGAAAGGTTGAACAAGTTAGGTCTTTATTCTTTGGAGCGCAGAAGGTTAAGGGGGGACTTGATTGAGGTCTTTAAAATGATGAAAGGGATAGACAGAGTTGACGTGGATAAGCTTTTCCCATTGAGGGTAGGGAAGATTCAAACAAGAGGGCATGACATGAGAATTAAGGGACAGAAGTTTAGGGGTAACGTGAGGGGGAAAACTTCTTTACTCAGAGGGTGGTGGCTGTGTGAATGAGCTTCCAGCAGAGGTGGTGGAGGCAGGATCGATTTTAACATTTAAAAGTAAAGTGGATAGGTATATGGACGTGAAGGGAATGGAGGGGTATGGTCTGAGTGCAGGTAGATGGGACTAGGGGAAAACAAATGGTCGGCACGGACTGGAAGGGCCGAGAGGGCCTGTCTCCATGTTGTAATTGTTATATGGTTATATGGTTAAATGTTTGAACTGTTCTTGACTCTACCACTTCCCCAAACAGCTCGTTCCATGTACCCACTGCCCACTGTGTGAAAAACCTGTCCTTCATGTCGCCTTTAAATCTTTCCCCTGACACCTTAAACTTATGCCCTCTAGTTTTAGATTCCTCTTCCCAGGGGTAAAGACCGTGACATTACACCATATGTAAGTCCCTCATGATTTTGTAAACCTCTATAGCATCATAAGGTCCCATCCCGTAACGTCAGCTATTCCTTTTCTCCAGAGATGCTGCTTGACCCGCTGAGTTACTCCAGCATTTTGCATATCAGCATATCTCATGTTTCAACAGAGGACAGAATTGGCATTTACTGACATGTTCCCAGATGGGGAAGATAGGGAATGGAAAAATAGAGGTGGACTGTGTTGATGAAAGAAGATCTTATAGGAGTAGCGGAAGGAAGTCTTTGATAGATCATCTACAGAATCCATAGCTTTGAGTTGGAAGCAAGCAGGAGGCTGACAAACCACTGGTATACTCTATCTGCAATCATATAATGAGAAGGACTTCTCCGTGGATTGTCACCTTGTTGTGGTGGAGAAGCTTGTGTGGACCTGAGATCCTGAGAGCGCTGCTGTCTGGAGCTATGCTCAGACCTCAAAGGTGGAACAGGCGGAGGATGATGGCTGACCTTATTGGAGCGTCACCATGACTGGGAAGGCGGATGAAGGCTGTACCAGAAAAGGGTCTCCGGTCGTCTTGGACTCCATGCCCTGGATCCTGACCCAGATTTGTCAAGCATCGTGTGGTGGCTGTCTGTGCACCAGTCTCTCCACTTTAAACAATGTCACACACAGGCATCCTCCATATAGGAGGACAGTCATGCTCCTTTCAAAAGACTGCCGATGATGAATGAGTAAATGGAGGAGGAAATCAGAAACATGGATAGAGCTTTAGGGACTAGTGGAATCAAGGGATATAGGGAGAAGGCAGGCAAGGGTTATTGATTGGGGACGATCAGCCATGATCGCAATGAATGGTGGTGCTAGCTCGAAGGGCTGAATGGCCTCCTCCTGCACCTATTTTCTATGTTTCTATATAAGAATTGTAAAGTGATGATATCTAGAATTTTTATTACCCCAATATTGCTTCAAAGAATGTTAGAGTTAAAAGCAAAAATGTGGAAAAATCTCTGTGCAGGGATATATCCTTGATCAGTATATTTGCAGTCCAGCAAGGAAGGAAGTATTGTTGAATCTGGTTCAAGGGAATGTGGAGAAATGGACCAATTGGCTGCAATAGTCGCATGGGGAGCTGTCATAATTAAAACCTAAACCATAATAATGTGACAATAATAAACCTAAACCTAACACTTTAAATCTGCTTTCAGTTCCAAACTATAGGTTTTAAAAACTTCCATGGAATAGATGGCAGTGACAGTATGCTGAAGGCAGCAGAATCCAAAGGTCTCTATCAGAGTCTGAGAAAGTGCATGATCGTCCCTGGTGAGCAGCTCCCTACACCCTCAGGTAGGAAATCAGTTGAATATAACAGAGTTGACGTGGATACGTTTTTCCCATTGAGGGTAGGGAAGATTCAAGCAAGAGGGCATGACATGAGAATTAAGGGACAGAGGTTTCGGGGTAACGTGAGGGGGAACTTCTTTACTCAGAGGGTGGTGGCTGTGTGGAATCAGCTTCCAGCAGAAGTGGTGAGGGCAGGATCGATTTTAACATTTAAGAGTAAAGTGGATAGGTATATGGACGTGAAGGGAATGGAGGGGTATGGTCTGAGTGCAGGTAGATGGGACTAGGGGAAAACAAATGGTCGTCACGGACTGGAAGGGCCGAGAGGGCCTGTTTCCGTGCTGTAATTGTTATATGGTTATATGGTTAATTGGCTGCAGAACACCATGACATGTCTTGCATTTTGTGGCTCTTTTACTCAGTGAGTTCTTTGCATAGAATTCCTTTGCCTATTCCTTTGCCATCAAAGTATAATTAAAAATACAGTTTTTTATTTTCGCTCTATATTTGAAATGAAACCACACACTCTGCATCGTGAATCTGCATCTAGTCTGCAGAAAGGTCTTGACCCGAAATGACACCCATTCCTTCTCTCCAGAGATGCTGCCTGTCCCGCTGAGTTACTCCAGCGCTTTGTATCATTCTGCATTCTGAAGCATATTTAGTGCATAGAACAGTGGCAGTGCAGGAACTGACCCTTCGGCCCACAATGTTCATGCCAAACATGATGCCTAGTTAAATTAATATCCTCTGCCTTCACGTGATCCCTTGATCCACATCCCTCCATTCCCCGCATGTTGATGTGCTTATCTAAAAGCCTCTTAATACCACTATTGTATCTGCCTCTACCACCACCCCAGGCAGCGCATTCCAGTTATACACCACCCTCTGTGTAAAACACTTGCCCTGCACATTTCATTTAAATGTTGTCCCACTCAGCCAAGGATTACTGGTCTTAATGACTCCAGGCCTGTCGCACTGATCTCTGTAATCACAAAGACCCTTGAAAGTCTTGTGTTGGCCCACCTGAAAAATATCACAAACCTCCTGCTGAACCCTCTGCAGTTTGCATACCGGGACAATAGATCAGTGGATGACGCAGTCAACCTAGGCCTGCACTTCATCCTCCAGCACCTCGACCGCCAGGGGACCTATGCAGGGATTTTGTTTGTTGATTTTAGCTCTGCATTCAACACCATTGTGCCAGAGCTACTACACTTCAAACTCTCCCAGGTGACTGCAAAGATCCTATAGCAAGCAAGATAGACCACTCCTTCTAAATGCAATGGGCTGACGTGTAGTTCGCAAAGGAGCGGAACGTGGGTCTTTTTTTCATCCATTTCAGTAACCCGACCCGACTCGCAGTGTAATCAGCGTTGTGGGGGAACAGTTTGTGTTAATAAATTATAATTCTGAAAATAAGGAGAAGCTTTTTCCCAAATAACTTTTATTTTTACGAAGATGTTTCCGTAACCGGCTTCCATCTCCGCACTAGTATCCTATGGGATCTTTGGTGCGGAGACGGAAGCCGGTTACAGAAATGAGTCCGAAAATTACCCATGAATCTGCCCATGACCGTACTACGTCTTTTTCGTCGAGTGATCTATCTTGCTTGCAATAGGATCTTTGATCTGTGCCTGAACCCCTCTGTCAGTGGATCACCAACTTCCTGACAGCCAGGAAGCAGCATGTGAGGCTTGGAAAGCACATCTTGGACCCGCTGACCCTCAGCATTGGAGCACCGCAAGGTTGCGTACTCTTCCCCTCTCCTTTACTCTCTCTACACCAAAGACTGCACCTCCACAAACTGCTTTGTCAAGCTTCTCAAGTTTGCGAATGACACAACCCTGATTGGACTGATCCAAGATGGGGAGCAATCTGCCCACAGACAGGAAATGACATAGTTGGCGTCCTGGTGCCATCGCAACAACCTGGAGCTCAATTGTAAACTTTAGGAGAGCTCCCCCTCCTCTCCCCCCACTCACCATCAACAACGCCACAGTCACATCTGTGGAGTCATTTAAGTTCCTTAGAACTATCATCTGTCAAAGCCGCCACAGCCAGACATAAAAACAGCTTTTTTTCCACGAGCAGTATCTCTACTCAACAACTAAAGGTCTCCTTTTGCCCTGGTAATTTATTTCATTCTTCACATGTTTAAATTATAATGTTATATTCTTAGTTGTTTACTGTATATATCGTGTGGTTACTTGCGAGCAAAGCACCAAGGCAAATTCCTTGTATGTATACATACTTGGCTAATAAAACGTATTCAATTCAATTCTTAAATCTATGCCTTCTAGACATTTAAATCCTGGGAAAAAGGTTCTGACTACCCTTAAAAAATGTTCACAATACATGATGCACTGGACCTCTCTCTCCTAGGACCAAGCGGGAACATATGAAGAAGGGTTTCCACCCAAAGGTCACCTATTCTTTATCTCCAGAAATGCTGCCTGATCTGCTGAGTTACATCAGCTTTTTGTGTCTATCAACAAATGAAAGGGAAGCAGGCATAAGCCATTTCGCTCCTCACACCCATTCCGCAATTCAATAAGATCACAGCTGAGCTTTTGTGCCAGTGCCATCTTCCCTGCACTAACCTCATAACCCACGATTCATTTAACAACTAACAATCTCTGTCTTGAATATACTCAGCAATTGAGCCCCCACAGTCCTCATGGTTAGAGGGTTCCAAAGATTCACTTTCCTCCTGGTGAAAAGATTTCTACTCAAATCTAAATTAATGGCTGTGCCCCTGTTTAGGGTGGGTTGCATATCAGCACTGACTCAGATCACACAAGCACCACAAAAACCCCAGACCAGTAACCCAATCCCAGCATCCAGTTGGCTGGACAAAGATACTGCAATTCCTCTGCCCGTGCTTCCACTGAAACACTGACCAAGCTCCGATCAATTAATTCATTATCACAATGAATGTCTCCTATATTTTTCTGGAGATTATGAGATGTTACCGAGTGTTTGAAACAAACAAAGAAAAACATTTAAATGTGTTTGGTGGGGATATGGAACAAGTTGCCAGAATAGGTAGTTGAGGCAGGGACTACAACATAACTAAAGAGACACTTGGACAGGTACATGGATAGGAAAAAGACAAAGTGCTGGAGTAACTCATCAGGTCAGGCAGCATCTCTCAAGAACATAGATTCTGAAGAAGGTTTGTGACCCATCACGTCATTTATCCATGTAATCTAGAGAAGCTGCATGACTGCTGAGTTACTCCAGCATTTTGTGTCCTTTTGTGTGTTAACCACCATTCGCAGTTCTTTATTTTTACATGGATAAGAAAGGGTTGGAAGGATATGGGCCAAACAAGGGCAAGTGGGACTAGCGTAGATGGGCCTTCTTGCTCAGGTCACAGGACTTGTAGGGCCAGAGGACCTGCTTCCAGGGTGTAGGTCTCCATGACTTCATGAAGGTGTGAACTCAGATAATGTAAAGACTGCATTGCACAAGTGCAACCAGTGCTGATTAAATATAGTTTTCCTGTTCTAAAACGTTACAGATACCTACGACTTAATGATAGTTGTTGGAGCTCTGTCCATTGGACATTTGTCACCCGATGTACTTCCAGAACTGCTGAGGATCACCAAGCCAGGTCAGAATAAAGACTCACATGTCAGATTTGCACTCTAATGGCACATGAATACACATTTTTGCTGTATATTGGCACATTTGACAATAGCAATAAACTGAACCAACCCAAAGTGGGTGAGGAAGCGTAAAATTACACAGCTTGGAAGAGTGTCGGCTATGTTCAGCGTCGAACAGGCAATATTGAAAATGTGCGGCAAGTCTATGGTTTGGAAAAAGGATCCTCCTCTTGCAGATTGGGGGAACTGAAGGATCTGACACTAACTGTAGGGGATTGGAAGAAAAAGGATAATGCATAGAATAACATATGTAGTGGAATTGATATCTATGGTTGGCTGAGGATGTAGGGGCTATGTAATGCGTAATTAAAGACAGCTTCAGGATTACTGTGGAAAAACAATCTAAAAGTGCTGAGTGTAGAGAAACAGTATGCATACTATCAGCAGTTCATGTGCTCCTCCTGAGCATCTACTGTATTCGATGCCCCTAATGTGGCCTCTCTTACATCGGTGGGACCAAGTGAAGATTAGGCGACTATTTTGCTGAACACACGCTCGGTCGACCTAGGATCCTTGCTGGATCTCTCGGTTGCTAACCAATTCCCTTTACATTCCCATACTGAGCTTTCTGTCCTGGGCATCTGGGCAAACTGGAGGAATAATATGTCATATTTAGCTTGGGTAACTTACAATGCAAAGGTATGAGCATTGAATTCTCCAATTTTAGATAAAGAAACTACAAACATCCAACGTCCTCCCCCCCCCCCCCCCCCCCCCCCCCCCCATCTCTTCCCCACTACTTCCCCACTCTTCCCTGTGCTCCATCTAGGTGCACATTCTTTTCTCCCTTTCCATCCCTTGTCATGGGGAAAATGTACAAACTCCATACAGACAGCACCCCTAGTCAGGATCAAACCCTGGTCTCTGGCACTGTAAGGCAGCAACTCTATTGCTGCATCGCCGTGCTGCCCAGCTGCAGAATTACTCCAGCACTTTGTGTGTTTTTAGGGAGGAACAGTATAGGGGGGGGTGATGAAATACACACAATGTGTTCTGATATCAGAATGTTCTAAAGAATGAGATATTTAACCTGTATCTTCCCATTTTCAGGAGCATATGTCTGCATGTCAGTGAAAGATGAAGGGGACAGCAGTTACAAGCAGCATCTGCTGAGGGTTACAGAGGAATTGGAGAATAAGGGGCTGTGGACTAAGGTTGTGACCCGAAGGTTTGATCAATGGCAGACCATTGTGCTGAAAACTGAAATAAGTTCAGAATACAACCAAGGGTTTGTGGCCATTTACAGAAAATGTGGTAAGTTAATTTGATACTAATTGGTGAACAGTACTGTTACATATTCCTCTTATCAATCATGTTAATTTTTTAGAGTCTTTAGAGATATGCCATGGAAACAGGCCCTTCAGCCTACCAAGTCTGAGCCAACCAGTGATCCATACACTACACTATCCAACACACAGACAATTTACAATTTTTTTACCAAAGCCAATTATTCTAGAAACCTTTACGTCTTTGGAGTGTGGGAGTAAACCGAAGCACCCAAAGAAAACCCACATAGTCACAGGGAGAACATACAAACACCATACAGACAGCACCTGTAGTCAGGATCGAACCCTGGTCTCTTGCACTGTAAGGCAGAAACTTTACCACTGCGCTACTGTGTCGCCAATCAAACAGCAAAATTAAACTACATTTAAACCAAACTACTAAAATTGTGCTGGTTTCCCAATTTTCATTTATTTTCGATTTTCTGAAGTTTTATTTAACCACACTGACAAATGAAATCTTCTCCCTGAGCATTGGTTATAAATAGCAAAGTGCTGTTGGAACACAGTAGATCAGGCAGCATCTATGGAGGGAATGGACAGATGATGTTTTGGGTCGGGGCCCATCTTCTGAGATCCATCTTTAAGAAAGTCATAGAGTCATACAGTGCGGAAACAGGCCCTTCAGCTCAACTTGCCCACACTGGCCAACATGTCCTATCTACACTAGTCCCACTTGCCTTTGTTTGATCCATTTCCCTCTAAACCTGTCCGATCCATGTACCAGTCTAATGGCAGATCCCGACTCAGACTGTCGCCTTTCCATTCTCTCCACAGATGCTGACTAAAATAGGTTATGAAGCTATAAATCACCAGCCTGTCGCAAACACTCAGAAGGAATCCCAAATTACTTGGTGGTTGTACAAAAAATAATGTGCCATTGCCCGAATTAAAACCACGGCACTCAAATAAAAATTCCCAAGTGAATAGTGCTCACAAAATGTAGATGTGTTAAAAGCGATGGTAAAGTATGACGCCCAAAGCCTTGCCTTAAAACTGCGAGGGCAGTAAAGTTGGGAAATTAATAATTATGGTCACTTTTATATTAACTCGTGCTGCTTAAAAATCAATAAGGCATCAGAATAAATAATTAACAATAAATAAATAGCTTTGCAAATTCATTTTTATTTGAGGATTGCGACGTAGATTTTTCTCCACAGCCATCATCAAACAATTTGTAAGCTCTGAACAATACCTTTCTTTATTTTTGATCATTTTATTCCTCTACACCTTGGCATTGGGGCGTCCATCTGTAACTGGCTTCTGGACTTCCTGACCAGCAGTCGATCGGAATTGGTCATAATGTTTCCTCCTCCATGATCTTCGACGCTGGTGCCCCTCAGCATTAAATGCTCAGTCCCCCGCTCTATTCCCTGTACACCCATGACTATGTGGTCTAATACAATATCAACGTCTCGAAGATACAACTATATTGTTGGTCGGGATTGAGTGGGATCACAGAGGATCATCCTGCATATGAGTGGAAATTTGTTTCAGTGTAAGGTTTGAATGAACAGAAAGAGCGCAGGAGGATGAGGGGGTGATCTTAAACAGGTGTGTAAGATCATAAATGCACAAAGTATTTTACCCAGAATAGGGGAATCAAGAACCAGAAGACATGGGTTTAAGGTGAGGGGAAAAAGATTTAATCAGAACCTGACAGGGTTGACTTTTTTACACTAAGGATCATTGGTATATGGAACTAGCTGCCAAAGGAAATAATTGAGGCAGGTACTATCGCAACGTACAAAAAACATTTGGACAGGTACATGTATAGGTTTAGGGGGAGATGAGCCAAATGCAAGCAGGTGGGACAAGTTTAGGGTAGGCCATGTTGTTCAGCATAGGCAGATTGGGCCAAAAGGCCTGTTTCCACATTATATGATTCGATGAGAAAGGAGCATCTGAGGCGTGCGCTGTTGAAACATTAGCCGAGTGTGGTAAACAGTAATAACATTTACAATAGTGATAGTGGCCTTGGAAATAATTTAGCAATTAAGTTGTAAACTATCCAGTCCTTGGCAGTGGCGGTGATGTTAAAGAAGATGGTGGGTGTGTGTGGTTCATTGTGTAGACTCAAAGAACTGCAGATGCTGGTTAATACACAATAAGACACAAAGTGCTGGAGTAACTCAGCAGGCGAGGCAGCATCTCTGGAGAACAGGTGACGTTTTGGGTCGGGTCTGAAAAGTCACCTGTCCATGTTCTCCGGAGATGCTGCCTGACCTGCTAAGTTACTCTTGTGTCCTTTTGTGCACAATTAAGCTGTACTCAGCTGGCCAGACTGTTTGATTGGTTGATTTAAAGAAACAGCATGGAATCACACTCCTTTGAACAGTTGCCTTAGGCCCATATCGACCATCACCTGTACACATTCGTTCTATATTATCCCACTTTCACATCCACTCCCAAAACACTAGGAAATAATTTACAGAGGCCATTTAACCTACAAACTTGTCCAGGGGACATTTTCTGAGTTGTGAAGATAAAAAGCATTGATGTGTAATTGGCGTCAGTATCAGCTACTGATCCTTTGCAAGTTGGTGTTTCTGCTGGAACTCAGAAACAGGACAGTGTCCAACAGATCTACCAGTGCGTAGGAAGCAAAGATCCTCTAGGAGTGTTAGGTACTTCCCCTCCCTCTGGTGAATGCTATGTACTTAACTCTTTTGTTTCTCTCCTGAGTGCAGGCCCCGTGGCTGGGAGTCAGGAATCAAGGGGTTAAGGGCTCCTGTACCCGATTGGCCAAGCTGCATCAGGTGACAGGTGACTCATCGGAAGCTTAAATACCAGAATCTCCCAGAATTTTCTCTCACTCTCTCTTCGTCGACCCTGGCACATGAACAGACGGTGGTTTGAACTGCAGGAGGCCTGGCCACATGACATAGAACTTTGTGTATTATTACCTACATTTGTCAATTAATATTGAATTGGGACGGATAAGGGCTGACCTGAGGGTTTTCGTGTATTTTGTTTAAGGGTTATTTCCATTTAGGCAGGTTAGAGACTCTAGTTCGACGGCCCATTGCGAGGCTGGCTGGAGCACTGTTATCTTTGTTTATTAGTTTATTCTTGTCCTTGACTGGGTTGTTTGAATCGGGTTTGGGTTTTAACAAAATAAAATACTATTTTCTTGAACTTGAGCCTGGTTTTTTGACTATGTTACGCGGCTCTGAAGTACCTACATTCGGGAGTCGTAACACGGAGCAAGATAGGCCACTCCTGTGAAATGCAATGGGATGACGTGTAGTACGCAATGGAGCGGAACATGGGCATTTTTTTCGTCCATTTCAGTAACCGGAACCTACCCGACCCAACTCGGAGTGTAATCAACTTTGCGGGGGGGGGGGGGGGGGGGGGGGGGGGTTACAGTTTGTGTGTGTGTGATATAGGGCTAGATTCATAATTTTGTTAGTTCATAATTCTGTGACTTCTTGTTAAAGAATAAAATTTGACTCTGGTAATTTTCTTTTTTAAATCATTTCTTTTTAATGGCTCATAAGCTGTGTTTGTGTTGATTTGATAATAACCGTGTGAAAGATAAAGTGATTAAACCCCATTAAAGTAAGGAGCTTTAAAGAGAATTCGAACTGATAGGGGCCGGAGAGAGGGTTCTGACACAGCTGTGTCTAAAGGTTACCAGACCCATCCTTGAGTCCTTGAGTAAGAAGTAATAGCATTGTATAGCGGTAGAAGGGAGTGATGTAGAGAGATCCCTATCAGTGGAATGGAGTGATAGATGGGACCCTTGTCACTATAGCTTAGCTTTAGTACTGATATAGGAGAACTGAGAGGGTTCACTAGGAGGTGAGTAAAACTAGGGTAGGTCATGAGCAACTGAGCATGCTTAATAGAATAAATGAATATTACAACACACCCCTGGTCAAGAAACTGCTCATTACCATGAACATGTTTGAACATGCGATGTATGATATGGGAGGTACGGGGGGATGTACCTACAGATTGTGCACCTCAGACCCTGATTGGAGAAGGGTCCGGAGGGGAGGTTGAATGTAAAATTCTGTGTATAAAGGGGGATGACTTCTTTGGCTTCGGTGTGTCTCGACTTGGAGAGGCACCCGGGTCTGCGGATTCGTGAAAAATAAAGAAACTCTTGCTTCCAAGATTTAGTCTTTGAGCAGTGATTGTGAGCACAAAGCGTATCTCACAAACTGGGGGCTCGTCCGGGATCGCCACTCCGGCTGCTTGGTGGAGGCAAAGAAGGAGGGGAAGGTGCACCCTGCTGATTTCAGCAGTCTCTGATCTCCTTGCTTGCCATCAGCAGTTTGAGCGAGTGATATTCGGGTATAAAGACTCAGGAAGCAAGAGGGGGTGTAAGGTGAATAAATAAGGAACGGTCGAGCGATTCTTGTGCACAGGACCCAGGTAAGAAAACTGACTATTAAGTATTGCCTGGGCGACCGGGGTCTGTCGGACGGGTATAGTACGACGAGACAATGGAAACCGGAACGGGAAAAGGGTCCGGGGAAACAGGATAAGGCTCATACTGATATGGAGCCGCACATTCCGCCCGATAGTCCGTTGGGGCGAATGTTGCACGGATGGGGTGAAGGGAACACCCGGGGTAAGAGTAAGGAAACTATGATAAAGTTTTATTACTTTGAATGGCCAGAAGGAGCCTATTCGAGGGAGCGCAGTGTGGTGGCCGCGGTTGGGTTCAAATGAGGACTGGGTGAGACAGGCGTTGAATGTTTTTATGAATAAAAGAGAAACGCCGAATCAAATAGAAAAGGAATATGCCCAGTGCTGGAAACCCAATAATGGGATGTTTCCGTTAAAGACGGAGAGAGAGCAGGATGAACCTGACTGGCTCCCAATTGGTGATGATCACCTACGACGACTGCCCCCGCCATATGAATCGGCAGTAAACCTGTCCGCTCCTGTCTCAGAAGAGACAGATAGTAGAGAATCACGGAGAGTAGAGAAGAAACAGGGTGAAAGAAACTGTGATTCAAACATAGAACGTGAAGGAGAGAGCCAGTCAGATAAGGAAGAGGAAATAAAAAGTGAGGACGAGAATGGGACGGGTGTCCCAGGCAGTAGTCGGATGACGCGATCTCAAACGAGGGCAGCCGAACAAAGATCAGACCGATCTGTTCAAATGAAGCCCCTAAGGGAGGTCCCGTTAGGGGGAAATGAAGGGGGGATGGGATTTGTAAATGTGCCTCTCACCAGTATGGAGGTGAGGAACTTTAAAAAGGAGATGAAAAGTTTATTGGAAGACCCCTTGGGACTGGCTGAACAAATAGATCAGTTCCTAGGGCCAAATATATGTACATGGGAAGAAATGATGTGGAATTCTCTGCCACAGAAAGTAGTTGAGGCCAGTTCGTTGGTCATATTTAAGAGGGAGTTCGATGTGGCCCTTGTGGCTGAAGGGATCGGGGGGTATGGAGAGAAGGCAGGTACAGGATACTGAATTGGATGATCAACCATGATCATATTGAATGGCGGTGCAGGTTCGAAGGGCTGAATGGCCTGCTCCTGCACCTAATTTCTATGTTTCTATGTTTCTATGAAAAATATTGAGTTGTTTCAAACAATCTCATTGAGGTAAGAATGGAACTAATGTGATGTGTGTGAAAAAAACGGTTTTGTATGAATGAGGAAGTTTGTATATGTGATAGGTTTGTTTGCTGTGGGCCACATGCTGTAAGGGTATGTGTGTGTGTTCCTTTCAGAAATTGTAAGCAATGGGGGAGGTTATTGTAAGGTAACGGACAACGCTTTGTATCATCGCAACTTAAAAAGGGGAAGTTGGAAAATGTAGGTTGCTTGGCTTCTATAGATTTCTTTTCAGTAAAGTTAATTTGGAAAATTGTTAGTCATATGTATTTAAACTAGGAATTGGAATTTGGGAATTGTAGGGGGAATGGTTTGAACAAAATTAGAAATAAGTTAATTGCTGAACAACAAGCAGCTTTTATGGTTTGTTTAGATAAACATTCTGGTTGGAGAAGGGTAATAAATTAATGTGGCCCAGGAAAAAAAAAAGAGTTGGCAGACAATTATGTCAATAATGGGAAGTTTGTTTACTTCAGAAGAAAGACAGATGGTCAGACAGGCAGGAATAAAAGTCTGGGATAAGGGGTTGCAGCCTCAAGCGGGAGCAGCAGATGCGGGAGCAGTAAAATATCCCATTACTGCGCCGGATTGGAGTAACCAAACAGAAGAAGTATGAGAGATCTCAGGGAGATAATAATCAAGGGAATCAGAGAAGCCGTTCCCAAGGGACAGAATTTCGAACGGGATTTTGAAAATCAGTAGAACAAGGACGAACCTCCGACAGTGTTCTTACAAAGGTTGATGAGGAATGTCCAGCAGTATTCGGGGATAGACCCTGATTCAGACGCAGGTCAGCAGTTGCTAAAGGTTAATTTTGTAACCAAATCATGGCCAGACATTAGAAAGAAACTGGAAAAATTGGAAGATTGGAATGACAAACCATTGAATCAATTGTTAACAGAGGCTCAAAAGGTATATGTAAGACGGGATGAGGAAAAACAGAAGGGAAAGATAAAAATGATGTTGCAAGCAGTACAGCAAGGAGTACAGAAGGGGGGAATCGAAGGTGATAGAAGGCCAGGTGCTCATGGAGACGGTTGTGTTCCATGGCGCTCGTCAAAAGGCCACAAGACACTGAGCAAATAGACACTGCTAGAAGTGGGGGAAACTGACGTTTCGCTTGTGTACATTGACGAAATCAGAGAACAATCCGGCGAGAGAGAGGGAGCATAGAGGCGGCACAGGGCATCGGGAGAGGGTGGGGAAGTGGGGCGGAACCTTTGTGCTGGAGCAGCGGCGGCTGCGCGGGGAGGGTGTTGCGTGTGAAGCCCGGGCCATGGCGCTCGCTCTGCGCCGGCTGGGCCGCTGCCCGTGGGCGCCAGGTGAGGCCCGACCCCGACAGCGCTGGGTCCCGGGAACGCAGTTAGTGGGGGTGGGACCCGCGCCGGGGTCACCCCTGTCTGGGTCGGGAGTGCAGACCGGGCGAGATGGGAGGGAGAGGAGAGGTGGGCGACGGGGTGTGTGTGGACCAGGCAGGGTCCTGCAGTCCAGCCACTTGACCTCGGGACCATGTCCAGCTCATTCCCACGCAGCCCCCCTTTGGGAAGCAACAGGTTGCAACTGTGGGCTCGACCTTGGTCTGGGGTGAACTGGATACACTTTTGGAACAATTACCTTAATGACCACTGTAGTTGCGATGTGCTCAAAGTGAAACAGGTGAGCAGTGTAAGTAGAGACACAGGAATTGCAGATGCTGGAATCTTGAGGAAAGCACAAAGTGATGGAATAACTTAGCAGATTAGGCAGCATCTGTGGATGGAATGGATGGGTAACGTTTTGGGTCGGGACACTTCTTCAGACCACCTTCTGAGTCTGAAGAAAGATCCTGGCCCGAAGGGTTGTCTGTCCATTCCCTCCACTGATGTTGTCTGAGTTACTCTAGCACTTTGCCTTGCTGAGCAATGCAAGTCCCTGGCCAGTCGTTCGCTCAGAGAGTTGGATGCAGCTTGCATTTTGAATTTCAATCTGAAGAAGAGTCTCGACCTGAAATGTCACCCATTCCTTCTCTCCAGAGATGCTGCCTGAGATACTCCAGCATTTTGTCTCTATATTCGATTTAAACCAGCATCTGCAGTTCTTTCCATTATATTTTTAATTAGTACGGTGCACCCTCCATCGGACTCAGTCAATTGATAAAGTCTAGTATGTTCAAAAAGCTTTTAACTGCCTTGTATCTTCTCTGCACAAAAAACAAAGCTCTGGAGGAATTCAGCAGATCAGGCAGAATCAGTGTGAAGGAAATGGGCAGATGATACTTTGGGTCAGAAACCTTCTTCGCGAAGTTGGACACAAAATTCTGGAGTAACTCAGTGGGACAGGCAGTATCTCTGGAGAGAGGGAATGGGTGATGTAACGTCACCCGAAACATCACCCTTGTTAATCCAAGGATAATGTTTCCTTCCATGATTGTTCTGCATGGAATCACATCTGTCTTCTTTTCAGGTCTATATCAGAACTTTTCAATAGTTTTTGCAGCTGGGCTGAAGACATACGAGTGTCCTCCCAGTTATAATGGTGAGTTTGAATACATTTTACACTCTATCTTGATGATTTTTGTCTGCCTCAATTACATTTTGGGAAGCAAAAAACAAACTTGTTTACTAAAGGTGTGGATATAATGTGTCTTTCTCTTCTGATAGTTCATTGATGAGTGTAATTCAGAATGTCTCTATTATCAATAATGACCATGAGTGGTGAGATCTGACTGCCATGTTGCATTTAATCAGGCTGTGTTTTAAGGATCCCAATTGATAGGGTTTTAAGATATAGATCTTGAGATCTCTTTCAAGTGGCCAGCTATGGCATTGTAGTATCACTTTTGAACGTACCAGTAGTTTGCGTGAGGTAGGGTTTGGACGTAAGAACTATATTCTGCACTCTATTTTCCAGTTTGCTCTCCCTATTGTACTTGAGTTTGACTTGACTGCATGTATAGTATTATCTAATTTGGTTGGATAGCATGCAGAACCATGCTATTCACTCTACCTGGGCACACTTGACAATAGTGGGTTGCACGTAAGATGCACGGAGCCGCTCAATCCATCTGGAGGACATGTGTAACTTCCAGTATATGTCATTAATGCAAGAAACGCGTACTTTCCTACCTGTTAAAAACTGCCAAAATGTTGAATTTCTGCGCTGTAAAAAATTGTGGAGGTCAGGGTAAGCGTGAGACATGTACCCAACTTCAGAATTCCAAAAGTGAAGCGAAATGAAGGTAAAGAGAAGCAAGAGCTGAAGGGACAGTAACAGGTAAATTGCTTGGCGAACATTGGCCGTGCAGATATCGGAATTGAAAATATTGGGAATTATCGCATTTGCTCACTGCATTTCATCAACAGTAAGGCATTATTTGTGGTTTTTCTTGATTCCTTTGGTATCTAAAAAGTCTCAGAAGTGATAAATCTGGCTGTAAATTTTGCTTCAGAGGCGTTTTCTTTTTGTATGTAAAAACCCATTTGAGAACCATGGGTGATTTTTAAATTTTACAGCCAGATTTATCACTTCTGAAACTTTTTAGATGCCAAAGGAATCAAGAAAAAACACAAATAATGCCTTACTGTTGATGAAATGCAGTGAGCAAACGGCCTATGTTCGCCAAACACTCTGGCTGTTGTCCCTTCAGCTCTCACTTCTATCTACCGTAATTTAACCTCACTTTAGGAATTCTGAAGTAGGCTAAATGTCTCTCATGCTTATCCCGATTTACATAATTATTTACAGTGCAAAAATGGACAAAATTTTGGCGGGTTTTAACGGGCCCGCTACGCTGGAAACAATGGTCAGTGCTTACCTGCAGTTCAACGCGTGTACTCCATTTGGCGTAGCGTAGCAACAGTACGGGTCATAGGTCGTGACCCGATTGCCGTGAAACCTCCCTATAATAAACCCAAACTAAGTCTAAACCCAAGGAGAAAACTTCATCTCTCGGATAGAGACATTTAATCCAACAGCCGTGTTTTGAAACAGAAATTGGAAGTTAATTCTTGTGATTCAAACTGCAAAGTGAATGTCTGATGTTGTTTAAAGGATCAGTCAAAATACACTCTGTGAATTGTTTAAATATTATCACACTGCTGTTTCCCAGATCTGTATCCACAAAAATAACACAATTTTTAATCATAGAGTGTACAGCATATGTACAGTCTTCGGCCCAACGTGTCACGTCAAGGTTGCGTTAGGACGTCAGGCAGGTGATCAGGTGGTGGATATTTTAAACTTTTTAATTGGATCACGCGGCTTTGAAATTGGATTGCAATCTTCTCAACAAAAATACCATGGGCAGATCTAAGTCAATTAAATCTGGATTAAACGACCGGTTTTGAATTGGAACCTTGGCCCACTCACCAAAAGCAGGACAAGTGTTTCCATGCTGTATCTCTAAACTAAACTAAAACCCATGGACAACCCTCTCTGTTGAAGAGGCAGACATGTTAGTTCAGATAAAATGGCACTCAGTGAATAATGGGTTTATATTGCCAAATTCAGACACACACTGTGTTCTGTTTGATGCCCTGACAGATATTCAAGGTTTTTTAATTCATAAGTGATAGGAGCAGAATTAGGTCATTTAGCCCATCAAGTCTACTCCAACATTTAATCATGGCTGATCTCTTTCCCTCTCAACCCCATTCTCCTGCCTCCCCCCCCCATCATTATCAAGAGTTTTGGAAGATTGTGAAAGACGCTATATAAATGCAAATGATATTCAAATTTTACAAGAAAGTTCTCTGGTTTATGATTTTATTTTTTATGAAGCCAGAAATAATAGTTCCAATGCTTTTAAAAAATATATTTATTTTAATGGAAGCAATTGTACAAGGAGAAAGTAATCAACATAACACTTATACACTTTTCGTACTGCATCAATTTTAACATTTTTGAAACTAGTAACTAAATCGGAAAAAAGGGAAAGAAAGAAGAAAAGAAATAGAGAAGAAAGAATTTCGAACAAGACACGAAAAAGAGAAAAGAAAAACCCCAGAACTAACGAAGAAGTGAAAGAAGCGGAGATATATCCCATTACGCTTTCCCTACGCCCGCTCACCCGACCTTAGCGTCGGTTTTGAGTTTGTGTTCAACCATTATGTTGTTGAAGAAATTCAATGAAAGGAGACCATATTGTGGAAAATTAATCTGGTTTGTCAGTCAAGACAAGCCTTATTTTTTCTAGATGTAGTGTCTGGGTCATTTCTGTGATCCACATCTTCACTGTGGGGACTGTTATCTTTTTCCAGAATTTAAGTATGTTTTTTCGCAGTTATTAAACCATAGTCAAGGAAGCGTCTTTGAGATATCATTAAATTAGGGCAGCCCTCTGACATTCCTATTATTATTCATTTTGAATCTGACTCCAATTGAATTTTAAGTGTTTTAGAAATGATATTGAATATTCCCGTCCAGAAGTTTTGTATTTTTATACAGGATACAAAAGAATGAGTTAGGGTGGCTTCTTGAAAGTGACATTTATCACACAGAGGAGACACAGTTGGGAAGATCTTGTTCAATTTGGTCTTTGAGTAATATAACCTATGCAATACTTTAAATTGTATCAGGCAATGCCTGGCATTTAAAGAACAGTAGTGTATGTATAGTAGGCTTTCCTCCCATATATCGTTCGAAATAGGTAAACCCAGCTCGTCCTCCCATGCTCGCCTATAAATCTCAGAGGGTGGGGTGTCAATATTTAGAAGAGTGTTATAAATGTAAGATATCAATTTACTTGTATCGGCATGTCTATTCAAACAATCGTCTAATATATCTGGATCCATAAGAGGACAGTCTTGTGTATATGTTTTCACATAATCTCGGATTTGAAGGTATCTAAAGAAATTATTGGCATTCAAGTGATATTTCTCCTGTAGTTCTTGAAAAGAAGAGAGAGTCCCCTTCTTGTATAGGTCTCCCACAGTATTGATTCCCAGGTTCTTCCATTGAACAAAAGCCGTATCTAAAGTAGACGGTTTAAACGAGGGATTATTTGCAATAGGAAGAAGGAGAGACATATTTTTGAATTTAAGACTGAATTTCAGCTGCCGTTCTAAAGTTGTTGACGGATAGGCTGCTGTCTATAGATCGTTGCTGGGATGAGGAAGTATGTGTAATGTTGATGGGTTTGTTTCCTCAGATGTGATTATTCCGGAGAAACCAAAGTTGAAATTCATGAATAAAGTCCCAAACTACAAAAAGGCAAGGAGATGGATGAAAAGGCTGGGCGATATCCGAGGGCCAGCAACGCAGGCCAATAACATCGCCTGGGGACAGTACGCCATTGTGGTAGGTGCTCCCGTACCCTTGGTGAGGGACATTCAACTGGATGCTCCTTGGAGCTGAACATACAAACAAAAGTTAATATTATTCTCATGGAGGCTTGGCGATCGTTTCGCCGAACACCTCCGCTTGGTCCGCATTAACCAACCTGACCTCCCGGTGGCTCAGCACTTCACCTCCCCCTCCCATTCCGTATCCGACCTCTCGGTCCTGGGCCGCCTCCACAGCCAGAGTGAGCAACACCGCAAGTTGGAGGAACAGCACCTCATATTCCGCTTGGGGAGTCTGCATCCTTTGGGCCTGAACATTGAATTTTCTCAATTCTGTTAACCCTTGCTGTCTCCTCCCCTTCCCACCTCTCCCTCAGCCCTCGGGCCCTGGCAGTCCCTCTCTCTCTATCTCCCTCCCCCACCCTAGTCGCACCAGCTTCTCATTTTCACACCACAAACAGCTTACAATGGCTTGTTTCCTTTATCATTGATACTTTTTTGCATATTCATTGTTCTTTATCTCTCCACATCACCGTCTATATCTCTCGTTTCCCTGATCCCTGACCAGTCTGAAGAAGGGTCTCGACCCGAAACGTCGCCCATCTCCTTCGCCCCTTAGATGCTGCTGCACCCGCTGAGTTTCTCCAGCCTTTTGTGTACCCCCATTATTCTCATGGAGACTTCCTTGTCCGGATACCCCAGTGATACAAGTGGTGAGTGTGCAAGAGATGTCATAACTTTAGATGTCCGAGGCAGCGATCTGTAGTTACAAGAGAAAATTCTGTCTTCCAACATGTGTTAACTCTTGGTAGGTCCACCCAAGATCAGCCCTTGGCAAGTCTTCAGTTATCATTTCTTGCTTTTGCTCCCTCCAATCTGAATTGACACTTAGACATGCTACCAGAGTGGTTTGAGGGGGTACAAGGCCATTGCCAAGGAACGGAGTTCCATCTGATGCACGAAGGACCTGCATTGACAAGTAGAAATCCAGAGTGAATAGGAAAAAATATGGCCTTTGGGAATTACAAATAAAGCTGCAGAAATGTAATGCAGTGCAAACATGATATAAAATAGATGTTGTGAGAACAACGTTGGGGGCGGCACAGTGGCACAGCAGTAGAGCTGTTGCCTTACAGCACCAGAGACCTATGTACGTTCTCTCTGTGACCACATGGGTCTTCTATGGGTGCTCTGGTTTCCACCCACATTCGAAAGATGTGCAGGTTTGTAGGTTAATTGACCAGCGAAAAATGCTCCTAGTTTGTGTAGGATAGTGTTAGTGTACAGGGTGATCACTGGTCGGTGTGGGCCAAAGGGCCTGTTTCCATTCTGTGTCTCTTAAGTCTAAACACTTTAACACAAATAGAAAGTACTGGAGTAACCCAGTGGGTCCGGCAGCCTCTCTGGAGAATATAGATGGCTGACTTTTCAGATCGGGCCCCTTTTCCAGACGGAAAAGGGTCTTGACGTGAAATGTCATCCTCTAGAGTTACTTCAGAATGATATGTTTATGACAGCACCTACAGTTCCTTGTGTCTCAACTTAAACACATGTTGTTGGTGAAACTAATGATGACTTGATTATTGTCTTTGTGATATCATTTCAGAAAACGCAAAAAAAAGACTATGTCAAAATTGCTCTGTATTTAGGACTATCTGCAAATATCTAAGTTGAGATAAATATTGAGTTGATTTGTATATTAGGACAAAAAAGCACACTACCTATGTTTACTGTAATGACTTAACAGTTGAGAAACTCTGATCTTCTGTATAAAATGTTATATTCCATTATTGGATGTAGCACAGTACAACCTTGGTCATGGATCCAAAGGGATAACTTTGGTAGTTAACTGAAGGTAGTGATAGACTGTTGTTGTAGCAGGAAAATTAAAGTATCGTGGGCACTTCATAAATTATCTTTTAAACAGAAATTAGCTATTGCTCAGAGTGATGACAGCCAGTTATATTTGAGCAGAATAAGCCCTAATCCTTTGCAACCTGGAGACAAAGCAAGTATGTGAAATATGCTATTTTTCTCCATAATTAGTTATGTTGCCAACATTCTTTTCAATCGTACCACATCTACTGATGTAAAAGGACACAAAGTGCTGGAGTAACTCAGCAGGTCAGGCAACATATCACGAGAATGTGAATAGGTGCCATTTCAGTTTGGGATCTTATCCGATCTTACCTATTCGTGTTCTCCAGAGATGCTACCTGACCTGCTGAGATATTCCAGCATTTTGTCTTTTTTTTGGCAAACTAGCATCTACGGTTCCTTGTTTCTACTTGCACTGATGTGTCTTGTCTCCTCACCCCCACACACCCTTCCCTTCTTCCACCTTCTCCCTCTCCAGGCACTTGGAGGTGGCTACCTTCACTGGGGTCACTTTGAGATGATGCGGCTCACCATTAACCGGCGCATGGACTCCACGACCATGTTTGCACGCTGGCGTGTGAATGCCCCCTATAAGCCAGTCACGCGTAAGGGACTAGGCCAGAGGATGGGCGGTGGGAAAGGGGCCATCGACCACTATGTTACTCCTGTCAAATACGGCCGGGTTGTCGTGGAGCTTGGAGGGAAGTGTGCTCTGGAGGAGGTGGAGCCTTTCTTATCGGAAGTTGCCAAGAAACTGCCCTTTCCCGCTAAGGTATTCAGCAAGGAGTCGCTGGAGGAGATGGTGAAGGAGGAGGAGCAGAAAGCTGCAAACAACCAGAATCCCTGGACCTTTGAAAGGATCGCATCCATGAACATGTTGGGAATTCGCAAAGTGTTGAGCCCATTTGATTTAAAACATCATGGCAAATTTACTGGGAAGTTTCGTGTTCCTAATCGTGTGTGAAAAATAATAAATCTGACAAAGTGTTCTTTGTATTTACCTGAATGACTGGTTCCAATAGAATATGTCATCTGTAAAAGTTAGAAACAGAATGTTTGTAGCATCTGAGCATGGGGCCTGTTGCTCAAGTGACAGCGTTTTTATTGGAGCATTTCCTATTTTGCAGTGTTGCATTTACATTGTTATCCTTGTGCATATATTGGCCATTCAGCCCATTGGGTGTCTGCCAGCACTTGGGGAGTAATTTATGATGCTGCTGATGATGATACTTTATTGTCACTTGTACCTAGCTAGGTGCAGTGAAGTTCTTTGTTTTTTACATACAAAGTACTCAAAACAATCGCCAGTAAAGCACCAACAAAGTTACAATAAGTATTCGTCCCTTCTTCGTCCCTCCCACCGGGTCCCCATATTTCTCGTTGACACGTCCTGTCCACCTTGGCTTGACTCAGACCTTGGTTAGGCCTGTCTCAACCCGAAGGCTCTGTACTTCATCCAACTCCGTTCGAGGCTCCGACCTGACCTCGCCGTCAGCCCGACCATTAGTCCCATTCCCCCATGACATTTCCATGTAGCCCTGCAACACACTCTCTATCTCCTCTGGCAGCTTGAGCAATATAGCCGCTAGCCTCTGTGTTGCAAAGTTGCCCCTCGGGTTCCTATTGAATCTTTCCCCTTGAACCTAAAAGAATATGGAAATAAAATGCATAAGAGAGGAGGTGAATGAAAACCTATTTACAGTGTGCAACAGGTGGGGGGGTTGGTAAGGGAGGAGGGGAGCGAAGAGGACGCGGTGGAGAGGTAAGGGAGGTGGAATAGGAGGGGGAGAGGGAAGAGTTGGAGGGAGGGGTGGGGATGAGAGGGGGTTGGGGAGGGATGGAAGGTGGGGGATCAAGGAAGGGAGGGGTGGTGAGGTGAGGGGTTGGGGAGGGATGGGAGGTGGGGGATTGGGGAAGGGAGGGGGTGAAGGATTGGGGAGGGGTGAGGGTTTGGGGAGGGATGGAAGGTGGTGGATTGGGGAAGTGAGGGGTTGGGGAGGGGTGAGGGGGGTGGGGGATTGGGGAAGTGAGGGGTTGGGGAGGGGTGAGGGGTTGGGGGAAGGGAGGGGTTGGGGAGGGGGTGGTGAAGTGAGGTGGGGATGTGAGGGTTGGGGATGGAGGGAGCTGCTCACTCCTATGGCATGGAGCGGCCTCCAGGGGGCTCTGCTCTTGACGTTAGCCTACGCTGCTTCGAGACGTGATACCCTACGTCATCACGCTGGTCCAGACGCCGGAAGCGATGGCATGGGACCCGGAAGTGGCCGGTCGGGGGAGGGGGGAGGGGGCCGTTGCAGTGAAGCTGAGCGCCGGCCCTGAGCGAAGGGACGGGCCGCGACCGGACAGGACAGGACGGGGCAGGACGGCAAGACCAGGCCTCCTGGCCGTCAGCGGCTCATGCAAGCACTCCGGCGACACTCGGGTAAGACGGCATCCCACAGGGAGAGCAATCCAAGGGGCAGAGGCTCCACAAAGAGAGGGTCAGATCCGATCGGAGAGTGAAAATCCCCAAACAACTGCAGATGCTGCAAATGTGAAGCGAAGGCTGCGGATGCTGAAAACACCCAGCAGGCCGGGCAGCAATTGTGGAGAGAGAAACATCGAACGTGTCAGCTCGGAAAACCCTTCCCAGGCATTGACTCTCGGTTCTCCTTCCACAGATGCTGCCTGATCGGCCGAGTGTTTCCTGGATAGATCAGAGAAAGGGGAGGTTTACTGAATAAAGGGCAACCTATGCATAGATTTCCAGGAGGCATTTGATGAAGGTGATTTGCAGAAAGGCAATGCTCACTTGGTGTCGAAGGTATCGTTATTGCCACGGGTAGAAGAATGGCCGGCTAAAAGGAAGTAAAGAGTATGCATCAATGTGTCTTTTCAGGTTGGCAAAAAAAGTTGTGTAAATGATTTGGATGTAGGCATCAAAGCCTCATTTCCCAACAGGCCGTGGAGCTGAGAAGGAGGAAGTGCGGAAGATTTTAAAAACAGTCATTAAGATATACGATTGTCAGTTTCACAGTAAAAGAGAGTCAGGTTTAAGAGGAGCGGCTGTTATGAGAGAGGTTTGAGTTCTGATTGCGGAGTTGGAGTAGTAAGTGCTGAGGTTTTGACATGTGAGGCCTCAGCAAGGAGATTGAGCAGAGGTATAGGTAAGAACAGGCAAAGTATTTTAACTGTACTCATCAGTCTTTGTGTTGTTGGACAGAGGTATACATCCAGTGTCCTTGGTGACAACACCTGTGGGAAATGTGCACAGCTGCGGCTCCTGACTGACTGCGTCAGGGAATTGGACAGATGCACTCAGGATCATCTGGGCTGCTAAGATCATCGTTAATAGTGAGTTGGTCACACCCAAAATGTAAACGGCAGGTAGATGGGTGACCACCAGGAAAGGTAAAGGAAGATGGCATTGCAGGGTTCCCCCAAAACCATTCCCCTTAGTAACAGGTTTATCTCTTTGGATACTGTTGGGATGGGAATGACCTTTCAGAGGACAGCAGCAGCAGCCAGTTCTGTAGCGTCGTGCCTAAACTACACAAAATGCTGGAGTAAATGAGTCAGCGGGTCAGGCAGCATCTCTGGGGAACACAGATAGGTGATGTTTTGTGTTGGGACCCTTCTGCAGACTGATTGCAAGGGTGGGAGTAAAGAAAGCTAGAAGAGTGGCGGAGCAGGACAAAGCATGGCAGGAAGTGATTAAGTGTGTTCAATTCAGATGTTCTACTTTGGGAAGACAATCTAGCATAGGATTTTCACAATGAAAGGTCAGGCCCTGGGGGGGTTGTAGAACTGAGGCACCAAGGTGTAAAGTGCATAGTTCCCTGAAAATACCTTTAGAGGTAGACAGGGTAGTGAAAATGGTGTTTGACACTGGTCTTCATCAAACAGGGCAATGAGTACAGAAGTTGGGATATTATGTCGCAATTCTACCTGACATTAGTGATGCCACGAAGGAAGTGTTGGGCCAAAGAGTTTGATTTTGTGCTGCGTGACCTTTGACTTCCTGGTGACTTCATGTTGTGAAGGAGACAAGGAGATATTGTGGGTGAACAAAGATTTGGCTAATGGAATATTATGAGAGAATATTGCGACATTTTTTCATTTGGGGAGGAAAAATAGAAAAAAAACGTTTTAATCGAAATAGTGAGTGATTGTAGCAATCTGAGCCTTTTTCCCAGAATGGAAAAATCAAATACTAGTCGGAAGTCATTTTAAGTTGAGAGAGGCAATGTTTAAAGGAGGTGTGTGTGGCAATTTTGTTTTCACACAGAGTTGTGGTGAGTGTCTGGAACGTGCTGCCAGGGTGGGTGGTGATTGAGGCAAATACGATAGTGGCATTTAAGAGACTTTTGGAAAGGTGTATGGACATGGAGGGAAATAGACAATACGTGCAGAAGGAGGCTATTCAGCCCTTTGAGCCAGCACCGCCATTCCAGAACACTGATGCAATCATAAAGAAAGCACATCAGCGCCTCTACTTCCTGAGAATACTACGGAGAGTCGGTATGTCAGGGAGGACTCTCTCGAACTTCTACAGGTGCACAGTAGAGAGCATGCTGACCGGTTGCATCGTGGCTTGGTATGGCAACCTGAGCATCCAGGAGCGGAAAAGGCTGCAAAAAGTTGTAAACACTGCCCAATCCATAATCGGCTCTGAACTCCTTACCATCGAGGGGATCTATCGCAGGCGCTGCCTCAAAAAGGCTGCCAGCATCATCAAGGACCCACACCATCCTGGCCACACACTCATCTCTCCGCTGCCATCAGGTAGAAGGTACAGGAGCCTGAAATCTGCAACATCCAGGTTCAGGAACAGCTCCTTACCCACAGCCATCAGGCTATTAAATACAATTTCAAACAAACTCTGAACTATAACAGCCTATTGCACTTTATCTGTTTATTTATGTGTGTGTGTGTATATATATATTCTATAGTATATGGACACACTGATCTGACCTGTATTTATGCCTAAAATATGCTGTCGTGCTGCAGCAAGCAAGAATTTCATTGTCCTATCTGGGACACATGACAATAAACTTTCTTGACTTGACTTGATCATGGCTGATCATCCACAATCAGTACCCCTTTCCTGCCTTCTCCCCATATCCCGTCACTCCGCTATCTTTAAGAGCTCTATCTAACTCTCTCTTGAAAGCATCCAGAGAATTGCCTATCACTTATCCATTAGCCCAGACTTGAGCACAACAGAGGTCTGAAACTCCGGTGCAATGCTGCCTCGGTGAGTTGTTAAGCGAAGGCCTGCTCTGCACTGATGGGGTGTAACAAATATCTCATGACGCAGGGCAGCACAGTGGCACAGCTGATAGAGCTGCTGTCTCACAGCAACAGAGGCCTGGGTTCAATCTTGACCTCCGGTGCTGTCTGTGGGGACTGTGTACATTATCCCTGTGACTGCGCCGGTTTCCTCTGGGTGCTCCACTTTCTGCCCACCTCCCAAAGATGCGGGGGTCTGTAGGTAAATTGGCTTCTGTAAATTGCCCCTTGGGTGTAGGGAATTGGACAGTGGGAGAACACATTGAACCAGTGTGAACGGGTGAGCGATGCTTAGCATGCTCGGTGGACCAACAGGCCTGCTTCCATGTTGTATCTCTAAATTAAACTTAGCACAATTTGAAGTGCCTGCAAATTATTATTGTTACCCTGCCATTATTTAACCAACAAAAATAACTGTTAAACGATTTAATTTGTTTTTATCCTGCTCCTGCTTGTTGGATCCTGCTGTGTACAAATTAGCAAGCCTTTTTCCAACTTTAAGCCAAAGCCAGTCATTGGCTGTAAAGCACTTTAGGACTAAACTGCAGGAAGATACTGCAAACGGAAAATGTGATAGTGACCTATAATGTTGATGGTATGTTGTTGTCTGGTAGTTTTTTTGAAAAAGAGCCCAGTGACATTTAACTGAATGAGGCATTCATTTGGATCCTTCTCAGGCATTTTTCAGTAGTTCAATACAATAAAGGCACCTTCAATAGACAATAGGTGCAGGAGTATGCCATTTGGCCCTTCGAACCAGCATTGCCATTCACTGTGATCATGGCTGATCATCCACAATCAGTACCCCCATTCCTGCCTTCAGAACTCTATTTAACTCGCTCTTGAATGCATCCAGAGAATCTGCCTCCAATGCCTTCTTAGGCAGATAATTCCACAGATTCATAACTCTCCGGGTGAATACGTTTTTCCTCATTTCTGTTCTAAATGGCTTACCCCTTATTCTTAAACTGTGCCCCCTGGTCCTGGACTAAAATGGATTATGTGCAAGTAGATAAGAGTTGGTCATGGTATCATGTTTGGCACAGGCATTGTGGGTCGAAGGGCCTATTCTTCAGCTGTATTGTTTGATATTCTATGAGGTAGAAAGGGATCTATATCAAATCCTATTATATGATTTGTTAGTCCAGGACTCATGCAGCATGGAAACAGGTCTCTCAGCCCGATTCATTATTTAAGGAAGGGCACTAATGCACTGGTAGCAGTTCTGAGAAGCTTTACTAGACTAATACCAAAATGGATGGGTTGACTAATGTGAAAATGCAGAGACTAGGCTAATGTATGCCGATGTTTGCAAAAGTGAGAGGGGACTTGATTTATATCTATATGATCCCGAGGGGCCTTAACGGAGCGGATATGCAGATATGTTTCTCTTGTGTGCGAATATGGAAGTCACGATCTAAAACGATGAACCCTGTTTAAGATCAAGGTAAGGCAATTTTTGGCTTTCGAATTAGAGTTCTTGGACCTTCAAAGGATAGTGGAAGCAGAGGGTCTTGAATATTTTGATGACAGAGGTAAATCGATTGATTCTTGATAAGCTGGGGTAGTGGTAGTACGGTGAAAGGTTTCTGTGGGTAGAAAGCAATGTGTTGTTGATGTTCCAATGATCTTGAAGCATCAACATCGGTTATGTAGGTGGACAACCCTTTAGTAGGTGTAGAAAGAAATAGCAGATGCTGGTTTAAACCAAAGATAGACACAAAAGCTGGAGTAACTCAATGGGTCAGGCACCATCTCTGGAGAGAAGGAATAGTGTCACTTGTTATCACCTACCCCGCAGCCAACAATAAACCATTGTGGGCTCCACCATTCCTTGATCATTGTTGCTTTTTGCATATCTTTCATTCATTTGTTCTACGTACCGTCTATACCTCTTGCTTCCCTTTCTCCTCACTCTCAGTATGAAGAAGGGCCTCGACCTGAAACATCATCTATTCATTTTCTTCAGAGATGCAGCCTGTCCCACTGAGTTACTCCAACTTTTTGTGTCTACACTTAGTATGTGCTGCTCAATAGAGGGTTGGGATGCCATGGTTCGATTGAGGTGAGGGCTAGTTTTTAAATGACCTGTGAATGCATTGATTGTGAGAATGTGCGGGAGTGACCTGTGTGTCGGGGCCTCGGCCTCATTTCCCTCTCTCTAGCCTTCGCCAGGCAGAAGGCTGGGAGTGCCGCATCCATGCCTGTCCAGAGATCACCCAGCGAAGGGTGCGGCGCGTCTAACAACAGCGGCGACCAGAGGAGCAATGTCGAACTAACTGAACTGCTGGACGAGAAACCCAAGCCGCAGGCTGGTGGGAACTCTGGGGACGTAAGTGCTTGTGGTCGAAGGGTGGGGTGTTGTTGGGGTAGCCAGTGGGGAGGAGGGTGCAGACAAGACAGACATTTCAAGCACATAGTCTTAATCTTTGGATACATCTGCTTGACGTTTCTATTCTGCAAGCTTGAAATTAGGTAAACTTTTAATTATCATTGCAAGGTTAATATTAGACTCCATCTGAGAACTCCTTGCTGGTATAATTGGAAGTTGCAATTATAATAGATCCTCTTTGTGGTTGGTATGTTCAACGGGGCAATGGTCCTTAATTATCACTTGTACCAAAGTACAGTGAAATTATTTTTTCGCATTCAGGTCAGTATGACTATTGCCATAAATAGTTACTATCCCCGATTAAGTGCAGAATGCATAGAAACAGCCCACTGAATCCATATGCAAGAGTCGTCAGGTTTTGACAGCATATTCGAAGTTCCAGCCACAGATAGCTATAAAGGCCCATTTCAGCCATCGTTTCCATCTGATTCAACCCGTGAACTGATGTCCCTTTCCTCGCCTGGCCACCATTAGTCTTTTTGCCCCAGGGGACCCCTCCCGCAGCCGACCTTGGGGGCATGGAAGGCAAAGCACCGGTATCTCCTTACCGGCCCATGTTCCATTGTCCGCCACTGTCGCCGTCTCCCTCCACTATCTCTCCAGTTCCCGGTCTTCAGGGACGAGCAGGAGATGGGCCTGGGACGAGGCTCCCTCTCCAGGTGGGTTCCCGGTTCCGCGGAGGGCGAGCAATGCCTGTTGCCCGGGTACGGCCACGGCCTGTCGGGAGTTAATATTACCAATATGTGTCGGGGAGGAGGACGCTTCATCATCGGCAGCAGCTGTGATGTGTTGGTGAAATAGACTAGTCATTTCCGTATTTATTCCACTCTGTGAGACGGGGATCAAAAACAAATTCCCTTCCAGTTATTAGGTCCCCAAACGTAAATTTACCTCCCCATTACAGACGTATCAAATGAACAAGAAAGGAGAATGTGTATTATTTAAGACAGGTTGACTTTAGAACCAGGAATTGTTATTCAGCCAGGATAACTTATTACATCTGCTGCAAGTGGTTTTGTGCTGTTGCAGTTAGGTGAGCAAATTTGATCTTGCAACGTTGTTCAGTTCCACTGGGATCCGCTGTGACAACTGTCCATGAGACCAGTTTTGGCTTCAGAGAACTTCACAATGTGCACTGAGTCATGAAACCAGATACGACGCATTCCTTCAGTCCTCCTAGTTTAGCCACCTTGGGGTTTCCAGAGTTCTGCTATTGTCCACCACTCATCCATTAGCCCAGACTTGAGCACAACAGAGGTCTGAAACTCCAGTGCAATGCTGCCTCGATGAGATGTTAAGCGAAGGCCTGCTCTGCTCTGATGTGGAGTAACAAATATCTCATGACGCAGGGCGGCACAGTGGCACAGCTGGTAGAGCTGCTGTCTCACAGCAACAGAGGCCTTGGTTCAATCCTGACCTCAGGTGCTGTCTGTGGGGAGTGTGTACGTTCTCCCTGTGACTGCGCCGGTTTCCTCTGGGTGCTCCACTTTCTGCCCACCTCCCAAAGATGCGAGGGTCTGTAGGTAAATTGGCTTCTGTAGATTGCCCCTCGGGTGCAGGAAATTGGACAGTGGGAGAACACATTGAACCAGTGTGAACGGGTGAGCGATGCTTAGCATGGACTTGGTCGACCAACGGGCCTGTTTCCATGTTGCATCTCTAAATTAAACTTAACACAATTTGAAGTGCCTGCAAATTCTCATTGTTACCCTGCCATTATTTAACCAACAAAAATAACTGTTAAACGATTTAATTTGTTTTTATCCTGCTCCTGCTTGTTGGATCCTGCAAATGTACAAATTAGCAAGCCTTTTTCCTACTTTAAGCCAAAGCCAGTCATTGGCTGTAAAGCACTTTAGGACTAAACTGCAGGAAGATACTGCAAACGGAAAATGTGATAGTGACCTATAATGTTGATGGTATGTTGTTGCCTGATAGTTTTTTTTGAAAAAGAGCCCAGTGACATTTACCTGAATGAGGCGTTCATTTGGATCCTTCTGATGCATTTTTCAGTAGTTCAATACAATAAAGGCACCTTCAATAGACAATAGGTGCAGGAATAGGCCATTTGGCCCTTCGAACCAGCACCGCAATTCACTGTGATCATGGCTGATCATCCTTAATCAGTACACCGTTCCTGCCTTCTCCCCATATCCCTTGACTCCGCTATCTTTAAGAACTCTATCCAACTCTCTTGAAAGCATCCAGAGGATCGGCCTCCACTGCCTTCTGAGGCAGAGAATTCCACAGATTCACAACTCTCTGGGTGAATAAGTTTGTCCTCATCTCTGTTCTAAATTCTTAATCCCCTTCTTCTTAAACTGTGGCCACTGGTTCTGCACTCCCCCAACATCGGGAACATGTTTCCTGCCTCTAGCATGTCCAATCCCTTAATAATCTTTTATCTTTCAATAAGATTACCTCTCATCCTTCTAAATGACACAGCAATGTTGCACAACACTGTGCTGAAGTGTAAACTACAGTGAGTGGGAATGAAGTTTGAACCCACAATTGCTGGGCTTAAGGGTGAGAGTGCAAAACACTGAGCCAAAATGAACTTGAGGTACATTTAAAATGGAAGCTGATATTGGAAGATGGTATTTCTGAATGTCTAACTAGAAGTAGCACAGCGGTAGAGTTACTGCTTTACAGCTCCAGAGACCCGGGTTCCATCCTGACCACGGGTGCTGCCTGTATGGAGTTTGTACGTCCTGCCTTTGGCCGTGTGGGCTTTCTCCGGATGCTCTAGTTTCCTCCTTATTGCAATGATGTGCAGGTTTGTAGATTGATTGGCTTCTGTAAATTGTCCATAGTGTGTAAGATAATGTTGGTGCGGCCGAAGGGCCAGTTTCCGTGCTGTATCTCTAAAGTCTAAAGGTTTCTCTTGCTCAGAGAATTTTCTGTACTTGAATCTGCTGCCTTCACAGCAGGAGTCCTTACAGATACAAGGCTTCCATGTTAGCTGGTCTGGGCTGGAACAGTGATTGATTTTCAGTGTTTGCAAGATCAATGGTCTAGGCCTGTGATACTGTTTCCTCGGGATAAGAAGAGACACCCTCAGTTTGTTTTGGAATTCTTATTTTCTCCAGGATAGGAAGAGAATTCTTCGGCTTGGGATAGGGTTTGGATTCCTGATTACAGCCTAGCGATCTACGTTTGATGTGTGGCTGTTAGATGAAGCCAAGGTCAAGTTCAGCCTTGATAACACCACGTTTGGCGGTGTGTTGCTCTCGCAGGCCAAAGTGCTGGAGTTTAGTTTAGGCATACAGCATAGAAACAGACGCTACGGCCCACCAGGTCCACGCTGACCACTAGTTCTATGTTCTCACACTTTTCACATCCTGCACACTATGGGCAATATACAGAAGCCAATTAACTTACAAACTTGCACGCTTTTGGAATGTAGAAGGAAACCGGAGCACTCAGTGTAAACCCACGAGGTCACAGAGAGAATGTACAAACTCCATGCAGACAGCAGCTGTAGTCAGGATCAAACACGGGTCTTTTGCCCTGTGAAACAGCAGTTCTACTTCTGCATCAGTGTGCCGCCCAGTTTTTTGCATAAAGAATAATCCCTCAGGGATCTCTTTAGAGGGGTGTGACAACCAAATCTGTGGGTCCCTGAGGGCGAGAGGAAAGAGGCCAGATGCGGAGCTGGTTTTGACTGGGAACGCTCGGGTAGATTCACTTGCTAAATATTACTGTGCAGCTGAAGCCACTGTCTAACACTGCTGTTACTTTGTAGGGAATGGAACTTAAGACGGACTCTGGAACACAAAATGAGGAGGAAGAGGAAGAGGATGTGCGAGTACTGACCCTCCCACTCCAGGCTCATCATGCAATGGAGAAGATGGAAGAGTTTGTGTACAAGGTACTGCCTGTAACACACCCGCCATGTATGTAAGAAATAGAAAACGGGCCGGGGGTTTATTCAACCCGTGGCTGACTCTCTGAAGTCCACTCTCCTATCTCATCTCCACTTCCCATAATTTTATTGGGTTCTGCTTGGATATCTTCTGATCTGCATCTGAAAATATATTGATCTCTGCCTTGAACGACTAAGTCCCCTGGTTCTCTGGGGAAGAGAGTTCCAAAGCTGTTTCTCCTAATCTTAGCCTTCAATAGTTTAGTTTATTGTCACGTGTACCCAGGTATAGTGAAAAGCTTTTTGTTTTGTGCTCTTCAGTCTGCGGAAATACTATACATGATTATAATCGTCCACAGTGTACAGATACAGGATACAAGGAATAATATTTATGGCAAGGTAAAGTCCAAATAAAGATAGTCCAAAGCTCCCTAGGTCAGTACTGCTCTTTAGTTGTGGATAGGATGGTTCAGTTGCCTGACAACAGCTGGGAAGAAACTGTCCCTGAATCTGGAGCTATGTGTTTTCACACTTCTGTACCTCTTGCCTGATGGGAGAGGGGAGAAGAGGGAGTGACTGAGGTGAGACTCGTCATTGATCATGCTGGTGGCCTTGTCGAGGCAGTGCGGTGTAGATAGAGTCAATGGAAGGGAAGTTGATTGGTTTGTGTGGTGGTTTGGACTGCGTCCACAATTCTCTGCTATTTCTTGTAGTCCTGGGTGGAGCTGTTCCTACTGCATCCACTCTAGCAATCCCTCCAAGAATCATGGAGATTGCCTCATGCCTCTAGACTCCACGTTTAATCAATCCTATTCATCATTTCCTGTGCGGAAATACTCTTCAAAAAAGAATTAGGCGTTGATCCATTGAAACTGTGCAGAACCTCTCCTGATCTGGGTTCGCAGGCCAAATTGTACGCAACATTCTGTGCTCAAGACTCAGCAGCACTTCTTTAGTTTTGATTGGAGTCGTAACTTGCACAAGGAAAATTTGGTGTGGTTGCCGAAGCTCAGTCATTCAAGCTCCAAGTCCATGATCTTCCACGGCATCATCAATGACCTTCCTTCCGTCAAAAGATGAGAAGTGGGATTATTTAGTGATGGTTACACGCTTCAATTCCATTGGCAACTCCTTATAGCAAGTGAAGCAGCCCATGCCAGCATGCAACAAGACCAAGGTGACATTCAGGAACGGGTTGACGAGTAACAATTTATATCTTTGCTGCAATAGTGCCAGGCAGTGATCATTACCTGTAGGAAAGCCTTGAACTGCCTGCTCCTGACAGACAACTGCATCACTATTGCCAAATTCCTCACTGTTAGTGTTGTAATGGTTGGTTCACAAATGACAATAAACTCAGCTGGACTTGCCACTTAACTGCTGCAGATTAGAGAGCAGACCAGTGGCCAGGTAACCAGTGGTCGGATAACCCGCGACTCCCCACTACTCCCCACTACACACTCCACCATCTACAGGGCACCAGCACGAGTCTGATGGGAGCGATCTCCCTGATGAGTGCACCTCCAACACCGTTCTAGAAGCTCCACACCATCCACGACAAAACTTTCAATTGACTCCCCATCCATCGCCCTAGACATTCATTCCCACAACCACTGGTACAATCTGGCCATCTACAAAAAGCACAGCATTTAGTCACCCTGGGCTCTTCTGACAACTAGTTCCAAACCTGTGACCCATCACACCATCGCCCAAAAGACCAAAGACAGAAGGCACATGGAAGTACTCTCACACACCATCCTCACCCAGGAATAAGTCACTGGTACTTCATTGTGGCTGGGTCTAAACGTAGCACTGTGGAAGTCCCTTCTCTAGATACACTACAGCGTATGAAGAAGTGGTCCACAACCAGTCTAAGAGATGGACAACGAATGTTGGCCTTCCATTACATTCACGCCCTTACAATCACTTGTTACAACCATTTCTTTGACAATATCCTATTTTGATATTTTGTTCTGGTGCCCCTTCAGCTGAAATTTAAGTATCGTACCTTCTTCTTCGGCAAGACCTTAATAATGTGTGCCTCTGATCCAACCCTATGCCCTCTGTCACTGAAAACCTTGTGTGGTCTTAGCATCCTGGCCTTCAGTTCCGCAAAGCTCAAAACTCTGCCATCCGTATTTTGCCACATTCATCCCATTCCCTGTTTGGCACCTAATGCACAACGTGTTGAATTCAGGGCCCCTGTCTTCAAATCCATCCATGGCCTCCTTGAATTAGAAGTGCCACGTACAGATTGAATGGGGATTGGTAAAGATGTGTCTGTGAGTACGCCTCATGGCTGAGGGCTGGAGATGGACGACTGCGATGGTGGCAATGAAATGCATTTTCTGCCACTGAGCAAAACACAAAGTGCTGGATGAACTCAGCATGTCAGGCAGAACCTGTAGAGGGAATGGACAGACAGTGCTTTGCGTTGTGAACCTTCTATGGCACCATGTATATCTGATGCTAAGATGGTGAGATTCAAGTGTTAGAAATCCATGCTCCGAGGTGAGATTGTGAAGTGTGAAAGGTGAGATTAGGATTAATGTTATTGTGTGATTCAGGTTTGGGAGGGCCGTTGGCGAGTGATCCCCTATGATGTGCTCCCAGACTGGCTGAAGGACAATGACTATCTCCTTTATGGACACAGGCCGCCCATGCCCTCGTTTCGAGCTTGCTTCAAGAGCATCTTCAGAATCCACACGGAGACCGGTAATATCTGGACACATCTGGTAGGTAAGAGAAAGAATTAATTCACAAGTCTGATTCACAGCTTCTTAACCTCTCGGTATATCGTTAAAAACTTATGGTCATGTTGTAATATGCAGAGACGCCTCTTCTGTTTCCACTAGCTGTGAGCCACAGCTAATTCCCTTAGGTTATGAGATTGTCGCAATGAATCCAATTTTTAAAAGGAGTATCTTCACTCTTGTAGGATTAACTGAGTCATAAAGTGCACCACACACTGACCTGAAGCCGAGAAAGCCCAATGGTGGGAGAATGAGGGAGGGCGAAAGGAGGATGAGTGAGGAGGGAGTGGCAGATGGGCGGCCTGTGGAGGGTGAAGAATGATGAGGCGAAGGATGATCTGTCATAGAACATAGATCAATACAGCACAGGAACAGGCCTTTTGGCCCACAGTGCTTGTGCCGAACATGATGCCAAGATAAATGAATCTCATGTGCCTGCTCCTGATCCATATCCCTCCATTCCCTGCAAAACCAAGTGCCAATCTATAAACCTCCTAAATGCTATCTATCTATCTCCACCACCATCCCTGGCAGTGTGTTCCAGAAACCTTGCCCCACACATCTTCCTTAAACCTTGTCCCCCCCAACTTTCATCCAGATACCTAGAAAACATAAAATCTGGAGTGAATTACGGTTAGTATGGTCAATAACTTAGTTTGGTTGATTATTGTCACATGTATCGAGGTGCAGTGAAAATCTTGTGTTTGCTTGCTAAGCAGTCAAGAAAAGACAATACACGAATCCAATCAAGCCATCCACAGTGGGAGGATAAAGGGTGCATCATTTAGTGCCAGATAAAGTCTGATAATAGATAGTTCAAAGGGCTCCAATGACATAGATGGGAAATCAGGACCGCACTAGCTGATTGGTCTTCTTGCTTTACATTCACATTTTTGCCCAGAGCAATGTAACACTTTATGAATAATTTAGTTTTAGCCTGATATAGTTCTCTGCCTCTGGGGCGCATGTTGGTGAATACTTCACTAACTGAAGCTCTTTCACAGGTTTTGTCTTTTTCCTGGGTCTGGGAATCCTGACTCTTCTGAGGCCCAATATATACTTCATGGCTCCTCTGCAGGAGAAGGTGGTCTTTGGGATGTTCTTCCTGGGCGCTGTGCTCTGCCTCAGTTTCTCCTGGCTCTTCCACACGGTGTACTGCCACTCCGAGAAAGTCTCCAGGACCTTTTCCAAGTAAGTACAGGGGACGCAGATCTCGCATATCAGAGCGAGTGAATAAGTAACATTTTACTCTTTCTGTCAAATGTGGGAGGCGTTGGTGTGTTTGGGAGAAGAAAATGTGGTTTTGTTGAGGATTGAGGGCACAGTTACCAGAATATAAAGGTGCAATTACTTCCTAGTGCTCATAAATTATACACCATAGAAACAGGCCCTTCAGCCCACCACGTCCATACCAATGTGATGGTTAGTTAAACTGATCTCATTTGCCTGCACCTGATCCATGTTCTGCCATTCCCTACAAATCTATGTGTCCATCTATAAATCTGTTAAATCCCACTATCTACCTCCACCACAGCCCCTGGCAGTGTGTTCTAGGCACTGACCACACTCTGTTAGAAAAGGTAACTTGCCCCACACATCTTCTCTAACACTAATCCCATTTTATTTGCTTAATTTTCCATCAATTCTACCTACACATAGGTGCCATCTAACATATACATTCACATGTCTTTGGGAGGAAATGGGAGCATCCAGGGGAAACCCATGGGGTTACAGGGCCACCATAGACTCCACAGGGACAGCTCAGGATTGAACCTGTGTCACTGGAGCTGCTCTTCCAGCTGTAGCAGTGTGGGATCAGAGATGTGAGAGTTAGATTTGCATTCCTCTTGCCTTCGCGATACATCGTGCAGTGCCAATGTATAGCTGTGATTCATTACTTGTGGGGAACTACAGGCTGATATGTCCTGTCATTTTGTTGTATGTGTTTACTGATCCGGATTGGAACCCATTTCAGGAACAGCTCGGTTTTAAACATTTCATACTTTCTTTCCAAACCTTCTGTCCATTGCTGCAAAATTGCTCTCACTCACTCTGTCTCATTTCCTTTTTTTTCTCTCTCTCCTTTAATTATCCTTAAAACCCCAATTTTTGACCAAGCCCCCCCGATAAACACATATCGTATATTCCTGTCACGAGTCTTGCATATTATACATTGAAGGTGCTATATGAATGAGACTTGCTATAATGTAATAACAACAAACTGCAGATGCTGGAGTAACTCAGCGGGTCGGGAGAAAATGGATAGGTGAGCATTTTGTGATAAGGGCCTGACCCAAAATGTCTCTTATCCATACTTGTTATAGTGTGTAGTTCTCATACACACATGTATGATCTATCGTGTGGCTCTTCCTCATGTGTTTCTCTTTGTTCCCAGATTGGACTATTCAGGAATTGCCTTGCTCATTATGGGCAGCTTCGTGCCCTGGTTGTATTACTCTTTCTACTGCTCCCCCCAGCCCCGGCTCATCTACCTCGCGATTGTCTGCGCTCTAGGGATATCAGCCATTATCGTCGCTCAGTGGGACCGATTTGCGACACCTAGACACCGGCTAACCAGAGCAGGTGAGGGCATTAATCCATCAATATGACCCTCCTTACTGGGTCAGGGTTTGTATGCCATGGGCATGGTAGGAAGGTAATGACAGAAATGAACAACCTCTCCCACTCAGTCTGACTTTCTTCAGTTACTATCCTTCTGCCGGGCTACAAATATGATACAGGTCCATCACCGATTTTCTGGCACACTCAATTATCCGTTTTGCCGGACAAACATTGGTTGCTGCCTCTGAGAGGAGTTCAACTAGGCCGTCGTGGGGCAGAGATACAGCCCGCAGCGTTTGGCCTCTGACGTCGACTATGGGAACAGATCTGTCGGCTCCGGCCAGGCTGGAATTCCAGAACCCCAGCTGCACGGGGCAAATTTGACCTGCCGATCAGCCGCAGAAGCCCCGATGAGGTCGATCGGCTGCATCCTCTGGCCTAGGGGCCACATTTCCGGGAGGACTTCTGGTGGGGGGTGGATTTCCTGTGCGCTCTCGTAAATTTGTCCAGATTTAAGGAGGTGCTGGACCACCAGTTGCTGGAAAATCGGTGGTGGACCTATACCTTTGCTTGGCAAGATTTCACATAGTTTTTGTACTATCTAAGAATGTGTGTACTAGGCACTGTACACGGTCTTTTTGTACACTATTGTGTGTAAAATGTTAGTCCACTAATGTAATACACATTACAGTCTACACACAACATACTTACACCATTGCGTATATTAGCAGGAAAATTAGTGATTATTCCCCATATTTCTAACCTTGTCATCCAATCTCCTGTGGGGGGACATTATTTAAACCTTTTGCCTATCTAAATACAGTAAAAACATTGATATTGTGGCACACTTGAGAGACTTTGGTGGTGACAGACAAATGTTTCACACAATGGTGGAATAACTCAGCGGGTGGAGAAAAGGAATAGGTGACATTTTGGGTCAGAATCTTTCTCCAGATCCCTTTGCAAACAGTAAAGTACAGATTTTTTTTGGTTGAGAACAGGACAGCAACACAGGGTGAGGAGCTAATTTCTAGTGTTAGAATGCACTACAATCTAAATAATGGACAAACCAGAAACTGCAGATGTTGGTTTTAAAAAAAGAGACAAAGTGCTGCAGGAACTCGGTGGGTCAGGCAGCATCTCTGGAGGACATGAATAAGTTGCGTTGTGGCTCATGACCCTTTTTCAGAGTCATTATATTAGGGGGAGAAAGCTGGAAAAGGGGTGTGGGGGCAAAGCCTGCCAGTGACAGGTCGATAGAGGTGAGAGTGGCTTGCTTGGCAAATGTGTATACAGTGTTGAGTCTGCTATGAAATATGTATGCGATTTTTTGTGTCATAGTCTCATACAGCGAGGAAACGGGCCCTTTGGCATAGCCTGCTCACACCGACCAACATGCCCCATCTGCGCTAGTCCTACTTGCCTGCATTTGGCACATATCCGCCTATACCTATCCTATAATGGTGTGTTTAGGGCATGCATGATTTTGTAGTGTGTACCATCTATATTTGCACAGTATATGGCTATGTGCTCATCCGTATGTGTGCCCTATGTTTTGTGTTCATGCTTCCACTCATTTCCACAGGTGTATTTCTGGGTCTTGGCCTGAGTGGTATAGTACCCACTCTACATTTTACCATCGCTGAAGGTTTTGTAAAAGCGACGACAGTTGGACAGATGGGCTGGTTTTACTTGATGGCTGCAATGTACATCACGGGTGCCGGGTTGTATGCGGCTCGCATTCCAGAGCGTTTCTTCCCTGGAAAATGTGATATTTGGGTAATGTACAGCTCAACTCTTTAACACGTGATCATTCTCTGTAACTGGACCTAACCTGTAGCAGATACATTGCATTAGAGTCATAGTCTTACACGTGGAAACAGGGCCTTCCGCCCAACTTGCCCACACCGGCCAACATATTCCATCTACACTAGTCCTACCTGCCAGCATTTGGCCCTCTAAACCTGTCCGATCCATGTACCTGTCTAAATGTTTCTTAAAAGTTGCGATAGTACCTGCCTCAACTACCTCCTCCGGCAGCTTGTTCCATACACCTACCACCCTTTACATGAAAAAGTCACCCCTCAGGTTCCTATTAAATCTTTCCCCCTCACATTAAACCTGTGATCTCTGGTTCTCAATTCCCATACTGTGGATAAGAGACTATGTGCTTCTACCCAATCTATTCCTCTTATGATTTTGTACACCTCTATAAAATATCCTCTCATCCTCCTGCACTCCTAGGAATAGAGTCCTGGCCTGATGTCCGGGAGAGATTTCTTGCAGTCGCGGTGAAATCTTGAAATCGCATTCACCCTGGGTCACCACCTTTCTTTTCTGTAACTCACAGTGGTGCATTATGTGAATAAAAACTGCAGCATAGTGGTGCAGAGACTAGAGCTGGTGCCTCAGCTGCAGAGACCCAGGTCCAATCCTGAAGGTTTGTTCATCGCAAACTTGCATTGGTGTTCTCTGGAGCAGTGTAGGAGGCAAAGGAAAGAGGTCAGAGTGGCAGTGGGATGGAGAATTGGAACCACCTAGCAACTAGAAGCCTTGGTTTGCAAAATGTGTAGTGTTCTGCAAAGCGGTCACCCAATCTGCATTTGGTTTCTCCAGCGCAGGGGAGACCACATCTTTAGCATTGAATACAGTAGACGAAATTGGAAGACGTGCATGTGAAACACTGCTCCACCTGGAAGGGCTGTTTTAGTTTAGCAGCAAGGAAGTGCAGGTGCTGGTTTACAAAACTCAGCGGGTCAGACAGCATCCCTGGAGAACATGGATAGGTGACATTTTGTGTTGGAACCCTTCTTCAGACTCAACACAAGTGTTGGAGTAACCCAGCGGATCACACAGCATCTCTGGAGAACATGGATAGGTGAATTTTTGGTTCAGGGCCCTTCTACAGACTAAAGAAGGGTCTGAAGATAGCTACTGAACCGAAACGTCACCTATTCATGTTTTCCAGAGATGCTGCCTGACCCACTGAGTTACTCCAACACTTTGTGTCCTGAGTTGTTGGATGGTGAGAAGGGAAATTGAACCATGCAGTTCAAGGCACTCTGAACTCTTCTGCATTGACACCCCAAACTCAAAACATCAATAACTAAGGTTGACAGTAATTTAGGTATACCATCTCTACACAGAACACGAGTTAAACTGTTGAGAAGTCCTGTTGTGATGGTTCAGGTACCCAGCAAAACATTTGGAGAGTTGTGAGATACTCCAGCAAAACATTTGGAGAGTTCCACACGTTATCAATACATTTGCTTTAGCTATAGATCAGTTGCCTCAGAGCCAGAGCATTGTGAGTACATGACCTACTTGAACACAAAATGTAATGCGAACCTAAGGCTTTTTCAGGTGTTACGTAGTCGTAGTGACGTTTTCAATGTGAGACATTAAACCATGGTAATTTCTGATCTTTCTGGTTGATTTAGACTCCAATAGAATTACTTTAAAGGAGAATGCGGGAGCACTCCAAGGGTACTGACCAGTATTTATTATCCCTTAAATCTTAAGAAAGCAATGCCTTCTCTTAATCACGCTGCAGTTTTTAATGCTCATGTAATGTCCAAATTGGCCACCACTTTTCCTATATTAAGTGATTGCAAAAAATATATTGGCTATGAGTGGCTTATGGATATCCTGAAAAACACAATGTAAATGCAACTCATTTAAAAAAAAATGTTTAAAATAGTAAGTACATCTGCTGATCTTTTCCTTTCGGGAGGTTGTGCATCACTAACGAACACTTTTTCTTTGCTCAGTTCCAGTCACACCAGTTGTTTCATGTCCTTGTGGTGGTTGCAGCCTTTGTTCACTTCCACGGGGTTTCCAACCTGCAGGAGTTTCGATACGGGCTTGAAGGAGGGTGCACTGATGATTCTCTGCTCTGAAACCCAGGACTGCTGCACAGAATTCTTATCAAAGAGACCTAAAGTGCATTGGACCTTCTCGTTCTTCAGTTTCTTTTACTCAAAAAAAATTGTCTCTTGTCTATCCCTCCCTCGGAAACAGCATTTTTAAAAAGAACAGCTTCTCTTATCAGTGAAATGAGCGAGGCAGGTTGGATGTTAGCAATGTTATACCCTGTCAAACCCCCAGTCACAGTAAGTTCATTCAGAGAGCCCCCCAAAATGGGGCGACACAAAGGGTAACAGGAACTCCTGTTGACCAGGTCTTCCACCTGGGGAATAACCTTGGCCGGCGGTCATTGATCAATCCATCGGTCTATCAGAACCCCTTGCAGCTGGAGCGGAAGCAAACCTCGATAGTACTACAACAATTACATCTGGAGTTCATCCATCACCCATAAAGTTAAAAATAGAATCCTAAAAGTCTTTGCAGGAACACAATCAAACACAAATTGACATTGAGCAGTACAAGGTGACAAGCGACTGGAAGGTAGGTTTTAAGGAGCATTTAAATTGGACAGGGACCTACAGTGGTTAATCAGGGTTCTCAAGAGCCCAAAATTAGAAGGGATCTGAGCTAATTTGGGTGGGAGGGGAGAGGCATAAAGGTTTAAAAATAATAGAAGGCAAGGATTTTGAAATCTGATTGTGCCCATCTGGAAGCCCAACCAGAAGCTTAGGGGTTAGGGGTTAAGGTTGGTGGGAGTAAGTGTATTGGTGGAAGAATTTGAATGACTTGTGTGGAATGTAGAACCAGGGTTTATATAAAATAATCAAGTTTTGTCAATCATTGGGGCGGGAGTGGGGAAAGTTGCTCTCAGCAACAGAGCTGAGGCAAGGCAGGAGCCAGGTAGAGTTTCTGAAGTGGGAGAAGCAAATGCATAGAAATGTCACATTCAGAGTCAAAATGACACTAAAACTGCAACAGTCTGGTGCAGTCTCAGACACTTGCAAGGAAGAGGAAGGAAACTGAAGTAATTTGGAAACTGCTACTGTTTTTCAATTTTGTCACTCTGGATGGACTTAGATAGATCCTTATGAGGGGGAACTCTAGAGATACCATTGCAGTGGTAGGAAGATAAGTTGTTGCAAATAATGCATTAGCTATGCCTAGGTGGATTTGAATGCAACAAACAGTTATACTCAATGGAGTCTTTGGAGGAAGATAGTGTGGGAACCTAATTAGAGAAGAGAGGTTACATTTTTCACACTCACATAGGATATATCCTGGGAATGGCATGTGTCTGGAGAGCTCTATCCTATTGAATACTTTCAGATCCTTTCCTTTCACGATCTTACTGAGCTGCATTTCTTCTGCAGCTGAAATCTGGTGGCAAGCACTGTGACTGAGTGTGGGACGAAAATAAAACTAGCAGAATGGTAGCGCTGACAATAAGGGCACTTTATAGTAAGTGATGTAGGTAGCGCACAGTATTTATTTAAAGGGGCTTTAAGATTGCTTATATAGATATGTATATTTCTTCACAGGTATTGTAAATTAATTTTCAGAGGGGAGAGTAACAATGTACGTAGTTAGTGCTGGACCTGACATCGATGAAGATAAGTAATCTGTACCCTGCAATAAAAAAAGATTGGTCTAGGCCTGACTGAGTATTTCTTTGTTTTAAGTCAATGTTATTTCCAGATGCCGGGGTCAGAAAAACACTTTCCCTTGCCTCTATTTTGGGAATATTTGAGCTTGAGACGGACTTAGTCAGAGCACAATCCCAAGCCCAGCACTTGTCTCTCAACACCAAGGTCTTAAGTGTTTTTGCATGTGGCTCACTCAATCACTGGTGCTCTCTGACTGTGTACATAAATAATTTTATAAAGTACAACGTAACAACTCGGCACGCCTGCCAGCTTAACCCTCACTGCTGACAACAAAGGCTGGAGGTTCATAGGGACAGTACAGAAGTCTGATGCTGGGGTATGGGATTTGATGATGCACGAGAGTTTATAATTTTTTTTGGCTGCTGCAGAAGGTTTTGCTGGATTTTGGGGCTGGAAATCAAAGATGGGCTTGTCGCTGGTGTTGGGGTATAGACTGGGATTTGGTGATTGATTTTGAGCTGAATGTGGGATGTGGGGGGTGGGGGGGGGAGAATGAATGAAAGACTAGTGCTGAGAGGTGGGATGTGGTGGAGGAAAGGGATGGGTAGATAAGGAGTTGGAGGATGGTGCAGTAGGATCACAAACCAAGATTGTTAGAAGCTGCAAGTAGCTTAAGTTGACTCGCTGAGTTACTCCAGCATTTTGTGTCTATCTATAGTTTAAATTTGTTTGATGTTGGAGCTGGAGAATTGGAATGGATCTGGGATTGAAATAGAGGATGATGGTGGAAAGAGGATGGTTTTGAGCTGGGGGATAGACAGGAAGATGGACATGCAGTTGAAGATGGCTAGAGTTGGAAATGCAAGTGTTGAAAGAAATACAAGATGCCACCCGCCGGCTGTAGCGCGCATGCGTTGGCCCGCCGTGCATTGTGGGGGTTGTAGTCCGGACCGGGAGCGGAGGCCCGGGGAGACGGTAAGCAGGCGGCTGGAGCTGGAAACGGTGGCACCGAGCATGAGCCGCAGCTGAAGGCCCGTCCCGTCCCGCCCCGCACCGTGGAGGGACTGGTGGTCATCGCGTAGTTTGCTTGGAACTCATTCCACAAACATGCTTGGCCCAGCCGGGCCTTGGACCCCCTTTTAAACACGGTATAACGGATGGGGAGAGGGTGGAAGTGGTGGCAAATATCAAGGGTAGGGGTGGGAACCGGGTTAAAACGCCGGTAGTGGGTGGGTGGGGAAGGGTAGGGACTGGAGAAGTGGAGGAAACACCAGGAGTGGGGGTTGCAAGGGGAGTGGGATTGAAATAGGGCTGGGAAGGGGAGTGCGATTAAACATTAGGATGGGGAAGGGGAGTGGGATAAAGCATTATGTTGGGGGTGCGGAAGGGGAATAAACGAGGGTATGGGTTGGGGAATGAGGAATAGACCAGGTTATGTGGTGGGGAGGGGATAAAACAGTAGAGTAGGGGGTGGGAAAAGGGAGAAAACATCAGGGGTGGGTGTTGGGGTGGGGGAGAGTGGAATACAACAGGGTAGGGGATGGGAAGGGCAACAAAATGGAGGGGGGGTGCGGAAGGGGAATAAATTGGTATGAGCTGGGGAGGAGATAAAATCGTGTGGGGGTTGGCAAAGGGAGTAGGATAAAACATGGCATGAGGTGTGGGTAAAGTCCAATGAGAGAGTTCAGTATTTCGATAAACGCAAGGAATCATGCAATTTGTCAAAGGTCATTCGGGATTTTTAAAAAAAGTGAACGCAGCGCTGTATAAACTGTATAAATTGTTAACTGTTCTACCAAGGAATTCATCTAGAATTCTGTCAACTCAGTAGCTTAACTTCTTGTTCTCATGTTCAAGTTCATGTTTATTGTCACATGCACCAATTCAGGTACAGTGAAATTTGAGTTACCATGCAGCGTACAATCAAAAAGAACACAATACACAATAGAATTTAACATAAACATCCATCACAATGGAATAAACATTCTACACTGTGATGGAAGGCAATAACGTTCAGTCAATCTTCCTCCTTTGTTCACCCGTGGTCGGGGCCTTGAACTCTCCGTAGTCATCGCTACGGACGGCCCGATGAACAGGCCCTCCCATCGGGATGATCGAAACTCCGACGTCGCGACGGATTGGAACACACACTCGCTTAGAGTTCCCGAATCGGCCACTTTCTTACCGGAGACATTTATTTATAAATTTCATTGAAATGAATACACAGGTCCGTACACACACAGTTCAGTTGGCGCGAATGTTTATCCCGAATGATCCATGACCTGGGCATGCACAGTTGAAATACCAAACTCGCTTATTAAAGATAGTGCAAGGGTCTCCAATGAGGTAAATGCAAGGGCAGGACTACTCTAGTTGGTAATAGGATGGTTCAGTTGCCTGATAACAGCTAGGAAGAAACTGCCCCTGAATCTGGATGTATGTGTTTTCATACTTTTGCAACTCTTGCCTGAGGGGAGAAGAAAGAGTGTCCAAGATGAGACTCATCTTTGATTATGCAGGTGGCCTTGCCGAGGCAGCATGAAATGTAAATGGAAAGGTGGTTGGTTTGTCTGATGGTCTGGCTGCATCCATAATTCTCTGCAATTTGTTGTGGTCTTGGATGGAGCTAGGGTTGCCAACTTTCTCACTCCCAAATAAGGCACGAAAGGTCAAAATATGTTACACGCAAAGCCAGCCGGCGGGCCAGCTGAGAAGTTTTGGCTTGTGCGACGTCGCGCGCAAAGTCCGACATCCCATCCAACTCATGAACCGATGATCGGCCATGAGAAGGAGGGGTGGTGGTGTTGGCGGTAAGCGAAGGTCCGAAGGTCGGACAGCTGGCCAGGCTGCTGACTAACGGTGCCAAGGGCGAGGAGCTGCTGCTGCTACACTACGTCGGGATGGGTGAGGCGGGGCCGGATGCGGCGCTCCGACCTGAGTTACAGCAGTCAAATACGGGACAAGGGCGGTCACGTACAGAACAAACCAATTTAGACCAAAATACGCTTTGATGCATCCCAATAAAATGCTTTCCACGGCGCATTTGCAGAAATTGATGAGATTTGTTGGGGACATGCTGAACTTCTATGTCTTCTAAGGTAGTAGTAGCATTGGTGTGCTTTCTTGGCCATTGCTATGCTGTGGCTGGTCCAGGATAAGTTGCAGGTGATATTTACTCCTAAGAACTTGAAGCTTTCAACCATCTCTACTTCGGCATCTTCAATGTATACCGTTGTATGTGTACCGTTTCACTTCTTGAAGTCAGTCACAATCTGCTTTGTCTTGCTGATATTGAGGGAAAGGTTATAGTCTTGGCACCAGGTTACAAGGTTCTCAATCTCCTTCCTATACTCTGTCTCGTCATTATCTAATATCTGGCAAACTACAGTGGTTTTAAGCTGTGATTTCCCATTGAGGGAAGGGGAAAGGGGATTTCCATACCGAGGGAAGGGAGAAGCTAGAAACTTGGGTATAGAATAACTCCTGGAGAAGATGTAACAGAAGCAGGAATAACGTAGGAAGAGGGAATATCTTGGGAAGAAATTGAGAAAGAGTCATTTTATGGCCGATTAAATTAAATAGTGTAGGAAGAAGGTAAGCAACTTCCCAGCAAGGAGTGGAGGCAAAGAGGAATACGGTTGGTGGAGGAGGAGATGAGAGGGTTGGCATAACCCAGGAAACACACAGATGTAACGGAGGAAGAAACATTGGGAAATATTCTGGGCAGGAAAGGATATGCCAAGGGAAGGAATAAACTGATTGGATTGAGTCAGGAAAACAATAAAAATTTAGGGAGAGGCAGGGAAGAAATCGAGTCAGGATCTGGGATTAGATGAGATGAGGTATTAAGGGTTGAACATATTTGTTCTATTACCCAAGTCCACAAAGAAAAGATGTAGTAACAAAGAACTGCAGAGGATGGTTAATATACAAAAGGAGTCGGCGTGACTTGCTGAGTTACTCCTGCACTTTGTGTCCTTTACAGTGGAGAGAGCTATCTTTTCTTAACCTAGGAAATACAAATGTAGTAGAATTCTGCTACTTGGTAAATGAATTATTTTTGAAGTATTACATTTTTTATTGCTATTTCAGGTGGTTTGACTGGTTATGGCTGAAGGCGACTGAAATGGCTGTCACCCCATGAAGTTGGTCTTGCTCAGTTTTGGGAGTGAATGGACGGCGGTGGCAGCTGGTAGACTGGATCTCTGCCATGGCACACCAGAAGCTCTAATAATCCTAATTCTGCAAGTGAATGTAAGAATTACTTCTCTGTTAAAAGACAAATTAATCTAATTTCATTCTACATTCTGAATAACATTTGTAAATCACAATGTCAAATTGGACCCTCCCACTGTTGCAATGCATAACCAAGGTACCCTCTAAGTTATAACTGCAATATTTAATGCTACGTCTCTATTTCCATGCGGTATCTCCAAACTAAAATACTTCATGCATTGGGACAGCACAGTGATAGAGTTGCTGCCTTACAGCGCCAGAGACCCGGGTTCGGTCCACTATGGACGCTATCTGTATGGAGTTTATACGTTCTCCCTGTGATTGGGTGGGTTTTCTCCAGGTGCTCCGGTTTCCTCCCACACACCAAAGATATGCAGGTTTGTTAGTTAATTGGATTCAGTAAAATTGTAAATTGTCCGTGCCTAGCCTTTCTCAACATCGGAGGAGCATAGGTGAGTGCAGAAGGCTCCCATCACCATCGGGAGTAAATTGATATTTGGCACCTTGGATTTTAACATCTAGTCCTGTGTATTTGCAAACAGGTGGTCTACAGGGATAGCTAGTTGCCAATGGGCCTGTTTCCACGCTGTATCTCTAAAGTAAACATGGCCATGTCTGAGGACATATATCCTCTCACTGATCTCGTGTCATTTCTATAAAATTATAGAAATGTACACAAATGATGCGCTTTAATCCATCATGTCTCTGCTGGCTAAACAAAAACTAATCCGACTTCTTAAATAATTTTGATGGGTATGGAACGTGTGTGCTCATCTTTAAAAACATGATGAGTATTTCTGCCTCTTCCAGTTTTCAGGCAGTGAATTACAGACACCCAACATTATTTTGGTGCAAAATGAACCTACCGATTTAATTTGAATCTATAGCTTTCTATAATGATCCATCTGCTCTCCCACCCATTATAGCTCCTTCTCAACTGCGTGTATCTTCAGTATTCTCTGTTAAATGAAAACAGCCCCAGTATGTGCATAGTTTCCTCATAGTTTAAGACTCTCATGAATCAACATCCTCGTAAATTTTCACTGTATTCTTTAGTATTATTAGATCTTGCGTTGTGCACTGCTGGGAAATGTACACAATATAGCATAACCTCACAATATAGCATAACGTAATAGTTGTTTAATAATGTTATGGCTGATATTTCTGTGCCCCCTCCTCATATAATATGCGGGGCCATACTCAAAAATATTATGTGACATGTCTAAACCAATTTATTTGTTGCCCTGTAAAGGTGTAATCTCAAGATTTCTCTGCTACTCTGTACGTCTTCCTGCCATTTCCTTGTTTATTTTCTTGTTTTCTCTACTCTTCAGAAACGTTTATTGTTTGAGTTTTGTTTACTGTTCTGTCCAGTTGAACAGTTCATTAATACTGTCCCACATTGTTCCTCAGCGTCACCCCCTGTAAATTTTGTTCCATTTCTAATGATTTAATTACCCCCCCGTATGAAGTTTACATCATTGTTATGTCGCACACAAACAAGGTGTGCAGAGACTTGAGGAATCCAATTACAAAGTTGCACATATATTATTTAACAGCAAAGCACAAAGCTCTTGGCTGCCTCCTTTGCCACAGTGAGGCCACATGCAAACTTGAGGGACAGCACCTCATATTCTGCCCTTGTATCTTACAATCCAATGGTATAAACATTGAATCCTCGAATTCCAAGTAAGACCTATTACCCCGCTCTCTTTCCCATGCCTCTCCCACTTTGTCGCGCACACATTTCTATGATCAGCCCCTTGCTAGTCTCCCTCGTCTGTACGCTCATCTCTCATCGTCAAGTCTCCTATTTTCCTTTCTTACCCACTCTCCCAGATTAAAGATGGGCCTCAACTATTTGCAATTTAGATGAATAATTTTGATGAAGGGATTAGATCCCCAAGATCGCTAATGCTACAAAGATTAGTGGGGAAAGTAAATATTGAAGGATTGTGAAATGGCTGTAGGCATTCAGATTCAGATTAATTTATTTGAGATTAGTTTATTTAATCAGATCAGATTAGCTGAGACTCCAGCATTTCTTGTCTACCTTCGATTTAAAGCAGCATATGCAGTTATTTCCTACACAAATTAGTTTATTGTTATATACACAGGGCGCAATGGAATTCCTGGTTCTCATGAAGTTCACAGAGTACCTAGTATATTACAGCAATGATAAATATAACGATAAATACAACAGAATGTAAAACAACAGAATGGCACAAGGTATAGATTCGTTAAGTGAATGGCAGAAGGTTTCTAGATGGGATATGGTGAGGTTATTCACTTAGTCGAGAAGTCATACAACACAGAAACAAGCCTTTCAGCCCAATTTGTCCATCCCAACCATGATACCCCATCTACGCTAATCCCACCTATCTGCATTTGGGTCATGTCCCTCAAAAACCTCTCCTGGTGTACCTGATGTTTGCGAACCAGGACGTGGAGTCTGAAGAAGGGTTTCGACCCGAACCGTCACCCATTCCTTCTCTCCAGAGATACTGCCTGTTCCGCTGAGTTACTCGAGCATTTTGTGTTTATCTTGTGTTATGGAGAACAACCTGTATGTCCCTCCTTAAATAAGGAGCCAAAAAATAGTACATGGCACTCCAAATAAAGTCTCACGATGCCCTGAAACAGTTGTCTCTCCTGGTGTACCTATCCATGTACCTGGTGTTTGCGAACCAGGGACCCTTCGCATGACACGTAGGGAGGATGATTAGAAAAGCTGGTAAACTACTTAATCATCACCTTTAAGATTATGGTTGCAGAGAGACCTCAGGGCGGGGAAGAGCAGTGCCACGAAAGATGGGGGATATGGTAACCTCCATCACATGCAACAGAGGGTGCTGTGGAAGACTGTGAGATCAGGAGCAGGTTCTGCCAGACTCTTGCAATGCCTTGCACTCGCCATACAAAGAACCTGGGATTCAGCCCTGAATTCAACATCGCACCACCAACCTGCTGTTCAGCTCACTGCAGTCCACATAACACTAGCCCTCACCAGCAGCTTCTCCACACCGAGCTGTGGGATGGACGATTCATTGCTGGGTTCGTGCCAGGTACTCTGCACAGCAGCAGCGAGGACAGGAGTTCATGTCGGGTTCCTGGCACTGCAGCATGTCGGTAATGCATCTCTCTTTATGTAACGGTATAGCAAATGCTTTTAGCATTGATTCCATTCAAGCTTGTTTCTGGGAAAATATCCTGCATGTTGAATGAGTTACCAGTGTACAGAATGCTCCAGTGAAAAAGGATCCGGATGTCCTTGTATGTGAAGCATAAAGTTAGCAAATGTATGCTTTAATGCAAAAGGGAAGGAATATAAAAGTAGGAATTTATAAAAGTAAAATTTATGACAACTGTTTCAGGGCATTGTGAGACTTTACTTGGAGTGCCGTGTACTATTTTTGGGCTCCTTATTTAAGGAGGGACATGCAGGTAGTTCTTCATAAAACAAGATAGACACAAAATGCTGGAGTAACTCAGCGCGACAGGCAGAATCTTTGGAGAGAAGGAATGGGTGACGGTTCTGGACAAAACCCTTCTTCAGACCCCACGTCAAGCATTTTGTGTCTATCTTCGGTTTAAACCAGTATCTGCAGTTCCTTCCTACACATCTTCATAACACAAATGGGATATAATGCAATTCATGTATGAGGAAATACAATTTGTATTATGTGTGCCAAACTGGTTATAATATGATTTCAACCACTTAAAAGTTACTTTAGAAATTGACAAGCAGAAAAAAAGCTGTCTTGGAAAAAAACCAGTGCTGGCAAAAAAATCTCTTTGCATGTAATGTCCTGGCAGTAATCTGACAACATTGTCTCTTAAGAACACAGTCATTAGTTCCACTGTTGATGGCCATCAAAATTGACAATCTCTTCTTGTGCAATGAAACTATATTAAACACTGTAACTGCAGCCTTTGGTATTTTTAGCTTGCAGAATAAAAATAGACATAGTTGTTAAAAAACGCTTTATTTTTGTAAACCCTACGGGAAAAATAACTGAGTATGAACTCTCTCGCCCTAACCAAACTTTTCCCATTGACACAATCGATTTTATAATGCAATCTTCTATAACAGAGTTTCTTGGGAACCCAACTATTGTGTTATAGCAGAATTAGCTTTAGACTTTACCTTAAAGATACAGTGTGAAAACAGGTTGTCCGGCCCACCGAGTCCGCATCAACCAGCGATCACCCCTTCGGTAACACTACCCTACATACTATGGACAATGTACACGGTCACAGGGAGAATGTACAAACTCTGTACAGACCACACCCCTGGTCAGAATCGAAACTGAGTGTCTGCTGCTGTAAGGCAACAACTCTACCACTGTGCTGCCCTAATTGCCACTGTGCGAACTTAATTGTATTTATGTATGGTATTACTAATCTGTTTGGATAGCATGCAGAACAAAGCTTTTCGCTGTATCCTGGTGCACGTTACACTAATAAACCTAAACCTAAACAAATAATTTTGAGCACTATGTACCGATATTTCTTATTTGCCTCATTTCCAAGCAAGGTTAAAAAAAATCTTCCCTATTGGAGTACTAATGGAGTACAAATTTGCATGTTAATTATGAGGCAATTAGACTGCTTGAAAAATTAACTATTAATATTAATGCTAGTTTTTTTGTTGAAATTGCAAATTTTACGATGGAATGTTTCTGAAAAAACAAACTGCTGGAGGGAATCAATGGATCAGGTAGCATCTGCAGAAGTAAATGGACAGATGATTTTTTGGATTCAGACCCCTCTTCAAACTGATCGACATTTGCCAAGTGCATTTTTAAACACAAGCTGGATCTTAGCTGGGGCTAAATGTTTTAGTTTGTAACTGCTGGAATTGGAATGTAGACCTGTGATTATCATAATTATCATGTAAAAAGCATATGCCTGAAACATGCTCAACTGAACTCTGCTTGAGAATCTACAGCTGATATACAGCAGGCTGTCTTTGACCTGTCTTTTACCTGACATGATATTTAAAGCAAATTGCTATCTATTTCTTTTTGGGTGTATTGTAGACTGCAGTTACTTTACCTCATTGCCATTTGGAAATGATATTCAGAAGCTTTTAGCAAAGTGGAAAATAATCATTTACTTTGCCATTTTATTGATAACATTTCCAAATTCTTCCATTTCTACATTGGTTTGGTAACCTAACGACAGACCCTTTCAGTCTGAAGAAAGATCCCAGCACGAAATGCCATCTAACCATTCCACCCTCAGATGCTGCCTGATCCGCCGTGTTCCTCCAACACAGTGTTTTACCCTTCGTTTTGGTTTGATTAGAACCTTGAAAGTGGCGTAAGAGGTAATAGGGTGGTCACGAAGGCTTTCGGCACAATGGCCTTCATCAGTTAGAGTATTGAGGGTAGAACTTAGGGGGCCATGTTACAGCTGTACAAGACATTGGAGAGATCACATTTAGAATGTGATCAATTTTGTTCCCCGTCTTATAGGAAAGATCTTGTTAAGCTGGAAAAGGTGCAGGGAAGATTTATGAGAATGTTGCCAGGGCACGAGGTTCCTGAGCTATAGGGAGAGTTTGAGCAGGCTAGGACTTTATTCCTTGGAGCACAGGAGGGTGAGAGGTGATCATATAGAGGTGTATAAGATCATGAGAGGAATAGATGGGATAACTGCACAGTCTTTTACCCAGACTAGGAAAATAAAGAACCAGAGGACGTAGATTTAAGGTGAGGGGGGAAAGATTTAATAGGAACCTGAGGGGCAACTGTTTTATACAAAGGGAGGTAGGTAGGTATATGGAATGAGCTGCCAGACGAGATAGTTGAGGGAGGGACTATAACAACATTTAAAAATACATTTAGATATACACACGGGTAGGATAGGTTTAAAGACGTATAGGTCAAATGCAGGCCAGTGGGACTAGTGTTGATGGGGCATGGTAGGCATGGGCAAGTTGGGTTTCCACGCTGTATAACTCTATGATTATATAACTGTCAATAGCTTCTGGAGTTCAAAAATAACTGCACGGTTGAGGATATTTTTTTATGACATTTCAATGTGCAAAGTCATTTTATGACTAAATGATTCATTTAATATCTACCAAAATTAAAACTGGTTACACTGCTCTGTATAATTATAGCAGAGGCAATTGGAGATTTTGGGACATCATGAAATGCAAATAATAAAAAATGAACTTGCATTTACATAGCTTTTTTTCAGCTTCGGGTGCCCAAATTGCTTTGCAGTCAAATAGAGCAGAAAGATGCTCACTGGTTTTGAGGGAAATCTAGGTGGTACATAAAGTGCATGACAATATAATATGTACGGGATGAGGAATTAATATTAATTAGGTGAGAAAATACAAAAACTGATACCTCCAATACTGCAACATTCCTTTAATACTATTCTAAATTATGGAGCTTGAATCTACAGTCATCTAACTCTGAGATAAGTTTGCTCTGGTCAACGCTGACACCTTAATCATTGTGGCTAGAAAATAAGTTAGTGTGGGATTGTGGTTGAGTCGGTTTGATAAAGCAATGGGCAAAGATATAAAAATGGTCTTACTTTGTTTCGGAGGAAGGCTAGGAGACTGAATTGGTCAGATTGCTGAGATGCATGCGCAGTTCTTGTGTAATACTTTCTGGCACCAAATTCAGTTAAAATGCAGTGTCCATCTTATTCCACAATCTTTGCACAGGATATATTAAATATCAGAGATCTATGCTTCATAATATTATGTTATTAATGTTTAGTTTGATTCCAATCCAGCTGTAGGCTACTTAATTTCTATTTCCTGGGATTACAAGTGGAAAGGTGCAGCATGGCTCCTCGGGACATTATGACCAACTCGCATGCCAAGTCCATTCTCAACACTATGAACTCCTTGAGGAAGAGTAACACCCTGTGCGATGTCACACTGCGAGTTGACAGCAAGGACTTTCCTGCGCATCGTATAGTGCTGGCAGCGTGCAGTGATTACTTCTGTGCCATGTTCACCAGTGAGGTAAGCTGGCACTGTGCTGCTGCTGGATTTTTCTATATAAATTCATAAGTTATAGGAGTAGAATTAGGCCATTCGGACAATCAAGTCTACACCGCCTATCATTATATCTTACTTCTCCTGGTAAGGTTTTACAACCAGCCAATTCAGGATCACAAAATACATAAAATATTTCAAAATTAGTTTGAATAGAGGGTTCAATCCTGACCTCGGGTGCTTTCTGTGTGGAGTTTGCACATTCTACCTGTGACCATATGGATTTCCCTGATGCTCTGGTTTCTTCTCACATCACAAAGATTTATGGATTGAGAGGTTAATTGGCCAGTGTAATTTTCCCCTAGACTGTTGGCAAGGAATTGAATCTAGGGGACAACAAAATGGGATTAATGTTTGATTACTATAAATGGAAAGTTGATGGATGGCAAGGACATGGTGGGCCGAAGGACCTATTTCCGTGCTCGCTCTTACTCCTACTCTAATGCAAGAGGTGATCCACAGTGTTCTGTTGCTGAGGTAGGATTAGAGTTGTGCAGTTTGATTCAAGAACCCAATATTGTAGGAATGTAGCAGTTCCTGAATTTAGTGGTGTGGGACTTTGGGTGCCTTATCCTGTAACTTTTTCTTCCCCAAACTAGAGAGTCTGGATAGATAATTAATCTATATTGCTTTTAGAATGGAATAGAATGCCTTTTATTGTCTTTCAAACAGCTTGGATTGAACAAAATTGCATTTTCTACAGTTAAGAATTACAAATAAAACCCAAGACTCACACTTAACACACTTTACACAGACATCCATCACAGTGAATTTCCAACACCTCCTCACTGTGATGGAAGGCAAAAGTCTTATCTCTTATCTCTTCCCTTGTTCTTCTCCTGCGGTCCAGCAGTCCAACTGCAGCGATGAGGCGAACAGGGGCTCCCGATGTTAAAGGCCGCGCCGGGCGATGTTAGGCCCCGCTCCGAGTCCTTTAAACCCCGCGATTCCAGCAGGGGAAGTTGCTGTTGCGGGAGCTCCGAAAAGTGGTTTCCCATCAGGGACCTGCGATCTCCTGATGTTACCGTCCACCGGACCTGTGGCCGGAGCCTCCGAAGCTCCGGATGGGTCACAGCCGCACGCCACCACAGCTCCTCCCGCTCTGAAGTCGGCTAGCTCCGCGTTGGTGATTCCACAGGCTCCGCGACTGGAGCCCCCAGGTTAGTTCCGGCTCCACGATGTTAGGCCTAACGACATCGAGGACCCGTCAGCGAAAAAGTCAGGTCCCTGAACAGGGAAGAGATTTAAAACGGTTTCTCCCACCTCCCACATATACACAGCTAAAACATAAATAAAACTAGAATCAAACATACATTTAACGAGACAAAAATATTGGGCAATTGATACAAATGAGCAATCAGACATTGAAAGGGGCTTAATTAGACTACTGCTTCTGTTTTACACTCCCCGTTGGATTGCAACCTTGTCGTGGTTGGGGAGCTTGTGTGTCTCAGTGACCCCTAGAGCTATGCTAGCAGGAGATTTGTCTCCTGTTAGGGTCTCCCACGCTGGACAGGTCAAAGGGTAGAGGCAAGACAAAGGGTAGAAGCGATCCACTGGTCCTCCAGGTTGGAGGTTGAGCACAGGGCTAACAACCCTGTCTCGTAAAACAAATATGTTACGGAAACAGCAACTGAAGGAATCAACACTACTGGGCGTGATGGACATCCAGGGCTATCGACAGATGCTAGGATGAATGTAAGAGAACCAGACAGCATCCCAAGTTGGATTCTGACCTCGGGTGAAGTATGTGGAGTTTGCATGTTCTATCTGTGACGAAGTAGGATTCCTCCGGGTGCTCCAGTTTCCTCCCACATCCCAAAGACGTGCAGGTTTTTAGGTTAATTAGCCCCTAATTTCCCCCAAGCATGTAAACAGCAGATAAAAAAGTGGAATGACATAGAATTTGTGTGAATGGGTGATTTATGGTTGGCATGGATGAAGGGCCTGGTTCCATGCTGTATCTTTAAACAATGTGTTGCCGGTTTCTGTGTGCTTTCTAATGATATTTAACGTATTCCTACTCTCCCTGATGTTTCGGCATACAAATTACTTGATTTCTCTTGATCTTAAATGTGCATGGCTGTTATTTGATGTGGAAATTAAAAGATCATGAAAAAGGTCAATTACACACTATTTTAATGCCGGAATGCCTAATGAAAATTGTTCGTCCAAGATTACTAAAAACATTTGATAGATTTGGTAAGATAAGATATGAAACCATGGCTGATAAATGGAGTAACATTTCAGATCAGTTGTGATCTGACTGACTGATGAATAGGCTCAGGGTTGAATGGTTCTGTGTTCCTAATATATCCCTTTATATCGGCAATACAAAAAACTGCAGATGTTGGAATCTTGAGCAAAACACGAAGTGCTGGAGGAACTCATCGGGTAAGGCAGCATCTGTGGAGGGAATGGACAATCATTTCAGGTCAAGCTGAAAGAGCTAATAGTCAAATCTAAAATGTAGTCGTTCTTCTACAAAAGCATGGACTAATAGAACAAAAGAATGGCTCTGTGCCAAGTCTGAATGACATTATAAATTATATGGAACACAATATGGAGGCCAGGTTGTCTTTTCATTAAGACATTAAGATGGCAGCCTGCAGTAATAACATGTGCTTCTTTTCAAGGCCATAAAGAAGCCAAGATTGAAAAAAATAGCTGACGCTCCAGAGATAAGTAATAACTTGTTATTTGATGAGCTTAATTTGGACCCAGCTTTCCTATATTGTGAAAGGCTACAGAATCTTTCAGTCATGCCATATTCAGACTTGGTAGGTGTGTTTTACTGATATGAAAAATGTATAATTGTGCTAACTCACCTTTGTTCTGAGAGTGGGAGCCTGAGAAGCACTGAGCAACGTTTGTGCTCATTGTAGATCTATTGCCACTCCCGTCTGACGAATCAATTAAAGATCACCATGGTTTTACCTTTAACAGTTTTTGTTACTATCTGCTTTTAAGAAACGAACATTAACAAGTCCCTTCTTCACACTGATCCCTTTTTATTGGATTCCTCTGCTGGAGGAAGTAATATGTTTCTAAATTTATATTTGGACATGTAGTTAAAGTAGTGTGTAATTGATCTTTTTCATGATCTTTTAATTCAAACAGTCTGTTCTTGCAAGACGTCATTTTTATTGAAAACCACAGTGAATAGAAGTAAAGATTATATGATGCTTGTGTTTAAAAGCGGCAGATTATAGGATAGAAAATATAATGAAAGTACCAAAATAGTATTGAGTATGCATGCTTGCAGTTAGGATTGTTCCCCTGATTGAAAAGAAATGCTTTTAAAAATCATTCTAAATCTGTATCTCAAAGCATTTTAATTAATGGTCCTAGTGAAATTCTGTACCTTATTTTGTCACGCTATTATCAATCTATTTAAAATACTTACCGGTAGAAGGATTTTTAACATTTTTCCTTCCCATATTGCTAAATACTTCAGCGAGGTGGCAATGTATAGTTACACAACAGTTTGGGCAGCTGAAGAATTATGCATTGATTTTCTTGACCTTGTCCTTTTCATGAGTTGTCTTTCAAAAGTGTTTAATTTAATAGTTTAATAGTCTGAAGAAGCATCTCGATCCAAAACATCACCTATTCTTTCTCTCCAGAGATGCTGCCTGTTTTGTGTCTATCTTGTGTTTGATTATGATATGCACTGGGACCCAAACAATTACATTTTACTCCCCGAACCTATATCAACCTATAACTTGCCAGGCTTTCTCCTGCCCCTCCTCTCTTCCAGCTTTCTCCCCCTCCCCCTCCATGCTACAATCAGTCGGATGAAGGGTCCCAACCCAAAATGTCAGCTATCCATGTTCTTCAGAAATGTTGCCTGACCTGCTGAATTACTCGAGCACTTTATGTCTTTTTCTGTAAACTAGCATCTTGCATTTCGTTGTATCGACATTTTTACTTGCTGCAGCTTTACAGGCACATTAAATGCAACAAAAACACCAAATAAATATACAATCAATTATATTATGTAAACTAGACAATATTAGTACAAGATAAAGTAGGTAGTGTATCCATAGTTTATAGTGAGCCTGTAATAGTTTGGTGCTGAGGTCGTGTTGTGGTTAGGGTTGGGCCGGTTGGTTTAAAAGCTTGATGTTGACAGGAAAAAGCTGTTCTTAAACCTGGAGGTAGCAGTTCTCAGGCTCTAGTACCACCTTCCTGATGGTAGCAGCAATATGAGAGCATGGCCAGGCTGACATGGGTCTTTGATGATATTATTGCCTTCTTGAGGCAGCGCTTCCTATAGATCTCTTCAATGGTGGGTTCCACCACTAGTTCCCACAGTCTGGTCCATCACTCCCCTTAAACCTTTCCCCATCTGATCATATGGCTATATTTTTGATGTTTGGAAAAAAAGGTTCCAATTTTTGACATTTGGAAAAAAAGGTTCCAATTGTTTACGCTATCTATGCTTATTTTATATACTTCTAATAGATCTTACCTCAACCTCTGATGCTCCAGAGAAAACAATCCAAATTTGTCCAATCTCTCTGTCTTGCTAATAGCCTCTAATTCAGGCTCCATTCTCGTAAACCTCTTCTGCACAACCTCTCCAAATCCTGCACATCCTTCCAAAAATAACTCACCAGGTTTCTACAAATTCTGCTTAGAATTTGTTCCTCCAAACATCAGATCCTTCCTCTTATTCCTCACCTCATTATTATTTCTCAGTGGGGACCTAGGTAGCATGTATTAATCCATTGTAAGACAGTCTTTTACTGTAAGCTGTTTGTAAGCATCTAACTGGAAGATGTAGGCAACTATGTGAGACTTGATGGAAAATATTAAGAGACTCCTCTCATCGTGCTCCCAGAGGGAAGGTTTTGTCTGTCTAAAAGTCCTGATCTAACTAGCCCCATTTGTGGCTACCACCATATTAATTAATTTACAATGTTTGGGAAGGAAATACTTCTTTCCCAATTGGGTTTGAATAGTCCCACAGCAGTTGGGTAGCTTCTAAATCCTCACTATTTAAACCTCTCAATTATACCCAAATCATTGGTAGTGACCCAGGAAGAAATCTCACATCACTCAGGCAATGAGGAATGGGCAGCAGGTGTAGATTTGCCAGCCAAATGCAAGATGTGGCAGATGCTTTAAACCTATTATGAAAACATATTCAACAGAGTCTGTGGACAAAAAAAAACAGTGCTAATATTTAGCATTTCCAAAATAGTGTTAAACAGTATTAAGAAACAGAGTTAACACCAGAATAGTGTCTGTGGACACTGATATTTAAGGGTGTAGGTCTGTGGAGTTCAACCTGCACAGTGAGATGAATGTAGGGTAGTCTGACCCAGCAGAATGGAGTGACTGCAAAGGTGGTTCGTATCTGCAGGAATTGTTTGCTGGAGGGACTGGTTAAATGATTATAGATAGTTGATGGTTGATTGAGCTACTGTTCATCTCCTTGCAGCTCTCGGAGAAGAGTAAACCTGATGTTGATATCCAGGGTCTGACGGCCTCCACCATGGAGATTCTACTGGACTTTGTGTATACGGAAACGGTGCATGTCACTGTGGAGAATGTTCAAGAGCTGCTTCCCGCAGCCTGCCTCCTCCAGCTGAAAGGTGAGCTTTCATCTCAGTCTTGATGCTCTTGGAGACGTTCAGGGCTGGATGGTACTAAACCCCATCCATTGGTGTTCTTCTGTGCTACAAGGAATCACTCATTCCACTTATAGCCTGTGAAACACTAGAGATTGCCAACATTGTGTTGCTGGTTGAAGGCAGTTTACTGGAAAAAAATAGCTCTTTATTTCAAGCCAGATAACCCACTGTTGTATGGTTTAGGTTTGGTTTTATTATTGTACAAGTACAGAGAAACGCTATTGTTTGCGTGCGATCCAATCAAATCAAATATAGCAGAACACAAATATAATCAAGCCATGCTCATGTACAGAAGATCAAGCGAAGAGAAAGGTAGAGTGCAGAATAGAGTTCTTCACTCTGTAGCATAACAGCTCCAGAGAAAACGTCCAATGTCCACAATTAAGGTAGATTGGCAAATCGGGACTTTACTCTAGCTCATGGATGGATCGTTCAGAAGACTGTCCATTTCTCTCAAAGAAATACATCTGATGAGTAGCTATTTTTGCATTTTAGGGAAATGCACGGGCAACAGTGAAATAAATAACCTGTTAGGGAGTTAACAAAAACCAGGATACTCTTTGTGCCTGGTACCTTGTACATTAAATTAAGATGATAAGGACCTCACTTTAATATCTCATATGAATGACAGCACCTCAGAGAGTGCCAATTCTTGCAGTACTGAACTGCCTATGAGCTTCGGCCCACTATTACCTCACTGTGAGATGCGGATGCTAACATGAGGCACGGCTGATGCTTTGGACTCCGAAGCATCCTGTCTAAAGAGAATCATTTACCTGCTGTACGCACTGTCACTAATGTAAAACACCAGCACAATAAGTAAAGCAATTTCTTTACACAGCGAGTGCATTGTGTATGCTTTTTCTCCAGGTGTGAAGCAGGCTTGCTGTGAATTCTTGGAGAGTCAGCTAGACCCATACAACTGCTTGGGAATCCAAGAGTTTGCCGAAACTCATAACTGTGTGGATCTCATGCAAGCGGCAGAGGTTTTCAGTCAGAAGAACTTTCCCGAAGTGGTCCAACATGAGGAATTCATGCTGCTAAATAAGGAGGAAGTGGAAAAACTCATTAGGTGTGATGAGATTCAGGTGAGGCCTTGGCATTTAAAACAAAAACAAGCTGGAGCTTTTGGATGGGGAAAAAAATGTTCACAACTCTTCAGGTGCTCAACCTTCAAACATAATGAGAGTTTCTTTCCTGATTACACAGTTGTATCCAGACTCTCACTGCACTTTGGGTGAAAATATTTTTTCTTTAAACCATCCTTCAATTCTTTTATCAATTAACAAACAATTGGCTCTCTTCCAAAGGAAAATATTTTCTCTGTTCAACATGTGTAAGGCATTCATAATTTAATAAAGCTAAATGAAATCAAATAGAAAGAAACGTCTGAAGAAAGGTCTCAACCCGAAACTTCACCCATTCCTTCTCTCCAGAAATGCTGCCTGAGTTACTCCAGCATTTTGTGTCTATCTTAGAAAGGAAACTACCTTTGTTTACCAAATTTTAATGGAAATTCCCCAGCTCCGATAGTATCCTCATAGTGTAATGAGCAGTGCTGTGACCTGTCCTTTATAAAGTGACCTCCTTGCACTTGCATTCTGTGTCTTCATCAATAAATTAAGTATCCCACATACATTTTTAAGCATCTTATTTGCCTGCAGTGCCACATTCAGGGGTCTAAGGGGCTGGATTCTCAGATAGATGATTCAATGATACTTTATTGTCACATGTACCTAGGTGCAGTCAGATGCTTTGTTTTGCAAACGACCTAGTAACATCATGTTGCACACCACACCAAGCAGGACACAAGCCTTGCCATGTTTTGGCATCAACAAAGTTACAAACGGTCAATGAACATTCCTATCTACTGCCTGCCGCCACACGTGCCTGCAGGCCCCCCCCCCCCCCCCCTCCCCTCCGGGTTCTCCCTCTATTCTCGACATTCCTTCTCGCTCTCTGACGGCCCTCCTCGCTCTCCGACGGGCCCTCCTCGCTCTCTGACGGGCCCTCCCTAATCAGGCTTCCAGGCAATGCAAGTATATTGTAGGGCCCATAAAATGTGCAACCCTCATTAACTTCTCCTTATTACCACCTCGAAGTTCAGTCATTAATCAAACATAACTTTCTCGTAACAAATCCATGCTGAATGTTCTTGCTTGATCTGTACAATCAGTGATGATTCACATTGTATTTCATAATTTCTTCCAATTATGCACACATTTTCAGCAGGAGGCAGATTGGCTGGTATTTATTTGTTTAACCACAATGTCAGGACTTCAGAATTGTGCACAGCAGGAAACAATGGGGAAATGAAGGGGTTTTGTTGGACAGAGTTTAAGGCGTGATTTAATTGAGCTTTATAAACATGAAGGACTGAGCAACGTGAACAGGGAAAAAAAAATATTTCCCTCAGCAAAGAGAACTGTAACTTAGAGGCACATAGTTAATTCAAGGGTAGTTGGGAAAAAATACGTTCAACCAAAGACAAGTAGGAGACCAGTCCTCACTGCTGGAAAGTGGAGACAGGAACTCTCATTATAGGGCGACACGGTGGTGTTGTGGTAGAGCTGTTGCCTTACAGCACTAGAGACCCGGGTTCGATCCTGACTACGGGTGCTGTCTGTACGGAGTTTTTACGTTACCCCCGTGATTTGCGTGTGTTTTCTCCGGGAGCTCCGGTTTCCTCCCACACTCCAAAGACAAACAAATGTGTAGGTTAATTGGCTTGGGAAAATTGCTAAATAATTGTCACTAGTGTGTGTAGGATAGTGTTAGCGTGCAGGGATCACTAGTCGGCACGGAATTAGTGGGCCAAAGGGCCATTTCTGTATCTGTAAAATAAAAAGTTAAGGGATATCCAGATAAATATGGAAGGGCTGTGACCACAAGACTGGACCAGAAATTGGGGCAGTGTGTATGTATATTAAATGGCTTCCTTCCTGTGCTCTTCATTTTTTTTGATTGGCGGGCAAGTAAATGATGATAGGAAATGCTGGGAACTCAGAAGGTTAAACTGCATCTGTGGCAAGGGAAACAGTGTTCACGTTTCCCTTTCCACAGAGGCTGGCTAATCTGCTGATGACTGTTTAATCGCACGAGTGTCCTGAAACAAAACGCACAATAACAGAGCAAGACATTAAACAACTCTCAGATTGACCAGTTAAGAGGCGAACCACTTCAATGTGGATGGGTCGGAGGTGATGCACTTGGTTAAGAAAAACAGAGCGTCTCCAATATCTCAGAAAATAAGCAATTCAGTGGCATAGAAATGCAATGCAGGTAGTAAATGACTAAAACCTGTATTGGAGCTTCGTAAAATAATAATAAAGTATTGGAATAGAATTCAAAATGAGTCCAATTATATTAAATTAGTACATGGCCAGGTTGGAGGAAAGAATATCATGAAAACTATGAATGCATCGGATAGGGGTGTGAGAATGTCTCAACAAATAAGAGAATCACGGTCCAGGGGTTGCGTCCCCTGCAATGTCCGGGTGAATTAAATATTAAATATAAATGCAGTAAAGCACGGGAAAAGTTTCAGACTGCCAGCTAAGTGGCACACAGCTTCAATACATGTGGATGTTAGATGATGGTTTTTATGAGGGTAAGTAGAACATCACCAACTCTTAATAAAATAAAAAAAATCTGCAGTTTAGAAGGATCAAAAAAGAGCAAAGTCCCACAAAAATATAGGTCAGTTGCTAATCTGGTTTGGTAAATAAGAATAATTTCCTTAGTCAAAAAAGTTACATAGAAACATAGAAAATAGGTGCAGGAGGAGGCCATTCGGCCCTTCGAGCCAGCACCGCCATTCAATATGATCATGGCTGATCGTAGAGTGAAGTTAGAATGGAATTAGGAAATGGAATAGGAAGGTGTATTGAAAGTTTGCGATAAGGTAGATAAATTGGGAGAAGATTCTTGTTGAATGTAGACAGTTCCATTAAATAGTTTGGCAAAACATTTGAAGATCTGCCAGTAAAACTAAATCAATTCTCTCAACAATTAGTACAATGGGAATAATCTACAGGCCCCCATACAGTAGCCTGGACACAGGGTGCAAGTTGAATCAGGAGTTAAAATTGGCATGTAGCAAAAGTAATGCTGTGGTTGTTATGGGAGATTTCAACATGCAGGTAGACTGGGAAAATCAGGTTGGTACTGGACCCCAAGAAAGGGACTTAATAGAGTGCCTTTGTGATGGATTCTTAGAATAGCTTGTATTGGAGCCTACCAGGGAGAAGGCAATTCTGGATTTAGTGTCATGTAATGAACCGGATTTGATAAAGGACCTCGAGGTTATTGAGCCATTAGGAGGTAGTGACCATAACATGGTCAGGTTTAATCTACAATTGGAGATGGAGAAGGGTAGATCGGAGGTGTCAGTGTTACAGTTGAATAAAGCGAACTATGGGGCCATGAGGGAGGAGTTAGCCAAAGTTGACTGGAAAGATACACTAGCAGGGATGACAGTGGAACAAAAATGTCAGGTATTTCTAGGAATAATACAGAGGGTGCAGGTTCAGTTCATTCCTAGGAGGAAGAAAGATTCCAAGGGGAGAAAGGGGCGACCATGGCTGACAAGGGACGTCAGGGACAGTATAAAAATTAAAGCGAAGAGGTACAACATAGCAAAGATGAGCGGGAAGCAAGAGGATTGGGTAATGTTTAAAGAACAACAGAAGATAACCAAAAAGAGAACGTGGGGAGAAAAGATGAGGTACAAAGCTAGCCAAGAATATAAAGCAGGATAGTAAAAGCTTCTTTAGGTATATGAAGAGGAAAAAAATAGTTAAGACCAAAGTTGGACTCTTGAAGACTGAAAAAGGTGAATTTATTATGGGGAACAAGGAAATGGCAGATGAGTTAACAGGTACTTTGGATCTGTCTTCACTAAGGAGGACACAAACAATCTTCCTGATATAGTAGTGGCCAGAGGATCTGGGGTGACGGAGGAACTGAAGGAAATCCACATTAGGCAGGAAATGGTGTTGGATAGACTGATGGGACTAAAGGCTGATAAATCCCCAGGGCCTGATCGTCTACATCCCAGGGTACTTAAGAAAGTGGCTCTAGAAATCGTGGATGCATTGGTGATAATTTTCCAATGTTCTCTAGACTCAGATCAGTTCCTGTTGATTGGAGGGTAGCTAATGTTATCCCACTTTTTAAGAAAGGTAGGAAAGAGAAAACAGGGAATTATAGACCAGTTAGCCTGACATCGGTGGTGGGGAAGATGCCGGAGTCAATTATAAAAGATGAAATAGCCGAACATTTGGATAGCAGTAACAGGATCGGTCCGAGTCTGCATGGATTTACGAAGGGGAAATCATGCTAGACTAATCTTCTGGAAATTTTTAAAGATGTAACTAGGAAAATGGACAAGGGAGGGCCAGTGGATGTAGTATACCTGGACTTTCAGAAAGTATTTGATAAGGTCCCACATAGGAGATTAGTGGGCAAAATTAGGGCACATGGTATTGGGGATAGAGTGCATTCAAGAGAGAGCTAGATAGGGCTCTTAAAAATAGCAGAGTCAGGAGATATGGGGAGAAGGCAGGAAGGGGTACTGATTGGGGATGATCAGCCATGATCACATTGAATGGTTGTGCTAGCTCGAAGGGCCGAATGGCCTACTCCTGCACCTATTATCTATTGTCTATTGTCTACATTGCATGGAAAAGCAAATTCCTACTACAAACGAAATTTTTTTGTGATATATTTTTGGAAATTCAGAGAAAACTAACATTGACTCACCACAATCAACAGCGCCACCCCACACTCATCCACTGCATCTAGTTGCGTGGGAAATATGCCCAAATTAAATGTTTAAAGTTATTTAAGTGAAGGCATAGAGCAAGTATTGTGGGTGGGTGGCTGGTTGCTTTCTGATAAACTGCTGCTGTTGTAGGTGGATTCGGAAGAACCTGTATTTGAAGCAGTATTAAACTGGGTAAAATACTCTGAGAAAGAACGAGAAGAATTCCTACCAGATCTGCTGCAATATGTGCGGATGCCACTGCTCACACCAAGATATATCACAGATATTATTGATGCCGAGGTGGGTACCCCTTCCATATAGATTGCCTCCACTCGTAATTTAAAAGGTCCATGGGGCAATGAGTGCGCATGACCATGATTATTAAATGAATTTCTAATTGTTAATAACAGTTCTTTTGTCTTGGTTTATTGATATGCTACTGTGCCCGTTGCCTTGTGAATTTATTTATTCTCAACTTCATTTAATTTATTAGTGCTTTAGTGAGTGATTAGTTGCTGGTATCTTTTGTGCTATACATTTATCTTGTCACTGTTGCCTATGCTAATTATGGTAATCACAACAGCTGACAGCTGTTCTCTAATAATTGCAAGACTCTGTGGACCCATCTGCCTCTATTGGTGAAGGTAAAGGTTTTTAAGTTTTTGGATGTTTGGTTTGAAGAGCGTATGACTTGGGCTGTGCATGTAGGTAAAATTGTGTTGAAATGTGAAAAAGTTCTGAATGTTATGAGAAGTCTGGTTGGGTGTGAGTGGGGGGCTAACAGGGAGACAATGCTGCTAATTTATCAGGCTATGATCAGATCTTCTCTTGACTACGGGTGTTTTGTGTATGGGTCTGCGTCTAAAACTGTTCTGGCTAGGCTAGATGTGTTGCAGGCAAAGGCTTTGAGGCTTTGCTGTGGAGCCTTCGGAACTTCCCCAGTCCCTGCCCTGATTGTTGAAATGGGAGAAATGCCCTTATGGTTAAGGCGCATTAAGCTAGGGTTACATTACTGGGCTAAACTTTGTGGATGCAATGATACCTTCCCAGCAAGGTGTTTGTTGCAAGAGGTTGATGATGGTAACAAATATAACACATTTTTTGTCATTATAAATCAGTGGGCTAGGAAGCTGGGTTTGGAACAAGGGGGTATTATAGAGCATACAATATGGCTACCTGTGCCCTATTGGGTTCTTCCTGAACTGTTTATTGAGCTTGCTTTTCTTCAGGAAAAAGATAAGCGCAAGGTGACTCCAAGAATAGTGGAATATCTTAATTCAATCAGTGAGAGCACTTTGATTGTTTTTACAGATGGATCTAAAGATCCAGTTAGTGGGAGAGCTGGGTTTGGAGTGTATGTGGAGCAGCTTGGGTTGAAGATTGGTCGACGCATTTCTGATGGAAGCTCTGTTCTCACGACTGAATTAATGGCAATTCAATGGGCTCTATGGTGGATTGAGGCAGCCAGTTTTAGAGAAGTCATTATCTGTTCTGATTCTGCAGCTGCTCTTGAAACTTTAAGAGTAGGGAAATCTAATGCTCGTCCTGACATTCTAAATGAAATCTTGAGTGTGTTTTCTAGAATTGGGTTTGCGTGTAACACCACTTTTTGCTGGGTTCCTGGGCATGCTGGGGTGAGGGGGAATGAGCAGGTGGACCTCATAGCAAAGGAGAGTTTAAGAAGAGAAATAGATATCCATGTATCATTGGGGAGAGTGGAACTAAGAGAAATAATTAAAGAGGGCTTAACAAAAGAATGGCAGAGATTATGGGAAAAGGAAGTCAGGGGTAGACATTACTTTTCTGTACAAGCTGAAGTTAGAAAAATATGTTTCTGTACATCTCTGTCCCGTAGGGACTCAGTTAGACTGTGTAGATTGAGGTTGGGACATTGTGGGTTAAATTACTGTTTGGGCATTGTAGGGAAACATGTTTCTGGCTTGTGTGAATGTGGGAGTAAGGAGACAGTTAAGCATGTTTTCCTAGAATGTAAAAAGTATAGGGTAGAAAGAAAGGCATTGTTTGCTAGACTGACAGGACTTGGAGTTGAGGCTTTTTCTGTTTTATCTTTGTTTGGACACAGTGAGAAACATCAGCTGATATCCAGGGCTGTTCTTCAATTCCTGCATGTTACAGGACTGTATGTAAGAATTTAGTTGAAACTTTGACCTGTGGAGGGCAGTAATACGCTTAGCAGCGTCTACACTGCCGGAATCCTATAAGAAGAAGAAGAAGACCCATCTGCCTGCCTAACTTTACTCTATAATCTTTTAAGGTTCCAAGTGGGCTTTTGTTTCTTGGAAAGCCTCAGCTGAGTTCATATTTTAAAAGTATCAGGCAAACAAATATATTCAAGCAATTAGAGAGACATTTTACAAGAGGTAACACACAAGGGTTGTCTGTATAGAAATTGAATGGCTTTGCCCCTCTTGAAGCTGGAATAATTATTGCAACTAAATCAGCTTGGACATATTTATAGGGAGCAAAGTTATTTCTTAAGTAACATGTATTCATTGGTGAAAATATATTAGCCAGAGGCGGCACAGCGGAAGAGTTGCTGCCTTGACTACGGTTGCTGTCTGTATGGAGTTTGGACATTCTCCCCTTGAACACGTGGGTTTCCCCGGGTGCTCCAGTACAGGTTTGTAGGTTATTTTCTTCCCAGTTCTTGGTCTGGGAGAAAGGGTTTCAACCGGAAATGTTAACTCTGTTTTGCTTTCAACAGATGCGTCCTAATCTGCTGAGTATTTCCAGCATTTCCTGTTTCTATTTTAGATTTTAAACATCTGCGTTTTTGTTTAGCTTTTCGATAGCCATTTATCTATGTTGTGTTTTGGTCTCATAATCATTAATGGCACCAGGTTCACGGTGACCTTATGGGTTGTTTCAGTGTCCTCACCATATCGATGGATGTCACATTATTTATTAAACTATCTTTATATAAATGCCTGTTCAGAGATAATCTTGTCAATGATTATGCCTCTTCAAAATTAGATAAAGACAAGTGTGAACAGTATCTTTTTGAGTGAATTATGTGCTTCTCTTGTTCAATTGAATGTGTTGCTTTCCCAAAAAAGACACAAAGTGCTGGAGTAACTCAGCGGGCCAGGCTGCATCGCTGGAAGACATAGGATAGACAACTTTTCAGGTTGAGATCCTTTTTTCAGACTTTACCAGTAACGTCCACCCTGCCCTCAAATTCACTTGAATTTTACTGCTACAAATTGTTTTCCCAGCTAGAAGGAGTTAGGGTTCAGCTAAATGACTCATTCTGTGTTTTTTATTCCCAGTTGGTGACTCTTTATTGTACCTCGAAATGACTGATCTATCGTATATACAACTTTAATATCAATGGGTCAGGACTTTTATGTTAATGTGAACACTGCATATCTTTGTGTTGCATCATGGTTAAGTGGAAGCCTATGTAATTGATATAGTTCACTCAACCATTTGGATTGATAATTTTCCCTCTTTCCCCAGGCCTTGGTTCGATGCAGCCTACAATGTCGAGATCTGGTGGACGAAGCCAAGAAATTTCACCTGAGACCAGAAATCCGAACGCAAATGCAAAGCCCCCGAACCAGACCGAGACTGGGTGAGTGTTCGTAAAAGGACGAGCACTTGCTGTATTTATGGTTCACGTTGGAGTCCACCGAATCTTTGTAGGTGATTTCCCCAAAGTAAGGATCATTAATTTGTGTTCCATTAACAGTTTGCTTGATCTGTTGCACCTCAATGCATCTGCTATGGGAGAATATGGATAGGCGACGTTTCAGATGGAGATTCTTCCTCAGAGATGCTGCCTGTCCTGCTGAGTTACTCCAGCAATTTGTGTCCTCTTGTGTATTAACCAACATCTGCAGTTCTTTGTTTCTACATGCAAGTATGTACCACCAATGCTGGATTGCAGGTCAAAACACAAAAACATCAGATAACTCTTAAGTACAGACAAGTTGCAGCAAGCCATTTAATTAATTGGCATTGGGATTCATTCATTGATGTATTATAAGTAGGTTAGGTGAACCTGCAAAGCAGGCTGTAAGGGAGTATTGTGTGCCATTTGGATTTCTTTGACTGTATGTTGGTGTACACTGCTGCTCTTAATAAATGGGTGTGGAGGGAGTCACTTATTTGCCTGAGGTGTATGATTATGCATGTTGTTTGGGAAATGTTTCTCTAGGAGAATCCCTTATTACCATTCTAGACAATTGTCCCTCTCACTCAAGTCTGGATGACACTGTGGCGCAGTGGTAGAGTTGCTGCCTTATAAAACCAGAGACCCGGATTCGATCCTGACTACGGGTTCTGTTTGGACGGAGCTTGTGCATTCCCCCTGTGACCATGTGGGTTTTCCCTGGGTGCTCTGGTTTCCTTCCACGTTTCGAAGAAGTACAGATTTGCAGGTTCATTTTCTTCAATAAATATTGTAAATTGTCCCTAGTGTGTAGGATAGTGCTGGTGCATGGGGTGAGCACTGACTCGGTGGGTTGAAGGGGCCTGATTCCACACTACGTTCATAAGTTCATGTTATAGGAGCAGAATTAGGCCATTTGACCCATCAAGCCTTCTCTGCCATTCAATCATGGCTGGTCTATCTTTCCCTCTCAACTCCAATCTCCTGCCTTTCATCTCTAAATTATGTTGGCATGTCCAGAAACATGGGTGATAGGTCATCAAGTGTGCATCTAACACTGGGGAAACCTCAGATTTACTAACATGGAAGTCAGGTGAAGAGTTGGTTAAATTGTATGAATCCTGCTTTTCCCAGAAATTATTGTTGATGCAGTTTGCTCCTGGTTAAATAGTTTCTGTGCTTTTCCAGTTGTTTGAAGTCTGCTTTAAAAATACACAAGCTTTGATCTGTGCATGAATTGTATCATTCATGTTTTGCCAACTACCGGCATCTCTTTCCCTTGTAACTGGTATCTCTTAACATTTTCATAGCATGCACTTCCCAAAGGTGTCGCTATTCTCTTGCAGAGCAAATGTAGTGCACATCTTACACTCTTTAAAAAAAAAACACGAGTCCTGGCAGGGAGATTTGCAAAGGCTACTGGGGAGACTTTAAACTAGAAAGGCTGGGGGTAGAGGGGGCTAGGGGACAGGGTGTGGGGCAAGAGGCAGAGAATGGAAGCACTCGGACCCAAAATGTAGGCGAGAAAGATGAAAAAGATAATAGACAGAGAATAAAGGATGGTGGGTTCATAAAATGTGCATGTTTTAATGCTAGGAGCATTGTAAGTAAGGTGGATGAACTTAGAGCCTGGATTGACACCTGGAAATATGATGTTGTGGCAATCAGTGAAACATGGTTGCAGGAGGGCTGTGATTGGAAACTAAATATTCCAGGATTTCGTTGCTTCCGGGGTGATAGAATTGGAGGGACCAGAGGTGGAGGTGTTGCATTGCTTGTCAGAGAGGATATTACAGCAGTGCTTTGGCAGGATAGATTAGAGGGTTCGTCTAGGGAGGCTATTTGGGTGGAACTGAGAAGTGGGAACGGTGTAGCAACACTTTTAGGGGTGTACTATAGACCGCCAAATGGGGAGCGAGAATTGGAAGAGCAAATATGTAAGGAGATAGCAGATATTAGTAGTAAGCACAAGGTAGTGATTGTGGGAGATTTCAATTTCCCAAAAATAGACTGGGAAACACATCCTGTAAATGGGCTGGATGGTTTGGAGTTTGTAAAATGTGTGCAGGATAGTTTTTTTGCAGCAGTACATAGAGGTACCGACCAGAGAAGGGGCAGTGCTGGACCTCCTGTTAGGAAATGAGGCAGGACAGGTGACGGAGGTATGCGTTGGTGAGCACTTCGGGACCAGTGATCACAATACCATTAGTTTCAATATAATTATGGAGCGAGTCAGAACAGGACCTAGAGTGGAGATTTTTGATTGGAGAAAGGCTAACTTTGAGGGAATGCGTGAGGATTTTAAAGGAGTGAATTGGGACACTTTGTTTCATGGGAAGGATGTAGAAGAGAAATGGAGGAGAAAGGGGAAATTGTAAGAGTACAGAATCTTTATGTCCCTGTTAGGTTGAAAGGAAATAGTAAAAATTGGAAAGAGCCATGGTTTTCAAGGGAAATTAGACACTTGTTTCGAAAAAAGAGAGATATCTACAATATTTATAGGAGGCATGGAGTAAATGAGGTGCTAGAGGAATATAAAGAATGTAAAAAGAATCTTAAGAAAGAAATTAGGAAGGCTAAAAGAAGATATGAGGTTGCTTTGGCAAGAAAGGTGAAAGTAAATCCAAAGGGTTTCTACAGCTATATTAATAGCAAAAGGATAACGAGGGATAAAATTGGACCATTAGAGAGACAGAATGGACAGCTATCTGCAGAGCCAAAAGAGATGGGGGAGATATTGAACAATTTCTTTTCTTCGGTATTCACCAAGGAGAAGGATATTGAACTCTGTGAGGTAAGGGAAAATAGTAGAGTAGCTATGGAAACTATGAGATTCAAAGAGGAGGAAGTACTGACACTTTTGAAAAATATAAAGGTGGATAAGTCTCCAGGTCCTGACAGGATATTCCCTAGGACATTGAGGGAAGTTAGTGTAGAAATAGCAGGAGCTATGACAGAAATATTTCAAATGTCATTAGAAACGGGAATAGTGCCGGAGGATTGGCGTACTGCGCATGTTGTTCCATTGTTTAAAAAGGGTTCGAAGAATAAACCTAGCAATTATAGACCTATTAGTTTGACGTCAGTGGTGGGCAAATTAATGGAAAGGATACTTAGAGATAATATATATAAGCATCTGGATAAACAGGGTCTGATCAGGAACAGTCAACATGGTAACTAGGGAAATTGATGAGGGTAAAGCAGTGGATGTTGTCTATATGGATTTCAGTAAGGCCTTTGACAAGGTTCCCCATGGAAGGTTGGTTCAGAAGGTTCAATCTTTGGGTGTTAATGGCAGAGTAGCAAGATGGATTCAACAGTGGCTGAATGGGAGATGTCAGAGAGTAATGGTGGATGGCTGTTTGTCAGGTTGGAAGCCGGTGACCAGTGGGGTGCCTCGGGGATCTGTGTTGGGTCCACTGTTGTTTGTCATGTACATCAATGATCTGGATGATGGGGTGGAAAATTGGATAAGTAAGTATGCAGATGATACTAAGATAGGTGGTATTGTGGATAATGAAGTAGATTCTCAAAGTCTACAGAGAGATTTGGGCCATTTGGAAAAGTGGGCTGAAAGATGGCAGATGGAGTTTAATGCTGATAAGTGTGAAGTGCTACATCTTGGCAGGACAAATCAAAATAGGACGTACATGGTAAATGGTAGGGAATTGAGGAATGCTGTGGAACAGAGGGATCTAGGAATAACTGTGCATAGTTTCCTGAAGGTGGAATTGCATGTAGATAGGGTGGTAAAGAAAGCCTTTGGTGTGCTGGCCTTTATAAATCAGAACATTGAATATAGGAGTAGGGAAGTAATGTTAAAATTGTACAAGGCATTGGTAAGACCAATTCTGGAGTATGGTGTACAATTTTGGTCGCCTAGTTATAGGAAGGATGTCAACAAAATAGAGAGAGTACAGAGGAGATTTACTAGAATGTTGCCAGGGTTCCAGCAACTATGTTACAGAGAAAGGTTGAACAAGTTAGGTCTTTATTCTTTGGAGCGCAGAAGGTTAAGGGGCGACTTGATTGAGGTCTTTAAAATGATGAAAGGGATAGACAGAGTTGACGTGGATAAGCTTTTCCCATTGAGGGTAGGGAAGATTCAAACAAGAGGGCATGACATGAGAATTAAGAGACAGAAGTTTAGGGGTAACGTGAGGGGGGAACTTCTTTACTCAGAGGGTGGTGGCTGTGTGGAATCAGCTTTCCAGCAGAGGTGGTGGAGGCAGGATCGATTTTAACATTTAAAAGTAAAGTGGATAGGTATATGGACGTGAAGGGGATGGAGGGGTATGGTCTGAGTGCAGGTAGATGGGACTAGGGGAAAACAAATGGTCGGCACGGACTGGAAGGGCCGAGAGGGCCTGTCTCCGTGCTGTAATTGTTATATGGAGTCAGTCATTTCCTCTTGCTGTGATTTCTGGTTTTAGTCGCTTGATCTCTCCCGCAGAAGCTGCACATTTTCTGCAACTAACTACCAGTCTGCTGAACATTGCATCATTTTGGGGTATCCTCAGGTTCTTTTCATAGTGAGTGATAGATTGAATTTTTGTATTCTGACTTTGCACATATTTCTGCAGGAGCCAATGAAGTGCTATTAGTGATCGGAGGGTTTGGAAGCCAGCAGACTCCCATTGACGTAGTGGAGAAATACAATCCCAAGTCTCAAGAGTGGAGTTTTCTGTCTGTGAGTAGTAATTTCAAACTGTATCTTGCTTCATCGTTGCATCAGCTGTAAATCGTACGATGTGGATTTGCATCCCTAAGAAATGAATGAGTGGACGTTTAAATAAAGACACCTATCCCTGATTGTATTCCAGCACTGGCATGAATTATTAATAAATGTTTATTAGACCCTTAATTGAATGCATGAACAGTTGCATGGTTACATTATTGGACTGGTACCAGAAATGTGGCTGTTGATCAAAGGATATGAGCAAGAATCCTTTTACGATCTCCAGGAAATTTTAATTCAAGTAATTAAATAAAGAGAAATTGGCATCAGGAATAATTGCTGAGAAAATACTCTATTGTTTTTAAACCCCTTTAGTCGTTCAGGAAAGCAATATACCATCCTCACCCTTTCAAGTCTTTGTGCCTTAACACCTACCAATGTGGTTGATTCTTAACTGCTTCCTCAGCTCATCAGCAATAGGCATGGACAATAATGCCAGGTTTTCTAGTGATGTTGACTGTGCCTGAGTGAATGCTCAAAGAAAGAAGCATTTTAATAAATGTTAAAAAACTCAGTTGATTGATGAATAACTTTTAAGGAAGAAAACTTGCTCTCTTTAGTCTAGATCATACATAAATCCACTCCACCAGTGTGATTAGATCCTCAGTCTATGTTGTTGCCCTCTTCTCTGCCATCAGGCTTAATCTGCACTTTATTATTTGCAACCTATCATCCCTTTGTGCTGATCTGAAGTATAAATTAGTCATATAATTATGTGGCCAGGCCAGCTCTTCACATTCAAAGAGCAGGGGGGCTAGAAATCTGAAACAAGCATGAAAATGCAGGGGCAGGTACAGCAGCTCAGTTTATGTGTGGGGAGAGAAGAGCCAGCCAAAGTTTTGGTCCCTGATGAAAAGTACAGAAAGGAAATTTCAAACTTTTCGATCCACAGTGGCTTCCCAAGCCCATCTCCTTTGTTTATAGACACAAAATGCTGGAGTGACATCAGGACTGGCGACATCTCTGGATAGAAGGAATAGGTGATGATTTGGGTCGAGACCCTTCAGACTGAGAGGATCTCAGTCTGAAGAAGGCTCTCGACCCGAAACATCACCCATTCCTTCTCTCCAGAGATGCTGCCTGTCCCGCTGAGTTACTGTAGTATTTTGTGTCTATCTTCGATGTAAACCAGCGTCTGCAGTTCCTTCCTACACATTTCGAAGTGCTTTGATTAGATGGGCTTAGTGTGGCTTAGTTACACTAACTCGCGCTACACACTGGGTACAATGTACAGTTTTTTAATCAAAGCTAATTAACCTGCAAACCTGTGCCTCTTTGGAGTATGGGAGCAAATCGGAGCACCCAAAGAAAACTCATGCTGGTCACGGTGAGAATGTACAGATAGCACCCGTGGTCAGGATTGAACCCAGGTCTCTGGTGCTGTACAAGGCAGTAACTCTACCGCTGTGCCACCTCGAGCTTCTCTTCATCTGCTCGCTTTCCCACAGAGCATCACGCGGAAACGCAGGTACGTGGCCACGGTGTCGCTCAGCGATCGGATATATGTGATCGGCGGATATGACGGTCGATCTCGCCTGAGCTCGGTCGAATGTCTGGACTACACATCTGATGAAGACGGTGTCTGGTACTCAGTTGCCCCTATGAATGTGCGCCGAGGTCTAGCAGGAGCAACAACTCATGGAGGTGAGGCCTGGTGTTGCATTGGAAACTGTGATAAGCTGAAGACACAACCATCAGCACTCGGTTAAAGAGACCCTCAGAACATGTAGAGGCCATGAGAAAAGATTTGGAGATAGTCAAGTCACATTTATTGTCATATGTATAAGTACAGTAAGGTACCGGTACAATACAAAATGTTGCTTTGCAGCGGCATTACAAGCGCGCGCACACACACTCGCACACACACACACACGCACACACACACTCACACACCAGCACGCACGCACACACCAGCACGCACACACCAGCACGCACGCACACACCAGCGCGCACAGAGTGGAGATTGACAGATTTGTGATTAGTAAGGATGTTACAGGGGGAAGGCAAGAGAATGGGGATGAGCAGGAACTATAGATCAGCAGTGATTAAATGTTGGAGTAGATTTGATGGGCCGAATAGCCTGATTCTGCTCCTCCGACCTATGAAATGATTTTTAAAAAAGGTATTACTGCAAAAAACAAATTAAAAAGGTGCATGGTAGTTCAAGAGGCGACTGTAGTGTTCTATTGTTGAAGTAGGCTCTGTGTGTGGTGGGATATTTCTTGCAGTTAAATTTAACAATCCAGTATCAGTGGCACAACATTTGATCAAACAGATGAAGGGAAGTCAGGAATCTGCAGCTTGATCTGAGTGATGTCCATGTCTTCCCCAAGTTACGACAGGGCTCCATTCAGAAATACGTCTGCAAACTGAGCTCTGACCTGGCCAAAGATGCATACAGCCGACAGGTCCAGCACATCAGTCTCAAACGTTTGCTTGTCTCAATGGGTTGTGCGTAAGACAGCGCTCGTAAGCTGGGGAGGGCCTGTAAATGGGATGCCCATCCGTCCTGCTTGGCCATAGAGTCATACAGTGTGGAAACAGGCCCACACTTGCCAACATGTCCCAGCCATACTAGTCCCACCTGCCTGTGTTTGGACCATATCCCTGTAAACCTGTCCTATCCATGTCTTAACTGTTTCTTAAATGTTGGGATAGTCCCAGCCTCAACTCCCTCTTCTGGCAGCTTGTTCCATACACCCAACACCCTTTGTGTGATAATGTTACCCCTTGGATTCCTATTAAATCTTTTCCCCTTCACCTTAAACCTATGTCCTCTGGTCCTCGATTCACCTACTCTGGGCAAGAGACTTTGTGCATCTACCCGATCTATTCTTCTCGTGGCCCTTGTACTATATTAGATCTTCGATATGCTTAAACTAGGGGAACCCATAAATCTTGTACCAGGTCATTAATGCATAGATTTGATAAAGAAAATAATCAGATTTTACCTCGGATTCTTTCCTTGTTCTTTTGGACCAAAATCATTACCATGAGTGAGCACTGTTTTTCTGTAAACAAGATGGTGAACAGGTGGATATTTTTGATACGCTCTCTCCTGGTATAACCCAGTTTCGGTTCCCCACTGAGGAACACACCGTCATCATGTACAAATTGTTTATTTTTGTTTTTTGATCACGTTTTCTTGAATCTTCTCATTTGATAGCACTTTTGTCCAATCGAGCTCTTTAAACCCAGTGGGTGAGCTGCAATAATGTATAAAGTGTTCCGCAAACTTCTCAAAGCATTGGTTCAATGGGTCTTTATTGTCTCATGTAGCCAAGATGAAAATGTTTTTTGCATACAGTTCAGTAAATTATTGCTGTACATAAGCACAATTCCAGATTAAATGCAAAGTGTATAGAAATAGCCCACTGAGACCATATACAAGTTGCCAGGTGTTGGCACTATTTTCAAAGTCCAAGCTGCAGCTGGCCACAAAGGCCGATTATCCTGCGGCGTTGCAGGGTTGACCTGGCCAAGCAAAGTTGCAGGCATCCTCCACGCCACCGCAGTGTTGCCCTGGTCCTCGTGCTTGGTCTCTTGGATCCAGTCGAGTCAGTAGCTGGTTTGACCCAACCACGGACACATATATAAGATTTCCATCCTACATTGCTGACTATTGTCTATCTGTTGTGCTTCTGTTTTCAGATATGATCTACGTGGCAGGTGGCTTTGATGGGAGCAGGCGGCATACGAGTATGGAGAGGTACGACCCAAACATTGATCTGTGGAGCATGCAGGGGGACATGCAGACGGCAAGAGAAGGGGCTGGTCTTGTTGTGGCTAATGGAGTCATCTACTGTCTTGGTAGGTACCTATGTGTTTGTTGGGTGTGGAATAATCAGATTGTGATATTAAAGATAATTAATTATAAAGTGCTAATCAATCATGTGCTCTTCTAAAAACTGAGCATTACCAAGCAATTCATTAATTGATGTCCTCACCCTAGTGTGCTGTGCAGGGAATGTAGATTATGGGAACCATTTCACTCATCAGTTTTAGATGGAGCAGATTACTAGGGTTAAATAATGTTCCCCTGCTTCTTCTGAGTCCAACTCAGGCAGGGTAGATGTGCCTGGTGGTGTCATTGTGCTAAAGGTGCTGAAGATGTGGAAGGATGATCCATTGAATTTGAAGACTGGTGTACACGTGGAGTCATTCACAGTTCTAGAAGAGAGGGAAGGGAGTGGGAGCAGAAGTTTAGAAAAGGGCATGGTTGATAGTCTGGTTAAGGACAGTAGGGTGTCACATCAGTAGAGTTGCTGTCTATAACATCAGAGATCAATTCAATCCGGATTACAGGTGTTGTCTGTATGGAGTTCGTACATTCTCCCTGTGATCGCATGGGTTTTCTCCGACACTTCAAAGACGTAGATGTTTGTCGGTTAATTTGGCTTTGGTAAAAAATTTAAATTGACCCTAGTCTGTAGGATAGTGCTAGTGTCATTAGAAACGGGAATAGTGCCAGAGGATTGGCGTACTGCGCATGTTGTTCCATTGTTTAAAAAGGGTTCAAAGAATAAACCTAGCAATTATAGACCTATTAGTTTGACGTCAGTGGTGGGCAAATTAATGTAAAGGATACTTAGAGATAATATATATAAGCATCTGGATAAACAGGGTCTGATCAGGAACAGTCAACATGGATTTGTGCCTGGAAGGTCATGTTTGACAAACCTTCTTAAATTTTTTGAAGCGGTAACTAGGGAAATTGATGAGGGTAAAGCAGTGGATGTTGTCTATATGGATTTCAGTAAGGCCTTTGACAAGGTTCCCCATGGAAGGTTGGTTCAGAAGGTTCAATCTTTGGGTGTTAATGGCGGAGTAGCAAGATGGATTCAACAGTGGCTGAATGGGAGATGTCAGAGAGTAATGGTGGATGGCTGTTTGTCAGGTTGGAAGCCGTTGACCAGTGGGGTGCCTCAGGGATCTGTGTTGGGTCCACTGTTGTTTGTCATGTACATCAATGATCTGGATGATGGGGTGGAAAATTGGATAAGTAAGTATGCAGATGATACTAAGATAGGTGGTATTGTGGATAATGAAGTAGATTCTCAAAGTCTACAGAGAGATTTGGGCCATTTGGAAAAGTGGGCTGAAAGATGGCAGATGGAGTTTAATGCTGATAAGTGTGAAGTGCTACATCTTGGCAGGACAAATCAAAATAGGACGTACATGGTAAATGGTAGGGAATTGAGGAATGCTGTGGAACAGAGGGATCTAGGAATAACTGTGCATAGTTCCCTGAAGGTGGAATCGCATGTAGATAGGGTGGTAAAGAAAGCCTTTGGTGTGCTGGCCTTTATAAATCAGAGCATTGAATATAGGAGTAGGGAAGTAATGTTAAAATTGTACAAGGCATTGGTAAGACCAATTCTGGAGTATGGTGTACAATTTTGGTCGCCTAGTTATAGGAAGGATGTCAACAAAATAGAGAGAGTACAGAGGAGATTTACTAGAATGTTGCCAGGGTTCCAGCAACTATGTTACAGAGAAAGGTTGAACAAGTTAGGTCTTTATTCTTTGGAGCGCAGAAGGTTAAGTGGGGGACTTGATTGAGGTCTTTAAAATGATGAAAGGGATAGACAGAGTTGACGTGGATAAGCTTTTTCCCATTGAGGGTAGGGAAGATTCAAACAAGAGGGCATGACATGAGAATTAAGGGACAGAAGTTTAGGGGTAACGTGAGGGGGAACTTCTTTACTCAGAGGGTGGTGGCTGTGTGGAATGAGCTTCCGGCAGAGGTGGTGGAGGCAGGATCGATTTTAACATTTAAAAGTAAAGTGGATAGGTATATGGACGTGAAGGGAATGGAGGGGTATGGTCTGAGTGCAGGTAGATGGGACTAGGGGAAAACAAATGGTCGGCACCGACTGGAAGGGCCGAGAGGGCCTGTCTCCGTGCTGTAATTGTTATATGGTTATATGGTGTACAGGGATCGCTGGTCGGCAGACTCGGTGGGCTAAAGTGCCTGTCTCCACATTGTATCTCTAAACTAAACAGTGGAGCAAGATATTCAATTGCAAAAGGAGAACAGCATTGCAGATATGATCAGGTGAGGCAGACCGAGAAATTAGGAAAAAATGGACTAGTGACCATTTTGCACTAGACCAAAAGGACATGTGGTGCCCGGAAGTGTTGTTAAGGTAAATGTAATAGTCAAATATTGCACGTCTATATTTTAGATATGGTGATAGGGAAAGATGGAGAAGGTCCATGGCCATTGGAAATGGGGGAAGGGTGGAAACTGGCAGCAAAGTTACAGCCTGTGGTTATTCAGAGGGACAGACTTGAAGGAATGATGAAAGCACAGCAAATGTGAAATTGGAAAGAGGGGAATGGAGTAAAAGGAAAGTGAAAGAGAGGGAGAGTTTCGGAGGCTTGGTAAGTAATGGTTGTTGAACCAATTCAGCTCCTGTCTGCTCACCTACTGACAATGCTGAGCCATTAGTGGGAGTTCCACTTGTGTGTTTCTTGATACAGTATATGGGTGTTCAGGCCATCTTAGGTCATCCTACGGGAGATTCTGATTTCAGGCATCGTTGCGTCCAGTCATTATATTAACCCAATTTATAGCTTCCACCACACTAATTGATGTGGTTTTCTATTCTTGGAGCAGTCAACTTGAACTGAAACTTCACAGGAAGCCCTGAAAAGATTTGTCACATAGGAATTTCATTCATGTAACTACCTGATTCCCGTTACATTGTCTTGCTGTTTTTTAACTCATAATTGGAAGTGCACACCTGTAAAATCACTGGGTTAAAATTTTCCATAAATGCTAAAATTACAGCTGCTTTTCTTCTATCCTGTCAACCACATTTCTTCTGAATGATCATGGACATTCATGGTGTTGTGGTCAATATATCAAACCTGACGTTAGTTGCTGCAATGTCCTGGTGTTGTTCCAGGAGGCTATGATGGGATTAACATCTTGAGCTCCGTGGAGAGGTATGACCCGCACACCGGACACTGGACACATGTCACACCGATGGCAACCAAACGCTCAGGTTAGTCTGAATGCAGAGATGCCAACCCTAAATTTAGTTCACCGTAACATTTAACCCATTTGTCCGTAACAAATGGGGTTAAATGCATTTCTCTCCGTAACACTCACCTGGGGTTGTTGCCGGCGGCTATGCGCCTGCGCACTGGTGCAGATCAGCGGGCTGCCGGCGGGCGGGTGCGGCACATGCGCACTTGGCAAGGTTGCCGGCGGGTCTGCGCCTGCGCACTGGGTAGGGGTGGGGGGGAGGCCCGGTGATGGGGCTGCCGCGAGCGGCCGGCTGGCGGCAAGAAAGTGCCGCTGATCGCCCGGGCCGGCGCCGCCCGGGCTCTGGGCCGGGCGTGGCGTGGCTCGAAATGGCGCCAGGCCCGGCAACCCTCCCCCACTGCGCACGCGCGGCCACTGGGGCCCGGCAACCCTCCCCCACTGCGCACGCGCGGCCACTGGGGCCCGGCAACCCTCCCCAACTGCGCACGCGCGGTCACTAGGGCCCGGCAAAGTGCCGCTGATCGCGCGGGCCGGCAAACCGGGGACACATGGCGCCGGTGTTCTCACCGGAGGAACACCGGCGCGGCGGTGTTCCGTAACAGCATGTTTGGCTGCCGGAACACCGTAAAAAGTTTATTTCGCCGGGATAAAATACGGCGAATCCGGGACACTTGGCATCTCTGTGAATGCGAGTCCATTTATTTAGTTAAAGTCTGACCTGAAATGTCACGTGTACGTTTTCCTCCACAGATTTAGTGTTGTCTTGGGTAAAAAATATGTTCTCTCTCTCTTTCGGGTCTCTTCGCAGATTTTTCATCTTGTTATGATCTTCAGTGTGTAGTTAAACATTTAGCGATTGCAATAATATGGTCTTAGAATGTGGCTACCCCAGCAACAATGTATTAACGTGGGAAGGTGACAGACTGCAGATGCTGGATTCTGGAGCAAAACAACAAACTGCTGGAGGAACTGGGTGGGTCAGGCAGCAACTGTGGAGGGAAATGTACAAATGACATTTTGGGTCTGGAACCTTCAGACTGTGGTAATCGAGGAGATCACCGTTATCTCCCCACTATCCCATCAGTCTGATAGAAGGGTTCTGATCTGAAAGGTCATCAGTCCATTTCCCTCCACAGATGTTACTTGATCTGCTCAGTCCCTCCAACGGTTTGCATTTTGTACAATCAATTAAGCATTTGTTGTGCTGTGGGGCAGTGAGTATAGAGGATCTTCATTAGTGCCCAAGATGACACACATGACTGAATCAGCAATACATGAAACGTGGTATTTCCCTGTGTAAAGAAACTAGGTAATCTGTCAGATGGAATGGATTAAAAGGGAATGTATGATCCAATATTGAATGATCCCACAATATTTCGGAATGCAGATCAAGGAGCGAGTGTTTGCTGATTAACCTGTAGGGAGGACCACTGATAAACTTTGTTGTCATTCCCTCCAAGAGATAAAATATGTTTCTTTTCATCTGTGGACATGTCCTCCAAGCCAAAGTTCATGTCTAGCTCTCCTTAGTTTTGGAATCCTGACCTGCATTCTTAGAATCACGCGCAAAGATTTTTATTGTTAAACAAAACCAAAATGGGCTATGTTTGAATTTGTCCTCTCTCTTCTTTTCACACTTGCTTAGGAGCAGGAGTGGCTCTGCTGAACGACCGCATCTACGTGGTTGGTGGCTTTGACGGAACAGCCCATCTTGCATCAGTGGAAGCGTATAACATTCGCACAGACTCGTGGGTGATAATAACGAACATGACAACACCTCGATGCTACGTGGGAGCAGCAGTACTCCGTGGGAGGTTATATGCCATTGCAGGGTATGTCAGAGTCCAAGCAATACGTTGTAAGTTTTTACATTGTCTGCTTTTTTAAAACGTTGTACAAAATCATTAGTGGAATAGATCCGGTAGACACACAGAGTCGCTAGCCCAGAGTAGGGGATTCGAGAACCATAGGACGTAGGTTTAAGGTGAGGAGGGAAAGATTTAATAAGAACTGGAGGGGTATCTTTATCACGCAAAGGACGGTGGGTGTATGGAACGAGATGCCGGAACAAGTAGTTGAGGCAAGTAGTACTTGTGTAGATGGGACATGTTGGTCAGTGTGGACAAAGGCCCAAAGGGCCTGCTTCCTTGCTGTAAGACTCTATGACTTCCCAGCTCATGGCCAATGTCCTGCGACAGTAATTGAAGAAATAAATTGATTTGCACTTAATTGCTTAGAATGAGCAACTGCGTTTCAATGTAATGGCAGCAGGGTGGTGCAGCAGTTGGTGCCGCTACTGTCTGCTCCAGAGTTGACATCTACAACAAACCCTCTGACTTTGACAGTTAATGTGACTACACCTTCTCTCACCCTGCCTCTTGCAGGCACACTATCCTGTACTCCTAATTTCTCCGTCTCTACCGCATCTGCTCCCAAGATGAGGCTTTCCAGGACATCTGAGATGACCTTTTTCTTCAGGAGACATGGTTTTGCCTCCTGCTGTTGATGAATGCAGCTCTCACCCACAAATCCATGGCTCCCCCGCAGTTCAGCTCTCTCTCCCCGCCCCCTGCAAAGTTCCTCAGGTTGTGTCCACTAAAGTTGTTTCAATGCCGCAGCAGGCCAAGCGGGCAGAATCGCAGCCTGACAGTTACACTCAGCAACTGTTCTTGGCTTTTCACAAAAATACTTTTCCGAATGGGGGTGCTATCAAAACAAGGTGGCTGCTTGTAGTGTTTTAAAGATGATTTAAGAGGAAAGGTTTTTTTTTTAATATACAGGATTGGTTGCTACATGCAACTAGCTGCCAAAGGAGTTGGTGGACTCCTGTTTAAAAGACATTTAGACAGATTATTAAATCAGCAAGATATAAAGGACACAGATTTAATGTGGGTCAATTAGATTGTTGCAGATGGGCTAAAGGTTGGGCATAAACATAGTGGGCTGAAGGACCAATTTATAAGCTGTATCCCTCTAATGATTAAATGCTTGCCATGGTTTGGCTATGCTACCCATGCGATGTTCACCATTATCACGTGGAAAGAACTAACATTTAAGAACGATAGACACAAAATGCTGCAGTAGCTCAGCGGGACAGGCAGCTTCTCTGGAAAGGGTGACATTTTGGGTCGAGACCCTTCTTCAGACCTTTTATGTTTGTACAAGCAGTAAACCAGTCTGAAGAAGGGTCTCGGCCCATTCCTTCTCTCCAAGTCAAGTTTTATTCGTCACTTGCACATACAGTGCAGTGAAATTAATTTGCCAGCAACGGTACAATAAAAAAAGAACACACAATAACCAATAAAAATTTAACACAAACATCCACCACAGCATTCATCACTGTGGTGGAAGACACATCATTTGGTCAGTCCTCCTCCATTTTTCCCCGTGTTCGGGACCACAACCCTCAGCAGTAGAAGTTGACTGCGGGCGGGCGATCGGAACTCTTCTCCTCCGGGGTCCCCAGGCTCTGGAGCTCCGCAGACCGCGGCTTTAGGCTGCCGCGGGCCAGCAAACAGAGCGCTCTCTTCCGGCGACCCTTGGCTCGCCCGTTCCGCGACAAAAGAGTTCTCGCTGCGCCCGCAGCTGAAGCCCCGGGCACTTCTCCGGGAAAGGTTGCACCGATCCTCGATGTTAGGCCACAGGGGAGGCGACATGGAAAAAATCACCTCTCCTTGGAGGAGACGACCAAAGAGGTTTCCCCCTTCCCCCCCACACAAAACACACAGAGAAACATTAAAAACACACATTAGGACACACAAAAAACTAACACGCTGCTGGCAGGGCTGCCGGCTCGCAGCGCCCACGTCGACCGCTCGAGTTGCTGCCTGTCCCGCTGAGTTACTCCAGCATTTTGTCTATCTTCTGTGTAAACCAGCATCTGCAGTTCCTTCCTACACAAGTTAGTATGTCTGTAAGGTTTGAGTAGCTTTATAGCAGATTCCAGCTGGAGAATTACTTTCAAGTAAAGAAAATGCTAATTAAAAGTGGATCTGTCAATCATCTTTTTTTTACAGGTATGACGGGAATTCTTTGCTGAGCAGCATAGAGTATTATGACCCTGTCATTGACAGCTGGGATATAGTAACTTCAATGGGAACTCAACGCTGTGATGCTGGTGTGTGCGTGCTGCGGGAGAAGTGATGCACTATCCAAGAACAAGAGGAGCAGTCACGCAGAAGACCAGTCTCGGCAATGATTTATCTTTGCCCTCAGTTGTGCCGTTTGTTTCAAAGTGCAATATTTGGACTTAAATGTAAATCTTTCCATAAATAAGCAGTAGTTTGCACAGAAAAGTAGTTCTGCACCCCAGAATCTATATTAAATGAGAAAGTTGGAAAACTGATGGTAGATTAATGTGAGAATTTGTTTTAATCTTTGATCAGTCACCACTAAGAAAGGGTAAAGAATACTGAGGGCAAGAAGGACCTGTGTTTACTGCTTGTACAAACATGAAGGGTGATAGTCTACTGTCCACGCGTCCTGTCACTGATTAACCTTTTCAATTGTTATTAGCTCATACTGGTATCAGAACAATGTACACAAGATGGGTTCATATCCTCACTCTTACATTTGAGTGTAATACTCTTACAAGAGATCATTGTTTCATTAAGACAGTATTTTATTTATATCAAATGTCTTTTCTCAGTCCTAGGCACCAATTATATACCCTCTCCTGTGACTGTCCTTTAACTTATATGGAAAGAAAACTAGATTTGAGGACATTTAACAGTGTTTGTAAAGACATTGAACATTTTAGAAAATGTAGATTTTCAGTTAACAACTGAAGCACCCTGGATGCACCTGGGGCACCAGCCTATTTCCCATCATCCCGTTACACCTTTCGAATCCCTCCAGCTTTGTCCTTTGCTGCGTTATGCCATTTTCTTCTCAATTGTATCTGTGCCCAAGAATGTTTTGGGGCACTTCTGCTACTTGTTCCACTCACCCATTGTCCAATAGCTTAGGTGAAATATGTTGCAATGCATAACGATCTGTCTATAATAGTCCATGCATTCACACTAGTAAGATTATAAAGTGCACTGTAAAAATATCTGCACAGTAGTTACTGTGTAGCAACTTTAAAGAAACTATGTAAATACCAAACAGGCCTATTCTAGAACTAATTCCCATCTTTCTACATCTATCCCACCTCATGTTTATCTAGCTTGCATAAATGAATCTCTGCTATTTACTCCAACTATTCCTTAAGGGAGCATATTCTACAGGTGTCACAAGATTGAAAACGAGTCCCCACTATTGTGGAGGCCAATCAATGCACTGGGACTCAAACATAACTACTGTGGCTAAGAGGATAGGTCAGGATGTCTTCTGTGATTTTGTGACTTGTTATAAAACGTGTCGTGCATGGGACAATATGGGTGTGTACAGAAATGCACTCCATTTGCCTGAGTGAATCTAACAAGTGTTCTTCACCCTATCCATCACTGACAATGTATCTGTGGTAGCTACCTGCTGCGGCAACTTGCCCAAGACTTCAACAGCATCTCAGGAATTATTTTCATTAAAAGAATGGCAACACTTCTAATTTCCCTCCAAGCCAGACCATCTTGGTTCAGAAATTTCCCATTCCTTCACAGTTACTCAAAATCATGGATCATCTTTTCACCTGAACAGCAATGTGCATCCCAATCCAATGGGTAACAGTGGCTTAAGATCACTTGCTTACTGGCACCTGCATGAATTGTGTAAACTGATTGAAAAACACTTGCAAAAGTTCAAATTTAAACAATATAAGCATAATCACAATATAACTGCATTTTATTAAAGCTAAGTTATCAGTCTAACTATGGTTATGCACAATATAAAATTTAATTTCAGTGCATTCTGAATCAGATCTCTACAAATGGTTTGAAGGTTCATTGTGATTGTGTTAAAAATGCTAAAGTAACAGTTCTGAAATGTGTGCAAAATGGCTAGTAATATTGCACTGTTTCAACAAATTCTGTCCCATTTGTATCATACAAAAAAAGTAGAATGCTTCTGAATTGTGACAAGAACATTGTAAAAACAAAAAAAATGTGATAGGAAGCCAAGCTGAAACCACATTGGTTTCTTAAACTTATCTCAATTCAGTATTTGGAGTTTGTCATTGCATGGAGAGTTTGTGTTATAGAAAATGTATGACAAGATTCAGCCACATCTGACATTAAGATACAATTAAGCAGAGTTTGTGAAAACAATCATTTAAAAGGTTGGCCTATGCTGCCCTTTCTAAAGGGGTTTTTAGCCAATATAGCCAGGGCATACTGCATTTTAAAGTAATTAGCACCAGGGGTGCACCAGTGTGAAAAATTATAAACTATATTCAACAGAATGTCAATTTGGATATGCAGAACTATGAGATGCAAGGTGAAATATTTGTTAACACATAGACCATATAAAAATAATTGGAGAGTCTTAAGCACCTGTCCCACTTTCACAACCTCTGCCGAGTTTGCCCTCGACTCGTACTCACAGCGAGGTCGTATATAGGTCGTAGGTACTCGTGGCATCAAGTAGGTCGGGGTGTTTTTTTCTAGCATGATGAAAAATGTCCATGAGTAAAAAAGGTTGTGAAAGTGGGACGGGGCTTTAGCATTCAGATGGTGTTTCTGGGGATCAAAACAGCTAATAGTTAATTAAAACTACTGTTCACCTTAATGTTTCAATGGATGTCACCCAACCTGCTGATTATTCCCAGCACCAACAGCAATTGAGATTTAATCCCATCATGGTTTTGAGGACTGGTTCTTAGAACTGCAATATTCAAAAAAAGTGTTTGGCTTGGATATTGATTAACCAAAATCAAAGTTATTGGAAATTTCCTATTATCTGATGTTCAAAGGAAACCTGAACTAATTATTTTGATCAACTAACTCTTATTCTAAAACTGCATTTTAAAATTTGGAAACAGATTGAAAGCTCATTGACGATACCAGATTTGGACAACTGGTTCAAACATGAATGTGCTAAGTGAATGTTCCTCAGCTCCAGGAGAATAAAAACTAAGTTATCTGTTTTCCTACCACCAGTAATTACATTTTGGCAGCTATTTTGATTTTTACTCCACCTCTTGCGTACAGCAAACAATTATTACTCCATAAAACTAAGAGTCATGAGTTCTGAATTGGGCAAATTCCTCAATCTTCATTCTCTCACTACCATTGTATGTAGGACCATAAGAGGATTGATAAATAACTGGCAATCACCAAGTTACTTAGAGGAACAGTCTGATATACTGCAGGGGGGAAACTACTTGGGATGTGGAATGTTCTCCGGCTCAGCAAAATGTATTTGGAATGTGTTTTTTATGCACTGTTTTCACCAATCTTGAGCTTTCTTCCATCTTCAAAGAATGTGTGGCCAAAAGTCACAAGATGTTCTCCTAAAAGGAAATAAAGGAAAAGATTAATGACATTTGCCGTTCAAGATTCTCATCGTTAAATAGTTTAGATTTGAACAGTCCTGTATTTTTCTGGGCACCCAAGGGTTAAAATTGAAGCAGTTTGATTTATGCAAGAATTGGTCAACATTCTCAAAATACCAAAAGGAATTTACAACATGGTATTCATGGGATAGTCTAAAAATTAAAGCATTCCTTTCAAAAATATGAGAAAGTGTAAAACAACCACCTCAGGTCTCCTTTGTTTCTTTCCTCCCACCTTAAACGTATGCCCTCTATTTCAAGAATCCTCTACCTTGGGAAAAAAATTATTGGCCATCTGCCCTCAATTCTCTGCTCTATCAAACCTTAATGTCATCACTCTCCTACACTGCAGTGGAATTAACCCAGCTTATCCAGTCACTCCTTTCCAGACGATATCTTGGCAAATCTTATATATTTTCTCTGTTGCTCCCACATCTTTCTTGCAGTGTGACCAGAAACTGTACACAAAACTCTAAATGCAGTCTAACCATTGTTATGCACAACTGCTAATGGGGAAATAAATTTGTCATGGCCCCATTTCACTGACGCTAATGGGACTCATCTTCAAGCTCCCATATTAATCTAAAACACGCATTTATAAATCTACAAAATTATATTTGCTGTTATCTTCTCATTGTCTGTGCCAATACAAACCGTATTCCACTGGTTTTCTTTATTCTCATAGCCTGTATCAATATTAAACCAATCCCTCTGCTCTCTTACAATCCACATTTAACACACTATCTCACTCTTTTCTCTTAGGCCTGCATCATTCCATTAATCCCAATAGCCTGCTGTTCCAACAGATCTGTATCAGATTACTGACATTCAACTATGGGAATCTAAGATTAATCCTGTTGATGCAGGTCTTCAGAAAGAAAAAAATCTTAACTGTTCCACTATTGCTACATAAAGTGCCAAAAATCTAAAATTAATCTTTCCTCTTTCTTCAGCTGTCACCGCCAACTAGTCATGAATAACTGATCTTTTGTGCTCTAGTGCCAACCCTTAAATTCCTATCTCTTGCTCTGATCCACTCTGCAGTTGCTGATTGCCTCCGGATATCTAATCCAAACACCACACTTTTTTTGGCTAAACAGGTGTTGATAACCTATACTGCTGTCACTGAATCGTCATTCTGGTGACCCCACACACTTTCCAGGAATAGCTGATGGAAAGCCATTTGAAACGTCTAATGCTTTCTTCTCAGTCCTGTTAGGCAATTAAAGCCATCTTTGATAATGTAATGTTGCATAGACAGGGACCACATCAGATCGATAACTGTTATACCCTGCCATACCAATCAAAACAAGAATAGAACAGGATGAGTACAAAGGAACTGCAAACGCTGGTTTAAACCGAAGATAGTCTGAAGAAGGGTCTCGACCTGAAACGTCACCCATTCCTTCTCTCCAGAGATGCTGCCTGTCCTGCTGAGTTATTCCAGCCTTTTGTGTTGAAAGAATAGAACAGGACCCTAATCGAAAGGAAGTTAGCCATTTTTTTGTTTTTTAGGAACTCCACACCAGGCAGCATCTGTGGAGTGAAATGGACAGACGACCTCTGGGCCAGGACTCTTGTTCAGATCGATGAAGTGGGCGGGAGGGCCTTTATCCTGCAGAGTGATTTCAAAATTATTTGTTTGTAATTGAGCAACAGTGACCATTTGGTTTATAGAGGCGTGTAATGCAGTAGCCTGTTTATGCACGGCGAGATCTTACAAACAAGGTATGGAAAAGATAATGTAAAACGGTAATATTTTAATGACATCAGCCAAGGGATAAACCTCAGGCAGAATACTCCTGTTTTCACTTGAACCATCCTCCGGGATCATTAATGCTATTAAATAGTCTTTAATAGGGTTTAATGGCCCTAATTAAAAGTGACAGCAAGGAGTCAACCCACATTCTGTGCTCGTTTCTGGAATAGATTCTAAACGGTTAAACAAAAAAATGATATCATTCTTGTATTCTGTTCAAGCACAAAAGAGGAAATAATGTGTTGCTTTAGTAAAATTGCTTCCCTCAATTGTAATCATTACTGTAATGTTGGGAATTGTGCTTACCCATCCTCCGGAACGTTGAATCCACGACAGCAGGTTCGTATTGATATAATTCACCATTGCATCCTTGAGTCTGGGAAGTAGTTCAGGCATTTCCTTAGAAATATACACTCCCAGAATGACAGTAGTTCTCAGCATGTTCATCTCAGGACCCAACTGTTCTGCATGCGTGCACAGCACATGGTTGTTGCTCAGTTCAGTCACCATTCTCGAAAACCCTTCGGAAGCCTTGAAAAGTACATTTCATTTTATTTAAAGAGTTACCAAACAAAAATCACATGCCTGTTAATACTGTCATACTGTTTAAGAGGGTATGTGTAAAGTAACTTTGCCTTTCAGCAGTTATTCTATTTCTTTAGTTTTACTTGGTGCTCTATGACACATGCCTTTTAACATTGTTTATTTATTTTCCTGTTGTATTTAATGCCTTCCCGATAAGTAATGTAAAATTATAGCAATTAAGGGCTTCATAAGGTCATAGGTGACAGGAGCAGAATTATTTATGTTTAAGAAAGAACTGCAGATGCTGGAGAAACAACATTAAAAAGCATGTGTCATAGAGCACCAAGTAAAACTAAAGATGGGCAGAATTAGGCCATTCTGCCATTCAATCATGGTTGATCCATCTCTACCTCCTAACCCCATTCTCGTGTCGTCTCCCCATAACCTCGGACACCCTTACTAATCAACAATCTATCCATCTGTCTTTAAAATATCCATTGATTTGGCCTCCACAGCCTTCTGTGGCGAAGAATTCCAGATTCTAGATTCCCTACCCTCTGACTAAAAAAAATTGCTCCCCCTCTCCTTCCTAAAGGAACATCCTTTAACTCAGAGGCTGTGACCTCTAGTCCTAGACGCTCCCACTAGTAGAAACATCCTCTCCACATCCACTCTATCCAAGCCTTTCACTATTCAGTACATTTCAATGAGGTCCCCCCTCATTTTTCTAAATTCCAGCGAGTACAGGCCCAATGCCGTCAAACGCTCATCATATGTTAACACACTCATTCCTAGGATCATTCTTGTAAACCTCCTCTGGACCCTCTCCAGAGCCAGTACATTCTTCCTCAAACATGGTGCCCAAGATTGCTCACAATAACTAAGAAAGGCCTGACCAAGGCTTTATAGAGCCTCCGCATTACATCCCTGTTTTTGTATTCTAGTGATGTGATGTAATGCACCACAGGCCTGCGATGCATTATAATGTTCCTCCTGACCGAGAAGGAGCAGAACAGAAGAGAGAAAAAACAAGTGATAAAAACCTAAGAGTGATGGAAATGGGATCCGAATTATAGAACTGCAGCACTTGGTGTCCTCCTTTATTGCTTGTTTTATACATTTTTAAACTTGGAATATTTATGCCATGCTAAATCAAAAATTCTTGGCAGTATCGATGTAAATTGCAGTGTTTCTCCTTTTACAAATGCAGCCTGAACTAGTGAGTTTTCCCAGCATTTTGTTTTAATTTTGGACTTCCAGCATCTGCGGTTTTTGGATTTTCATATTTTCTTTCTTCCATCACCAGAACAGACCAATCCATTAATTGCATGCAATAAAGTCCATAAACCATATCAACACTGGTCAAGTGATGTACTCATCCAGGCAAGTGGACAACATTACCTCACACTCCCACCTTATGTCTTGTATAGGATCGAAAAGCTTTGGATTGTCAAAATAAATTATTTGCCACAAGATATCCAGCTTGCACTCTGGTTTGGCAGTAGCTCTGTCAGCTCTTATAGATATAATATTTGTGGCCACTCCAATTTAGTTTTTGGCCCTGCCTTCAAACATAACGGAGATAGTGAGAATTTCCTGTCAGAGATTACCATTGCCTGTTGTGACATGAATGTTGCGTACCATTCATCAACATATGCATGAAAGTTGTCTAGGTCTTGTTCCAGCCTGGATGCATTAGATCATTTGCTGAGAATTGACTACATCGTACAAAGAACATCTTCATTTCCGACGTAATGGAAATGGATCTGATGCTGTTAAAAGCGGCTATGCACCGGAGAGTTGGAATAAATGTCTTTAATGATATTGTAGATTCACTAGACTGGTTCCAGGGATAGAGAGTTTATAGTGATAGGGACCCAAGCAGAGCTGGAGGTTTCAACCCAAAACATAAACTTTTCCTACAGACACGTTTACATGTCTTGTACAAGAATTTCACTGTTCTGTTTTGGGATATATGACAATACAATACTCTTGACTCTTGCGGTATTATTCATGTAATTTCTGTAATTTGGAAGAATGGAGATTTCATTCCTTGGGTTATTCAAGCTAGATTAGGAAGAATGTCTGATAATTCAAATATCACGTAAAATGTATTAACTGCAAAGCATAAAAGGTCTTAAAGGAACATCAACGATGCTTTATATCATATTCTTAGGTTATACCATTAACATTAAAAGACTGTGTTCATGTTTAATTTCTCCAATTAGAATAGTTAACTCAGAGATGCCAACCTTCCAGAGCACAAATCAGTAATTTGGAGACAAAATCAGTAATATTTTGCGCGAAGCAATTTTTTTTCTGCATGATGGCAAGCGCGGCTCCCACAGGCAAGCGATAGCGCATAATGTTAACATTAACATACCTGTATGTTCATTAGTTGGTATTACATAAACATGTATTAACTCACCATTGAAAATGCTCTATTGAAAGACTGGATGAACGAGTTCATTATCAATATGTCTTGATATGTTTATACACACTCACACATATATACGCGCACACACACACACACACACACACTCACACACACAGACACACTCACACAGACACACTCACACACACACACTCACACACACAGACACACTCACACACACAGACACACTCACACACACAGACACACTCACACAGACACACTCACACACACAGACACACTCACACACACAGACACACTCACACACACAGACACACTCACACACACAGACACACTCACACACACAGACACACTCACACACACACACTCCAGTGATGGAAATGGGTTTAGGAACTAAGGGTACTCTGGGTCCGTGAAGCTGAGGTTGGGAAGGAGGGGGGGGGGGGGGGGGACTCTGTCTCTGTCTGTGTGTGTGTGTTGGCTGCAGCCATCGTCTGCTTTAGTGAGGGAAGCAGGTCGGTGATTGATCAAAAGGCCCCTAGGAGACTGTCTGATTGGCTGCCAAGTGACCAGCGCATTATGTGATTGGACACAATGCCCTTGGAGACGGCGGCTGATTGGGCGGGAGGAGACCGATTTATTGATTGGACGGGAATTTTAAGGGTAGCTGGTCGGTGATTGGACGCAACCCCCTTAGAGACAGTCGTTGATTGGCCACCAAATAATCGGGCGCAAAAAAATAAAAATAGGAAAACAATAAAATCAAAATTACGATTTAAATCGGAAGAATATCATGCCTGATCTGCAGCAAAGATACTAGTATCCGCTCTAGTATCTTTGATCTGCAGTTCCTTCCTATTGAAGAAGAACCCTGGCCCGAAACAACTCGTAATCCATTCCCTCCACAGATGCCGCGAAGCCCGCTGAGTTCCTCCAGCACTCTGTGTTTTTTTATTTAACTCTTGAAATTTAAGTTAGACATACAGCTGGAGTAACTCAACGGGACAGGCAGCGACTGGAGAGAAGACTCTTTTTCAGACTGAACTGAACTCTCGTCGGTGAGAGTACTTGTGATTATCTGCAGAAGGATCTCGACCAGAAAAGTCATCCACTCCCCAGAGCCGGCGCCCGTCCCACTGAGCCACCCCAGCCCCCCCACCCCCCTTATAATTTCCGTACTTTTTCTATAGCTGCCACCCATTTGATGTCATCCTGCACCCTGCTCCTGGTCCCGGCCCGCGCCGATCTGCGTGTGTGCGTGTGTGTGTGTGTCGGAGTCTGAGCGGAGAAGCGCCGGCACCAAGAGTGAGTGAATGCATGGACAGACGGACGAAAGCAACCATCGTAGAGCGCAATAGGTGACATTTTGGGCAGAGACCCTTCTTCAGACTGACAATCAAGGGAAAGGGAAACGGGAGGCATATCTTCCATTCGTTTGTCCTTAGTGCCATCTATATCTATTGTTCCTCTTTCCCCTGACGGTCTGAAGAAGGGTCTCAATCCGAAATGTCATCTATGATCGTTGATCATTCCTTTCGCCCGTCTGTCCGATTGTTCGCTCGTCCTTGGATTAAGTAGCGCAGGATAAAGCTGGGAATTCATGCACAGGATGGAAACTGGAAACTGGAACGTAGGAGAACGTCGTCCCTCTGCGTACCCCCCCATTTCCATCACTGGCACTCACACACACACACTCACTCACACACTCCCAAACACACACAACAAGTATGTGCTAACTTAAAATCGGCAAAATCCGGGGGGGGAAAAAAAAAATAAAAAAAATCCAGGATTTACGATATGAAAATCGTACCGCCCGTAATTGGCCAATTTTCCGTAGAAATTACGGGAAATCCGTACCAGTTGGCATCTCTGTTAACTGCACAAGTAATTACAGAACTTTCAAATTGACAAAATCAGTTGGATTTTTGAGCTGGTTTGTATTATTTATTCATGGTGAAAGGATAAGTATCACTGTTAATGATGGTGAATGATCATTGAATAATCACACCAATTGGCACCCATTAGGATGTGACCAAATTGGGATACTGGCTGCTTATTTTGGATTATGTAAAACATATGACATTTTCTGCATGTGCTAAAGTTCTCTCTGTAACTTCTACATACCTGATTATTTACCAGCTCAGGTAACGTGGGTTTAAATTCCTTCATTGCTTTCTGAATCGTGTCATTGTATTGATCTCCGCACGCCCGCAGACACTGAGCTACCTTCAAAATCTTCTCATCCTCCGAAATAGGATCTGTATGCAATATAAATGAACCAGGAAACAAATAAATTCTCTCCTAATTTATATCTCAACAGGATTGCATTCAAACTTGTGGAAGTCATGCCAATAAGTGAATACTATTTTGTATTGTGCCCCAAGTCAGGACCTAGCTTGGGATTCACCCATGACAACAATTACTCTAGAAGAATAAAGAGATGTATCATGTAAGCTACATCGCCAAGTTTATCTTCAGAGCATTGCTAATGGGACTGCAGCCAAACTGCTATGACAATGGGGGAGGATTACCATAAATGCCTGTCTTGCAGGTGACAGCTATACCACACAAACTTATATACCTGCCTGGATACATCTATATGTTATACATATTAAGAGCTTTGCCATTTGCCAGGACCCAAATCCAACCTACATTACCCAAATGCACCAGTTTACTCTCACATCTCAAAGATGTGCAAGTTAGTAGATAAACTGACCACTGTAAATTGTCCTTGTGGGTAGATGAGTTACTAGAAAATAGGGTGAAGTGTGTCAAGAGTGCCTAATTGTCATATGTACCAACAACAGAACAATTAAATTCTTGCCTGCAACGGCATAGGCCTGTAATACAATACCATGAGATAATATATAAGCAAAGATTAAATTAATGTACAGCCCCAATACTAATGCAAACAAAATCCAAAAGTCCTTAGTGCAACCAAAGGCAGCCCATAGCTCATAGGTTAGTGTTGAAAAGTCTGATGATTGTTGGGAAGCAGCTGTTCTTGAACCTAGTGCTCATGCATTTCAGGCTCCTATACATTCTTGCTGGTGGTATAAATGAAATGAGAGGTGGCCTTTGATGATGCCGGCTGCTTTTTAAGATGATAGTCAAATAAGTGTGTGGTTAAAATAAACTTATCGACTAGCAAGGTGTAGGACTTGTAACAACTGTAATCTGTGAACAAAGTAGCCTTGAAAACTACAACCGGACTCCGAGTGTAATTAAATAATACGTTCTAACAGATCTCTTCTATAGTGGAAAGGTCAATACTCTTAATGGACCAGGAGATATCCACCACTTGTGGAGAATTAGGGCAGCACAGTGGAACAGTGGTAAAGTTGTTGCCGTACAGCGCCAGAGACCCGGGTTCCATCCTGACTACGGGGGCTCACTGTGCACAGTTTGTACGTTCTCCCTGTGACTTTGTGATTTTCTCAGGGTTATCCGGTTTCCTCCCACACTCTGAAATGATAGAAGTCTGAAATAAAACAGACAATGCTGGATATATTCAAAAGCATCTTTGAAGAAAGTTTACATTTCAGGACCAACAACTAAATGCAGTGCACTATTTTGTATAGAATACTACGAAAAGCTGAGTCACTGCCGGGCTGCTAAGACCCACCAGGACTGACTAACCATTGGTCATTGGAGAGACAAGAATTTGTCAAGCATGCAGAGGGGGCTTTCTGCTGGATTCCAAATAATAGCTCTCCCCATTGATTGTGAGGGATTGGTTAGCTGGCACTAGTCTACCTAGGACTATAAATCATTTGAAAATCACCTCGATCAGTGGACAGTTCTGCATCAAAATAGCAGTTGTGAAATCTGAGCAAGTCATTTGGGACTGGGGGTAGAAACAGATACAGAGTTGGGTGATCCCAACTTACATAACATCTGATTTACACAGAGTTCATGGTACCCTTATGTAAGTCAGGGGATGTCTGTATATGAATATTTGGAGGTTGTGGCTCCAAGACAAAGCTATGGAAGATATTCTTGGGGGTTACATTTGAGGTGGAAATTACGTTGCCGGTAGCATGATGATTAAGTTACGAGATTAGGGGCCTGGATCATTATCAGGAAGCAAACGTTTGAAAACCATAACAGAAGCTAGGAAATGTAACCATATTTTTTAAATTAAATTTATCATTGTGAATGGACAATAAACTGAAAAGGATGCAAAAAGAAGACATTTGATTATGTTTGCTCTGGAGGGTTTGAATTATGGGGAAAGACTGGTCCTTTTCTCCCCATGGACCTTAGGAAGCTTAACCTTACAGATATTATAAAATCATGAGGGGCACAAATATGGCAAATAGCCAGTTTTTTCTTTAGGATAGGGGAGACTAAAACTGGAGCACACAGTTTTAATGCAAGAGCAGAATACATAACAAGAACCCGAGAGGCAGCTTTTTCCACACAGTGCATATATAAAAGCGAGCTGCCAGAGGAAGTAGTTGAGTTTGGTACAATTATGACATTTTACTTGGACAGGTACACAGATAGGAAAGGCTTAAAGGGATATAGTTTGACATCGAGCTCAAAATATAATTTGTAAGAAGGAACTGCAGATGCTGGTTTAAACCGAAGATAGACAAAAAGCTGGAGTAACTCATGAAGGCTGATGTTTCGCCTTCAGAAAATCCAGGTAAACAACATCCACTGACTCCTTTGTCTATCCTGCTGTTTACTTCCTCAAACAATTCCAAAAGATTAGTCAGGCAAGATCTCCCTTTCACAATACCATGTTGACTTTGGCCTACTTTATCACGAGCATCATGGCGGTTTTTATCCACACAAGGAAACATACATTATGGCAGAACTACAAGTTTAGGGGGGTTGCACATAAGGTAATCGGGTCAAAGGGCGTGAACACGTACCAGCTCAATCCATGTGGAGGACATGGCAGCTTCCGGCATATACAACGAATACCAAAACGCGTACTTTCTTACCCGTTAAAAACGCTGAATAGGTCATTTTCTGCGCTATAAATAATTGTGGAAATCGGGGTAAGCATGAAAGACAGTTATCCTACTTCAGAATTGCAAAAGTGAGGAGAAATGATGGTAGAGAGAAGCGAGAGCTGAAGGGACAACAGCTAAAGTACTTGGCGAACATTGGGCGTGCAGATATCGAGATTGAAAATACTGGAAATTATCGCGTTTGCTCACTGCATTTCATCAACAGTAAGGCATTATTTGTGTTTTTTCTTGATTCCTTTGGTTTATAAAGTTTCAGAAGTGATAAATCTGGCAGCAAAATTTAAAAAATTCCAGTTGGTGTTGCGTGGCAACAGTATGGGTCATGGGTCGTGATCCGACTGCCGTGCATCCTCCCTATCGCAACACCGATTTATTAGCTGAGGAAGGAATTTGGTGGTTATCAGAAGGTATCGTGCCCATGTTTAACCTACAAGCATGAGGGATTTTTGAGTCAATTGAGCATGCCAAGGTTTATCCACTTACACACTACTGTGCTGCCACCCTGCGGCAGCATGTAATCAGCAATCTGGCATACTAAGGTATGACTCCGTACGTCAGCCAGTGGCTTGGAGAGCAAGCTAACTGGTTGCATCACAACCTGGTTGAGTAACATAGTAAAAAGCTGCAGGGTTAGGCCATTTGGGCCTTTGCGTCAGCACCGCCATTCAATATGATCATGGCTGATCATCCAAAATCAGTACCCATTCCTGCTTTTTCCTCCATAACTCAAACACGCAAGAACAAGGAAGGCTGCCACGAGAGGTGGACACTGCCATCATGGATACTGCCCGCCTCAAAAATCAAAGGGATGAATAGAAAGCGTTGCTTCATGAAGGCGGCTAATATCACCATAGACCCACACCACCCTGGCCACACTCTCATCTTGTTTCTACAATCAGGGAGAAGGTATAGGAGCCAGAGAACCTTTACGTCTAGCTTCTTCCCACTAACCATCAGGTTCTTGAATGACACTGCACAACCCTATTTCAGCACCAAGCTTTGTATAAACTACTGCATACTTTGGCTTGCACTATTATTGTCTGGTTACCTAGTTTAACTGATGAAAGTACAATCAATAATACAATAAATTATTTGTTGTGTTGTTGCGTATTATGTGCCTATAAAGCTGCAGCAAGAATTTAATGGCCACATACACAGAGACCAGAACAATTAAGCACTCTCGACTCTTCAATATAGCAGTCATGGTACAACGGGTGAGCTAAAAGGCCCAGGCATTTCAGAAAGCGATGTATCATTGAATTGGGACGCACGAGTTAGGATCACCAGGATTTATTTATTTTGAGTTTATTGGTGATGTAAATTCTACTTCTCCTTTTAATTTGTAGATTGAAAACTGATTTGAAATGACTCTGCATTTAGGGTCGAAAATAGAGAACTACAAACAGTAGCATGCAAACAGAAGTGTACTGCAGACAGCCCTGATGTGAATATAGTGTGCTACATGTTTGAACTGCGTATAAATCAAAGAAGCATATTATAAAAGGACACAAAGTGCTGGAGTAACTCAGCAGACATGTTGTCTGGAGAATATGGATAGGCGACGTTTCAAGTTGACACCCTTCTTCAGACTCATGTTATGTTCTGGAAGTTACTGCTGTAATTTCTACATGGTGAACCCAAAATGTACAAAAATGGCCTTTATTAAAATCTGACAATGTGCACTTTAAGCATATGTGATTTTTTTTTCTATTACAAATATTGTGGAGTATAGTGGCAAATAAATAAATGATGGGTCTTTGTCCCCAAACATTATGGAGGGCACTGTATCTATGTAAAAGGTCTTACTGAAATAAGGGATCCTGGTGAAACCGTTTACCCTACCTTAGAAAATAAGTACTTCTGAAGGACACCACCAAAGTTCACGGGATCAATGAAAACCTGGAATTGAGCGGTTTGTGCGATAACGAGAACAAGTGGATAGAGATTATACTCCCCTGAATGTAGTAAATGCACCAATGACATATTCTCTAGTCAAAGTATCTCAAAACAAATGTTCAGCCATTCAGGACAGAGATAAGAAATCCCTCCAATGTGACGGTGTTGGTAATTCTTCATCAAGAGGACTGTGCAAATTGAATCGCTGGGCATATTTAGACAAATCTTGATGGATATTTGCTTACTAAGTAAATAGAAAGAATATGTGGTTCATGCAGGAAAGTGCATGAACCAATATGGTGAAAAAATATTAACTTTGATTCCGTTTTTACTTTCCCGATTAAAATCTGGGATTTAGAATTGAGGGCTGCAGGGATAGTGCAGGAAAGTGGCAGCAAATTTAAAAAGTGATGGTTGTGAATTGTGAGGAGGCGAGGTAAATAACTGATCCCTGCTTCTATCCACTCTCTCTCTGCCACAGATACTTACAACTAGTATTTGATGTGCAACAACACCTTCAAGACTTACTCTGGCCCCAGCCTCCCCATTTCACATCCACCTTCCCCCTGTTCCTCTTCTCTCTTTTTTGAATTTTTTGAAGATGTAACTAGGAAAATGGACAAGGGAGAGCCAGTGGATGTAGTGTACCTGGACTTTCAGAAAACATTTGATAATGTCCTTAGGAGATTAGTGGGCAAAATTAAGGCACATGGTATTGGGGGTAGAGTGCTGACATGGATAGAAAATTGGTTGGCAGACAGGAAACAAAGAGTAGGGATTAACGGGCCCCTTTCAGAATGGCAGGCAGTGACTAGTGAGGTACCGCAAGGCTCAGTGCTGGGGCCGCAGCTATTTACAATATACATCAATGATTTGGATGAAGGGATTCAAAGTAACATTAGCAAATTTGCAGATGACACAAAGCTGGGTGGCAGTGTGAACTGTGAGGAGGATGCTATGCGAATGCAGGGTGACTTGGACAGGTTGGGGAGTGGGCAGATGCATGGCAGATGAAGTTTAATGCGGATAAATGTGAGGTTATCCACTTTGGTAGCAAAAACAGGAAGGCAGATTACTTTCTAAATGGTGTCAAGTTGGGAAAAGGGGAAGTACAACGGGATCTGGGGGTCCTTGTTCATCAGTCAATAAAAGTAAGCATGCAGGTACAGCAGGCAGTGAAGAAAGCGAATGGCATGTTGGCCTTCATAACAAGAGGAGTTGAGAATAGGAGCAAAGAGGTCCTCCTGCAGTTGTACAGGGCTCTAGTGAGACCACACCTGGAGTATCGTGTGCAGTTTTGGTCCCCTAATTGGAGGAAGGACATTCTTGCTATTAAGGGAGTGCAGCATAGGTTTACAAGGTTGATTCCCGGGATGGCAGGACTGTCATATGCTGAGAGACTGGAGCAGCTGGGTTTGTACACCCTGGAGTTTAGAATGATGAGAGGGGATCTCATTGAAACGTATAAGATTGTTAAGGGTTTGGACATGCTAGAGGCAGGAAACATGTTCCCAATGTTGGGGGAGTCCAGAACCAGGGGCCACAGTTTAAGAATAAGGAGTAAACCGAACGGAGACGAGGAAACACTTTTTCTCACAGGGAATTGTGAGTCTTTGGAATTCTCTGCCTCAGTGGACAGTGGAGGCAGGTTCTCTGGATGCTTTCAAGAGAGAGCTAGATAGGGCTCTTAAAAATAGCAGATATGGGGAGAAGGCAGGAACGGGGTACTGATTGGGGATGATCAGCCATGATCACATTAAATGGCAGTGCTGGCTCAAAGGACCAAATGGCCTACTCCTGCACCTATTGCCTATTGCCTCTTCGCAGAATGTGGATTTGCGAAGAGGTTGTGGGGAATGACAAGGATCATAACTTGTGACTCTGAAGCTTGGTGTACCTAATGCCAAGGCTCTGTGGGGAGGGGTCACAGTCTAAGGTTCTTTCACAGCTTGACATCGAGTCCAGTGGAGACACCGCTCAAACAAGGGAGCGGATATCACCTGGCCGGGGACAACAATGACATGGGTGTCAGAAGAAACTGAAGATGCTGGTTTAAACCGAAGATAGACACAAAAATCTGGAGTAACTCAGTGGCTCAGGCAGTATCTCTGGAGAAAACAAACAGTAGAAATCCTTCCTCAGGTAAAAGGATGGCTGGTTTAAGGATAGTTACAGACCCTACTCAATATGACACTAATGGATGATTTGACGCTGCAAACATGGAAAGTGTTTTTGCACTGTTCTTGTTTTGGATATATTTTTAAAATTTGAAACAAAGTTTGTTTTTGGAACCCCTCTTCTCTTCCTCCATGTTCCCTGCTCCGTTGCCACCTCTCCTCCCACTACAGTCTCTCCCCCTCCCAAAGAACCAACGAAGGCAACCTTCCCTCTCACACTGCTCACAGGGGGCACCTTTAAATCGGGGAATTGGGGTGGAGAGTGTTGTACATGGCTGTGGCTTGTTACAGGTACTTGAGCCGGTTCACAGTCTCGCCAGCAATGTTCCACGTCCAAATGCAGTGTGAGAGGTTGCAGGCCCTGTTCGACCTGCTGAAGGGGCTGTTCCTCAAGTATTGGCTACATTTTAGCCTCACGCACCTGATATTTGGGCACAGAGGTGAGAGGGTCGGGGGGGAGTCTCCCTGTCGGTCTGTCCCTGGGCTTGGCCAAGATGGCCATTCGCGGGTCCAGGCAGCGGGTAGTCGGTGGCCGCACTGGGACTGGCTACCTCCCCCCGTGCCCCTGGAGAGGGAACACCGCGGTGTCCATGGAGACTTCGGAGGCCTTCGGTGAACGCTGGTCGGCGCGGGAAGTCGAGTACATCGTTGATAAAGTTGGCGATATATTTATTTGATGACCGTTTGTTTATAAACTGCTAATATAAGCAGCCTGTGATTGTGTTAATAGTCTGTATGTTTATTTCATTGGTTTTTGAACAAAAGTATTTGTATAATTTTAAAATATTGGCATCGGGCGCGGATATCAATCCACTCCCCGCTAGGCCGACAACCGACGGCGGGCCGCACCTACCTGGGCAGTCCGTCTCCAGCAAGCCCCAGGAATCCTGGTCCAGCAGGTGTTCGATGATGAACGCCGTCTGCTCCCATAGGTCGCGCATGATGCGGCTGTGCCGGAGAGGAGAGGAGAGGAGAAGCGAGGCGCCCGCCTCAAGCAACGAGCCGGAAGCTGCACCGCTGGTGCCGGGCAGCGTCCCCTGCCCTGCCCTGCCCTCTAACCTCGCCGGCCACGCCCCCGGGACCGACCTCTCCCGCACTGAGCGCCAGCCCAGAACTGGCCCCGCCCCCAAACGGAGCTCCAGCCCGGCCACGCCCCCCCCCCCCCCCCCCCGCCGAGCTCCAGCTCGCGCTCGCGCTCGAGCACGAAAACGATTCCCGCGCTGATCTCGAGCGTCCACGTCGCCCTCGCACCTTCTTCCCAATTTTTGCCTAGTCCCCCCCCCCTGATCATTGCCCCGTTCCCATCGTTTTCTTCTTCCTCATGTTTCCCCCTCCTTTGTTCCACTACTCATACCCCATTTGCCCACATCCACATTGACAACACCCATTATTCAACCTCGCCCTCCAACGATTCCCTTCCTTCGCCACCTCATCCTCACTTCCCTGAGATGGAGGGGGAGGGGGGGGGGGGTCTTATAGAAACATATATACAATTATAGAAGGACTGGACAAGCTAGATGCAGGAAAAATGTTCACAATGTTGGGTGAGTCCAGAACCAGGGGCCACAGTCTTAGAATAAAGGGGAGGTCATTTAAGACTGAGCTGAGAAAAAACCTTTTTACCCAGAGAGTTGTGAATTTATGGAATTCCCTGCCACAGAGGGCAGTGGAGGCCAAATCACTGGATGGATTTAAGAGAGAGTTAGAGCTCTAGGGGCTAGTGGAGTCAAGGGATATGGGGAGAAGGCAGGCACGGGTTATTGATTGCGGACGATCAGCCATGATCACAATGAATGGCGGTGCTGGCTCGAAGGGCCGAATGGCCTCCTGCACCTATTTTCTATGTTTCTATGTTTGCCATGCTCATCGGCCATTCTAATCTATACTCTCCCCTTCACTGCTTCCATCTTCTCCCATCCCTATCCTTCATACCCAATTATCCCCTGAATGTCCCCTTTCCCATCCGTGCTCTGTCGTCCTATACTACACCCGACCCTCAACCCCTTCATCTGCACTCCATCCAGCCCCCTCCATTCATTCCAACTGCTTCCATCAACTGTGCTTCCATCCCTATCCCCTTCCTCCGTTTCACATGCTCCCTACTATCTCACCTCCCTCCATAGTTTTTCCTCTCACTCCATCTCCATTGCTAAGGGAGACACAAACAATCTGGAGGATGCAGTGGGAGGGAGGAACTGAAGGGAATCCACATTAGTCATAAATGGTGTTAGGTAAACCATTGGGACTGAAGGCAGACAAATCCCCAGGGCCTGATGGTCTGCATCCCAGAGTACTTAAGGAGATGGCCCGAGAAATTGTGGATGCAATGGTTAAGAAAGAACTGCAGATGTTGGAAAAATTGAAGGTAGACAAAAGTGCTGGAGAAACCCAGTGGGTGAGGCAGCATCTATGGAGCGAAGGAATAGGTGACGTTTTGGGTCGAGACCCTTCTTCAGACTGATGTGGGGGGGGGGGTGGGGGAAGAAGAAATGAAGAGGCGGAGACAGTGAGCTGTGGGAGAGCTTGGAAGGGGAGGGGAAGGAGGGAGAGAGCAAGGACTACCTGAAATTGGAGAAGTCAATGTTCATACAGCTGGGGTGTAAACTGTCCAAGCGAAATATGAGGTGCTGCTCCTCAAATTTGCAGTGGGACTCACTCTGGCCATGGAGGAGGCCCAGGACAGAATTCGGAATGGGAACGGATTCGGAATGGGAGGGGGAGTTGAAGTGCGGGGCCACTGGGGATCAGGTTGGTTAATGCGAACTGAGCATAGGTGATGGGCGAAACGATCACCAAGCCTGCGATCGCCGATGTAGAACAGCTGACACCTTGAGCAGCGGATGAAATAGATGAGGTTGGAGGAGGTGCAGGTGAACCCCTGCTTCGCCTGGAAAAACTGCTTGGGTCATTGGATGAAGTCAAGGAGGGAGGTAAAGCAACAAATGTAGCATTTCCAGCGTTTGCAAGGGAGAGTACCAGGGGAAGGGGTGGTTTGTGTGGGAAGGGACGAATTTTATTTGGGAGTTACGGAGGGAGCGTTCTCTGCGGAAAGCCGAAAGGGGAGGAGATGGGAAGATGTGGCCAGTGGTGGGATCTCGTTGGAGGTGGCGAAAATGTCGGAGGATTATCTGTTGTATGTGATGGCTGGTGGGATGGAAGGTGAGGACAATGGGGACTCTGCCCTTGTTACGAGTGGGGGGGATGGGGAGTGAGAGCGTAGGTACGGGATATAGAGGAGACCCTGGTGAGAACCTCATCTATATTCGAAGAGCGGAACCCCTGTTACCTAACTCTTCTCTGATGCCCTGATTTGGAACACTTCATCCTGGGTGCTGATGTGGCGTAGACGGAGGAATTGGGAGTAGGGGGATAGAGTCCTTGCAGGAAGCAGGGTGGGAAGAAGTGTAGTCCAGATAGCCATGGGAGTCGGTGGGTTTCTAGTAGATAGTGAGGTCTAGAAACGGTAGGGAGACGTTGGAAATGGTCCAGGTGAATTTCAGTGCCGGATGGAAGCAAATGGTGAAATGGATGAAGTCAGTGAGTTCTACATGGCTGCAGGAGGTAGCACCAATGCAGTTGTCAATGTAGCGGTGGTAGAGTTCGGAGATAGGGCCACGATACGCCTCGAACAAGGATTGTTTGACTTACCGTACAAAGAGGCAGGCAAAGCTGGGGCCCATGCACGTGTCCATAGCTACGCCTTGGATTTGGAGTCAAAGGAAAAGTTGTTGAGGGTAAGGACCAGCTCCGCTAGGCGGAGGAGAGTATTTGTAGATGGAGATTGGTTGGTTCTTCGGTTGAGGAAGAAACGGAGGGCTTTAAGACCCTCTGGATGGGGGATGGAGGTGTAGAGTGACTGGACATCCATTGTGAAGATGTGGGAATGGGGGCCTGGAACACAGAATACCTGGAGGAGACAAAGAGAGTGTGAGGCGTCTTGGACATAGGTAGGGAGGGATTTGACCGGGGTATGGGATGGAGTCGAGGTATGTGGGAATGAGTTCGGTGGGACAAGAACAAGCAGAAACAATGGGTCTGCCAGGACAGTCAGGTTTGTGGTGTTTCGGGAGAAGGTAAAATCTGGCCGTGCAGGGCTGGGGAACGATGAGGTAGGAGGCTTGGGAGGGCAGGGAGCCAGAAGTGATGAAGCCAGTGATGGTGTTTGAGATAAGGCCCTGTGCTCGTCTGTAGGGTCATGGTCCAAGGATAAATAGGAGGAGGTGTCTGAGAGTTGTCGCCTGGTCTCAGACCGGTAGAGATCAGCGTGCCAGACTACCACGGCACCTCCCTTGTCGGCAGGATTGATCACCTAGTCGGGGTTGTTGAAGAGTGAGTGGAGGGGGGGGGAGGTTAGAGTGAGAAAGGGGAGTGGGGAAGTTGAGGCGGTTGATGTCCCGCCAGAAGGACCGCCAGCAAATTAAAAGGTCTAAAGCAGGTAGATGGCCATGAGGGGTTTCGTGTTCGTTTTCTAGGTCTGCATAAAACTTGAGAGTCTTCAGTTTACAACAGAAGTTTTTAATGCTTCACCAATTGCTGGCAGCAAGACAACTTCAAATGGCTGCAGCCACACACACACACACACACATACAGACAGGAGAGAACTATGTACACAACATCAAAGATACTAGAGGAGCCTTTGCTTTGCACAACATCTCCCTTTGTCTTGTGCAGCGCCACCTGCTGCACAGGAGGGGCAATGGGTCCTCCCACCCCAAACAGTCCACCAAACATCACATCCCTCCTTTCCAGTTTGAACTTCTCCATTTAGCTGGACCTTGCTTCACTCTCTTTTTCTAGCCTTTTTTGCGTTTCACGACCCTTGCTAGAGGCCCATGCACTGAGTTTTCCTCAGTGTTCTCTTTTGAAGAGATATCAGTATTTGATTTATCTATGCTGTTCTTTCGCCACTTGACTAGTTTTTCTCGGCGGTCGTCAGCGTTTTGGATGCGAACGCAATAGGTTCTCCCTTGCCGTTCGGCGCCATTTGTGAGATTACAGCTCCATGACCATACGGCGATGCATCGGCGGCCAGCGAGATCGGCTTTGATGGGTCATAGTGGACCAAACGCGTCTTCTGGGCGAGCATCTCCTTCTACCTGGTGAATGCACGATCACACTCTTTGGACCGGTGCCATTCAGTGTACTGTTTTCGCACTTGCTGATCATTTTGCAATCCGTGGTAGATGACAATGCCATAGTTGAGCCATTGTAGATCAAGGCGCTCATGTCAAGCTTGAAAGCATGGATGCAGTCGATGGCGCACAGGGATGTACCTTCTTTGCCAACGACGATCAGCGACAACATCTGTGTCATACCATTATAGGAAACAGCGACAGTGCATTTGCCTTTCGTGGGAATGGGCTGTCGTCCGTATCCGAAAAGATGTCCTGAACCACGAGCGACACAGCTGCACCAGTGTCCACCTGGAACTGTAGATCGACGTTCGAGACCCACAGCGAAAGCCTGTCGGTGATCGTAGACACACCGAGCACTTCAATAGGAATGGTCTCCACGATTTGGTCGACTGTGTTTTATGCTTTCTTGCCCTTTCTCAGCTTTCCTACGGATTGACACACTGCCTGGAAATTACCTTTCTGGTAACAGGCATAACAAACAAACTTGATATACGGGCACTCACGGTGATGATGAGCAGTCGAGCCGCACCGGTAGCAGGGTTTCGATACCCCACCCCACAGGGGAACGACTTTTCCAGTGACTCCAACTCTCCCGCCGAAAGGCCATTTTCGCAAAATCTCCCGCTCTCCCGCTTGAGATTTAATTTCTCCCGCCTTGGCTTTGTGTCTCCCACTTAAGATGTATTTTCTCCCGCTTGAAATGTTCTTTCTCCCGCCCAATCTCCTTTTTGAAAAGTGGAATTTAATTTTCATGCATTTCCACGGTGTATAAATCACCAAATGCGCACACGCGATACTACATACGTTTTAATGCATGTAGTGCATACATGTATAATATGCATGCTAGGCGCTCTACCCCCCCCCCCCCCGGCCCGCGTACGATACACACGGCACCGTGTACATAATGTAGCTCTATGTGCTTTAGCATGCACACTCCGATCCGACGCGACTCCGTGACCGTGGCCGTGGGCCTTGATGCAGTACGCGCGTGTTTTATGGTCCAGATTATCTAAGGTAGATGTAGATCGAGCGAAGCTAGCTCATACGTGTGTACGTGTATTATTAGCTACATACACGTAGCTACGTAGCTAGCTGCATATGCATGCATTGGGCCGGCTATGCACTTGACAGCCTAGACTAGACTTCAAGTTCTAGAGATCGAGTAAAGTCATGTCTGCCAAACGGAAGAATGCCGGAGGCGACGGCGAAGTACTAGAAGTACCTAGTAGTAGTATTAAAACTAAAAAGAAGTATTTGTGCTCATGGAAACCAGAGTGGTTTCGAAAAGACCGATTTCGTGGGCTGACTCCTCATCAGAAGGACACCAGCACCTCAACTGTTTTTGCACGTATTGTGTTACTACATTTTCCGTGAATCATGGGGGCATCAGTGATATGGTTAAGCATGTGAGCCTGGCAAGCCACCGTGCAAAACTCGATGCCGTCAAAAGAGAGGGCAGGCAGGCAAGAATGGTGGATTATTTTGGCCAATCGAAGGAGACTGATTCCTGTCAAGACAGAGTGACAAAGGCAGAAATCTTGTTCTGCCAGTGGATCGCCGAGTCTAACTTGCCATTCAGTCTGGGGGACAGTTTTACAGATTTATGCAAAGCAATGTTCCCAGATAGTGAGATTGCAAAACTTGACCAGCCATGCCACTGCTGCAATTCTCAGCTGCAAGGTCAATTGCGATGAGCCCAGCTACAAATTCATCCCTCCAAAAAAAAAAAAAGTTTGATAAGGGCAGCAAAGGTAGCAACAAGAAAATACAACCAAGAACATACTTCTGTCTAAAGAAAAGGAAGACAAGGACTATGGATATGGAAGACTTGCATATAAATATTATTAATAGTATGAATATATCATTAATATCATGAAGGTATTATTAGTATTATGTATTTTCAATTGTATAAAATATATAGTCTTAAATTTTAAAATTAACGATAATACAAATATTACTAGCAGTATGAATTTATCATTAATATTATGTATTTTCAATTATATAAAATATATAGTCTTAACTTTTAAAATCAATGATAATACAAATATTATTAAGAGTATGAATATATCATTAATATCATGTATTTTCAGCAATGCAAAATAATGTACAACTGGGAAAAACCTTACTCCAGAGATCACTGCTTTCTCTAATTCTCTCACATCTCTGTGGTAAGATGTTCCAAGAAACCAAAATGAAGAATCTTTATTAAGCAATTATATATGATTTGAAGCATTGGATTGTTACTAATTTAGTGTGCTCATATGTTCAAAAATAAGCCTAAGATAGCACCAGAGAGCATCTAGAACCCTAGAGCTTCCCGGCCGCAAGGGACTTCGCGCTTCCCGCTCGTGATGTGCGCTTCGCGCACATGAGTTTGGAGTCTCCAGTTTCCTAGGGGATCCAGGCGGGAGAATCTCCAGATCAGAAGGTGCTTGGGGTTGGAGTCTCTGCTTTTCTGAAACTGTCCCACCTTCTCCGGATTTGCTCTGGGTCGATCAACTGGTTTCTGCCGTTGCAGGAGAGAACTATGTACACAACATCTCCCTTTGTCCTGTGCAGCGCCACCTGCTGCATGGGAGGAGCAATGGGTCCTCTCACCCCACACAATCCACCAAACATTACAAGGGGGAGTCCAAAAGGAGGGGGTTCGTTGGAGACGGGAGAAGGGGTCATCACTAGGGGATTTGGACTTCCCATGGAAAATATGCTTGGACGCGGAGGCGACGGAAGAAGAGCTCCACATCGTGGCGGACGCGGAACTCATTGACGTGGGGACGGAGGAGAACAAAGGTGAGGCTTCTGTTGAGGACAGACCGTTTGGTATCAGAGAGAGTGAAGTCAGGGGGGGATGGTGAACACACAGCAAGGATGGGGGTTGGGGCCGGAGGAAGGCAGGTGAATGGACGGAGGCTGAGGCGATGTCTGGTAGGGGGGTGGAGGGTGGTCAGGAAGGAGGGGGGTATGAGGACTCTAGTGTGGGTGGGGAGGAGCTGGGATCGCATGGTACAGAGGGGAAGGGGAAGACCCAGTGGAACAAACACAGGTTCCACTGGATGCAATTGTGATAATTTTCCAATGTTCTCTCGACTCTGGATCAGTTCCTGTGGACTGGAGGGTAGCCAATCTAACTCCACTTTTTAAGAAAGGAGGTAGAGAGAAAATGGGGAATTATAGATATCGGTAGTGGGGAAGATGCTGGAGTCCATTATTAAAGCAACCATTGTTATAGCAGTGCATTTGGAAAACAGTGACGGTTTAGACAAAGTCAGCATGGATTTTTGAAGGGGTAATCATGCTTAACTAATCTTTTGGAATTTTTTGAGAATGCAACAAGTAGAATGGATAAGCAAGAGCCAGTGGATGTGGTGTATATGGACTTTCAAAAAGCCTTTGACAAGGTCCCACACAAGAGATTAATGTGCAAAATTAGCGCACATGCTATTGGGGGTAGGGTATTGACATGGATGGAGAACTGGTTTGGCAGATGGGAAGCAAAGAGTAGGGATTAACGGGTCCTTTTCAGAATTGAAGGTAGTGACCAGTGTTGGTCTCGGTTCTGGCACCCCAGTTGATTACAATATATATTAACGATTTAGACGAGGGAATTAAATGTAACATCTTTAAATTTGCAGATGACACAAAGCTGGGTGGCAGTGAGACCTGCGAGAAGGATGCTGTGAGGCTGCAGGATGACTTAGACAGGTTGGGTGAGTGGGCATATGCATGGCAGATGCAGTATAATGTGGATAAATGTGAGGTTTTCCCACTTTGGTGGCAAGACCAAGAAGGCAGATTATTATCTGAATGGTGTCAGATTAGGAGAGGGGGGGGGGGGGGTGCAATGAGACCTGGGTGTGCATGTACAGTCACTGAAAGTAAGCATGCAGGTACAACTGGCAGTGAAGAAAGCTAATGGCACGTTGGCCTTCATTGCGAGAGGATTTGAGTTTAGGAGCAAGGAGATCCTACTGCAGTTGTACAGGGCCCTGGTGAGACCGCACCTGGGGTATCTTGTGCAATTTTGGTCTCCTAATTTGAGGAAGAACATTATTGCTATTGTGGGAGTGCAGCATAGATTCACCAGGTTAATTTCTGGGATGGCGTGACTGACATATGATGAAAGAATGGGTTGACTGGGCTCGTATTCGCTAGAATTTAGGATGAGAGGGGATCTTATAGAAACATATAAAATTCTTGGAGGAGTGGACAGGGTAGATGCAGGAAAAATGTTCCCGATATTGGGGAAGTCCAGAACCAGGAGTCACAGTTTAAGAATAAGGAGTAGGCCATTTAGGACTGTATGAGGAAAAATCTTTTCACCCAGAGTTTATTGTCACGTGTCCCAGATAAGACAATGAAATAGTAAGATTAAACAAGAACTTACCAGTTTGAAGTTTGATCCTTATTTTATGAGGAGTGACGATGAGGGATTTTGTGAAGACCCCGCCAGCACGCATGCGCGACATTCTTCAAAGCAGCGGTGTGAAATCACAGATAGTAGAATTGACTGAAGATAGTAAGATGAAGATTAAGAGAACTAATATACCTTTTGTCCTTATAATAGAGGGTTGGGAGCGTGGGGCACGAAATCCCTCATTGTCACGCCTCATAAAATAAGGATCAAACTTCAAACTGGTAAGTTCTTGTTTAATCTTACTATTTTACTTCAGAGTCACGTGAGTGACTTTGTGAAGATTTCAAAGCTCTGTGATTTCATGCCCTGGAACCAAGTCCATGCTCACACACTGACGTAATAATTGATGGAGGAAGCATATTAACATATTTCAGACTCGAACAGAGCTAAAAAATAATAATGTTTTATTAATAACAAACAATAACCCCTAACTTCGGGGAATGTTTAAGAAACAGAACCCCAGCTTTTGGAATAGTGACACAGTGGCTGTCACAGCTAATTTAGCCAATTCCAAGGTTTTCCCCACAATCAGGATGTCATCAAGATATGCCATGACTATGTGGTTTTGTCTTCGTAGAGACGCCAATGCTGGTTTCAATATTTTGGTAAATAACCTGAGGGCTGTTGTTAGTGCATTAGGCAGTGCTCTATACTGCCACGACTGCCCCATCCAGACAAATTTCAAATATCTACGGTGATCTTTACGTATAGGTACTGAATAGTATGCATCTTTTAGATCGATGCAGGCCATGAAGTACCCTCTGGAAATCAGTTGTTTGGCAGTTTCAAATGTTTCCATCTTGAAGTGGGTATATTGCACACAGGTATTCACTTCAGTTAAATCAATAATAATACGACATCCACCATCTTTTTTGGTTTTGGTAAAGATGTTGGATACAAACGCAAGAGGTTCATGTTTGGTTTTCTCTATTACCCCCTTGGTATATAATCTGAATAGTTCTGCATGTCCTTCTACTTTCTCTTTTTGAGAAAGCACAAATTTTCAGCTAGGTACGTGTTGAACTGGAGGGAAGAGTTTGTTAATGAATTCAATTTCATAACCCTGAATACTGTGCAATATAAAGAGATCAGAAGTTATGGAACTCCATGCATCCCCAAACAGATGCAACCTACCTCCCACTTGTGAGGTTATGCATGCAGAATTCCCAAGGGAACCAGACCCACTCACCTCCATGGTTATCGGTGGGGCTTGGTCTTTCGTCCTTGGTTCCTGGGATGTGGTGGCGCTGTGGTGTGGGGTTGATGCGTTTTCTATGCGGGTCGCTCTGGGCCTTGGCCTAAAAAAGGCCTCTGTGGATGAGGTGCGACCTTTGGGTTTGCACCCGTCACCCTATCGGGGTGAAAGCGGGGCCTGTTGGATGTTGCGTAGGGATGCTGCCGTCGATACGCTGGTGGCCTGCTAGGGGAAGGTGGTTTTATCATGCCAACTGCTTTGGCTTCCTCATCTAGGTCCTTGATCTGTTTAGGCAGGTCATCCCCAAACAGCAAGTTCGGTGATAGCATAGCACTGGCTTTACACAACCCCGCAAATTTGGGGTTGAGCGTCGGACGGATTGAGCTTTTTCTGAAACAGTTGATCTCATATTGAGCGTTGCAGAGCAGGGCTAACGCATCCTGCTGCTCTTCCGTCATGTCCGCACCATCAATAGACCTGGAAAAATGCAGTAATCCCTGAGATCAGCAGTTTCAGAATTTTCTGAATTTTCAATTCTTGTGCCCTTATACCAGGGCGTATGTTCCCCCATATGGGTGTGTTGACGATGGGCACATTCAGCGACATGCAATTTTCCGGGGCCTGGTACTTGGCTGCGTTCTCGGATATTACCTGTTCCTGTAGTTGGTGAGTAGTCAGGTAATTGATGCTTGCCGCTAGCCGTGGCTGAAGTGGTTGTCCTTTCTGGGATGGCTGTGCAAATTTGGACATACGCGCGGGCCTGCCGCCAGTCCGTGATCTTCCGGACTGATGCGGCGGAAAGTCCGTGCCTGCCACTCCAGCGGGGCTACTCAACTTCTGTGCGTCTTTACCACCAGTCCGCAGTCTCCCGGACTGTCGCGGTGGAGAGTCGGGCCTGCAGTATGAACTGGGCTGCCCGATTTCCGCACTTTTTTGCCGCCAGTCCGTGGTCGTCCGGACTGAAGCGGTGGAGAGTCGGGGCCTGCCATATGAAGTCAAGTCAAAAAGTCAAAGTCAAGTCAAAAGTCAAAAGAGTTTATTGTCATGTGTCCCTGACAGGACAATGAAATTATTTCTTTGCATAGCACAACAGAACATAGTAGGCATTGACTACAATTTATATACGTAAATACACACATGAATGAATAAATTGATAAAGTGCAAATAACAGATGGAGGGGTATTAATGTTCAAAGTTTTGTCTGAGCCAAGTTTAATAGCCTGATGGCTGTGGGGAAGTTGCTATTCCTGAACCGGGTCGTTGCAGTCCTCAGGCTCCTGTACTTTTGTAGTCTTTTCCTCTCCAGGGCACTCAAGTTGCCGAACCAAGCCACGATGCAAGCGGTCAGCAAGCTCTCTACTGTGCACCTGTAGAAGTTAGAGAGAGTCCTCCTTGACAGACCGACTCTCCGTAATCTTCTCAGGAAGTAGAGGCGCTGATGAGCTTTCTTAATAATTGCATCTGTGTTCTCGGATCAGGAAAGATCTTCACAGATGTGCATGCCCAGGAACTTGAAGCTCTTAAAGCTCCGATACTTCTGATTTTGAACGGGGCTTCCCGACTCCCGGGCGGTCCTAACGCGTCCGCAGTTTTCTGGACTGCTGCGGTGGAGAGTCGGGGCCTGCCGACAGAACGGGGTTACCCGACTTCCGCGCTGCCTTCCCGGCCCGAGATATGGGTGCTGCCGAAAACTCAACGGCCAGCTCCGGGGAATCTGGCCGCTGAACTCGCTCCGAAGTCCCACAGTCTTCCATAGCATGCTTGGAAGCAGCCCTCTTTTTGCTTCGGGTTTTCTCCATCATGAAGTCTCTGTAAAAGATCAACAAATACAGAGCACCAACCAACTCAAGGTTAGTAAAAACTTACCTGATGGACCTTTTTAAAGCTGCCGGCAGAGGAGCTGCGCTGCCCCCCCCCCCCCCCCAGCTTGTCGATTGCAATGCGAGCGACGATATGTCGCGCATGCGTGCTGGTGGGGTCTTCACGAAGTAAAATTCATACTTTGCTTCAGCACAACAGAATATAGAAGGCATGAATACAGAACAGATCAGTGTGTCCATATACCATTGTATATATATATATATATATACACACACGAATAAATAAAAGAGATAAAGTGCAAATAAACTGATAATGGGCTATTAATGTTCAGAATTTTGTTTGAGTTGAGTTCAATAGCCTGATGGCTGTGGGGCAGAAGCTGTTTCTGAACCTGGCGTTGCCGTCTTCAGGCTCCTGTACCTTCTACCTGAAGCAGGCACGTGCCGTGAGTAATTACTCAGGGTAGGCAGTCAGCCGGCTTTAAAAAAAAAAAATCTTAAACCGCGCATGCGCAGATTGTTCTCTTCGTAAAAAATAAAAAATAAGTAACAATTCAATTTTATCAAGGCTTCTCAATCTCCATCATTTTCTAATCACTGAATGGGTGGGGGACGGAGGATTAAGGCAGGTGAAGAGATGGTGGGAAAAACGGGAGCACACCGGGACGTTGAATCAGTTGTCATCTTATTGAATGACAATACTAATTCAAGGGTCCATTAGGTGGGAGAGTTCCTTTCACAGCGTGTGGAGAATCTGTGCCAGGGGTTAAAGATGCGGGGAGGGCAGGAGTGTTGAAAAGGAGGAGGGTCAGAGATCATGTCAGACTCACTCACCGCTGCCGCAGCGCTCCGGGCACGGACAGCAGAACTGCCCACCACTTCCGAGTATAGAAGCAGCTCGGGTACGAGCGGCCGCCGGGACCCGACAACAGAACCGGCTGCCACTTCAGCGCCTTCTGCCGGCCCGCTCACCTCTGGCAGTTCTGTCCGTCTGAACATCTCTCACCTGCCGCTCGCCGGCTTCGCTCATGTCAACCGCATCCCGCAAATCCTTAAATTCCCACAGCTGAGTAACCTCAACTGGTCCCGTGAACGTGCTGTCGGAATTTAAAGATTTGCGGGATGCCGGCCGGCGAGCGGCAGGTGAGAGATGTTCAGACCGAGAGCACAGCCAGAGGAGACGGGGACTAGCAGACGGGGCTGAAGTGGCTGAAGTGGCAGGGTCCCGGCGGCCGCTCAAAGTCAGTCACCCGAGCTGCTTCCTTCCTCGGAAGTGGCGGCCAGTTCTGCTGTCCGTCCCCGGAGCGCTGCGGCAGTCGCCCAAGCTAATTCATTCCAAGGCCACAATAAAACCATACAGCAATTACAGCACGGAAACAGGCCATCTCCGCCCTTTTACTCCGTGCCAAACACTTACTCTCACCTAGTCCCATCTACCTGCATTCAGACCGGAGCGTGGCAAGTGGGTTACTGACCCCCGTCCCCTCCTTCACAACGCCAGACTCCCCAAACACTGTGAACGGATCTCTCCCCACCACACCCCGGGAAATACAGTATTTATAAAAATTAAGCACCAAGAAAAGCACTTACCACATTATTGGTACATTAAGTCCATTCTTCACTCTGTGTTTCCTGAGATACTATTAAAATAATGGCAATCCATATTCGAAAATCCCGCCAAGAAACTCGCGCTGGGCATGCGCAGTATACTGCTGCGCTATGCGCAGTGCTGCAAAGGCAGAATTTCTGCTGCCTTCAGCTCCCCTTGAAACTGACGTCTCAGGCAGCGCTGACGGCTGGTGGCTGCACAGCCCTTCCCGTGTTATAAGCGCTGTGGACGAAAGGCATGGAAAATTATGCCTACCTAAGAGATCCATCTCTTAGATAGGCATATTTCTCCATGCCTTTACTATTTATATTTAATAATTGCCATTTCATAATCTTAGTCAGGGTAGGCAGTGCCTACCTTGCCTACCCTGACGGCACGTGCCTGACCTGAAGGTAGCGGGGAGATGAGTGTGTGGCCAGGATGGTGTGGGTCCTTGATGATACTGCCAGCCTTTTTGAGGCCACGACTGCTATAGATCCCCTCGATGATAGGGAGGTCAGAGCCGATGATGGACTATGCAGTGTTTACTACTTTTTGTAGTCTTTTTCGCTCCTGGGCACTCACATTGCCGAACCAAGGCACGATGCAACCGGTCAGCATGCTCTCTACTGTTCACCTTTAGAAGTTAGAGAGAGTCCTCCTTGACATACCGACTCTCTGTAATCTTCTCAGGAAGTAGAGGCGCTTATGTGCTTTCTTTATGATAGCATCAGTGTTCTCGGACCAGGAGAGATCTTCAGAGATGTGCACGCCCAGGAATTTGAAACTCTTGACCCTTTCCACCATCGGCCCATTGATATAAACGGGACTGTGGGTCTCCATCCTACCCCTTCCAAAGTCCACAATCAGTTCCTTGTTTTTGCTGGTGTTGAGGGCCAGGTTATTGTGCTGGCACCATTTGGTCATTCGGTCAATCTCACTTCTATACTCTGACTCGTCCCCATCAGTGATATGTCCCACAACAGTGGTGTCGTCAGCGAACTTGATGATGGAGTTCGCACCATGACTGGCTATGCAGTCATGAGTATAGAGTGAGTACAGCAGGGGGCTGAGCACGCAGCCTAGAAGTGCTCCTGTGGTGATTGTTATTGACGCTGACACTTGTGAATCTGTGGAGAGTTGTGAGAGTCTGTGAGAGTTGTGACTCTGTGGAATTCTCTGCCACAGGAGGCAGTGGAGGCCAATTCATTGGATGTTTTCAAGAGTTAGATTTAGCTCTTAGGGCTAAGGGAATCAAGGGGTTTGGGGAAAAAGCCAGAATGGGGTACTGATTTTGGATGATCAGCCATGATTATATTGAATGGCGTTGCTGGCTTGCAGGGCCGAATGGCCTACTCCTGCATCTATTTTCTATGTTTCTAAGAAACATCCGGGACTTCCGATGCTTCACCCGCTGACTGGGACTTCCGATGCTTCGCCCGCTGACTGGGACTGGGACTGCCGATGCTTTGCCCGCTCTGGCCCGGAGACCGGGACTTCCGACGCTTCGCTCGCTAACCCGGAAAGGTGACTTCCGACGCTTCGCCCGCTGACCTGGACTCCACTCCCCGCGGGCCTCCACCTCGCCACTCCACCACCCACCAGCAGGCCGCAGCCGTCGCCTTACCGAGTCCCAGGCTCAGCCCGGGCCTGAAGTCTCCACGCTGCAGACCAAAGGGCTGCAGACTCTCAAACCACCCCTCCCCCCCACCAGACATCGCCTCAGCCTCCGTCCGCTCACCTGCCTTCCTCCGGCCATCGTTGCCATGTGTTCACCATCCTCTCTGATACCGAAAGGTCTGTCCTCAACAGAGGCCTCACCTTTGTTCCCCTCCGTCCCCACCTCAATGAGTTCCACGTCCGCCATGATGTGGAGCTCTTCGTCCGCCGCCTCTGCATCAAAGCGTTTATCCATGGAAAGGAGTCCTCACCCCCTAGTGATGACCCTTTCTCTTGTCTCCAATGGACCCCCTTCTCATGGACTCCCCTCATGGCCATCTATCTACCTGTTTTAGACCTTTTTATTTAAAAATGCCGGTGGGACATCAACCTCCTCAACTTCTCCACTCCCCTTTCTCATTCTAACCTCTCCCCCTCTGAACATAAGCCCCCACTCACTCTGCAACAACCCTGACTGGGTGATCAAACCTGCCGACAATGGAGGTGCCTTGGTAGTCTGGCGCGCTGATCTCTACCGGTCTGAGGTCAGGCGCCAACTCTTAGACACCTCCTCCTACCTATCCTTGGGCCATGACCCCACAGACGAGCACCAGGCCACTATCTCAAACACCATCTCAGACTTCATCACTTCCGGCTCCCTGCCCTCCTAACCTCATCGTTCCCCAGCCCAGCACTGCCCGATTTTACCTTCTCCCCAAAATCCACAAACCTGACTGTCCTGGCTGACCCATTGTTTCTGCTTGTTCTTGTCCCACCAAACTTATTTCCACATACTTTGACTCCATCCTATGCCCCCTGGTCAAATCCCTCCCTACCTATGTCCAAGACAACTCACACGCTCTTCGTCTCCTCCATGACTTCCTTTTTCCAGGCCCCCACTCCCTCGTCTTCACCATGGATGTCCAGTCATTCTACACTTCCATCCCCACCAGGAGGGTCTTAAAGCCCCCGTTTCTTCCTCGATCGCAGAACCAACCAATCCCCGTCTACAAATACACTCCTCCGCCTAGCGGAGCTGGTCCGTACCCTCAACAATTCCTTTGACTCCTCCCATTTCCTCCAAATCCAAGGTGTAGCTATGGGCACGTGCATGGGCCCCAACTATGCCTGCCTCTTTGTAGGGTACGTCAAACAATCCTTGTTCGAGGTGTACCGTGGCCCTATCCCCGAACTCTACCTCCGCTACATTGATGACTGCATTGGTGCTATCTCCTGCACCCATGCAGAACTCACTGACTTTATCTATTTCATTACTAACTTCCATCTGGCACTCGAATTCACCTGGACCATTTACGACATCTCCCTATTAGACCTCACTATCTCCGTTTCTAGACCTCGCTATCTCCATCGCAGGTAACAGACTACTGACCGACATCTACTACAAACCCACTGACTCCCATGGCTATCTGGACTACACTAGTTCCCACCCTGCTTCCTGTAAGGACTGTATCCCCTACTCCCAATTCCTCTGTCTATGCCGCATCAGCACGCAGGATGAGGTGTTCCAAACCAGGGCATCGGAGATGTCCTCATTCTTTAGGGAACGGGGGTTTCCCTCTTCGCCTATAGATGAGGCTCTCCCCATGCCCCCACTCGTAACAAGGACAGAGTCCCTCTTGTCCTCACCTTCCGTCACATGCACCAGATAATCCTCCGACATTTTCGCCACCTCAACGGGATCCCACCACTGGCCACATCTTCCCATCTCCTCCCCTTTCGGCTTTCCGCAGAGACCGCTCCCTCTGTAACTACCTGGTCAATTCGTCCCTTCCCACCCAAACCACCCCCTCCCCTGGTACTTTCCCTTGCAACCGCAGGAAATGCTACACTTGTCACTTTATCTCCCCCCTTGACTCCATCCAAGGACCCAAGCTGTCTTTCCAGGTGAGGCAGGGGTTCACCTGCACCTCCTCCAACCGCTTCTATTGCATCCGTTGCTCTAGGTGTCAGCTGCTCTACATCGCTGAGACCAAGCTTAGGCTTGACGATCGCTTCGCCCAACACCTCCACACAGTTCGCATTAACCAACCTGATTTCCCGATGGCTCGCACTTTAACTCCCCTCTATTCCAAATCCGACCTTTCTGTCCTGTGCCTCCTCCATGGCCAGAGTGAGTCCCATCGCAAATTGGAAGAGCAGCACCTCATATTTCGCTTGGGCAGTTTACACCCCAGCGGTATGAACATTGACCTACAATTTCAAGTAGTCCTTGCTTTCTCCCTCCTTCCCCTCCCCAGCTCTCCCTCAGCCTACTGTCTCCGCCTTTTCCTTTCTTCTTCCCGCCCCCCCACCTCCATATCAGTCTGAAGAAGGGTCTCGACCCGAAACGTCACCTATTCCTTCGCTCCATAGATGCTGCCTCACCCGCTGAGTTTCTCCAGCATTTCTGTCTGCCTTCTATGTTTCTATGCTCTTCTCCATCACATCTTGTGTTCACCTCCCCAAATCTCCCTATTCCTCATGCTTTAGCATTCACCATGGAGAGTCTTTATTGTGCACCTTATGATGGAAGCCATTCTGTGGTGTTCACAACTGTCAAAAAGAAAAGGAATGGGGAACTGGATTGATAGAACTGCTGCACTGTGAGTCGGTGTGGATCTGTTGGACCAAATAATCTGCTAGTGTGCCATGATAAGTAAGTGATATGGCTTATGGTTTACATAGGTGAACATAAATACAAACTTCAATGTAGTATGGTCTCCATATTGAAAAATCTTTTAATAGGTCAGCACAGGTGTAAATGGAGAAAAGATTCAATGTTAAAATGAAGAGTAGTAGTCCCTTAAAGCCTGTTGTGGCAGTTCACCAATATCATGGCTGATCTTATGCCTCTATGCGATTTCCAGCCCATATCACATATACCTTAAGTATCTTAACTACTATCCACCTCTTTGGTGACCCTCAGACTATCCTTGCTAGCTTTACCTTGCACTAATCGTTATTCCCTCTATACACTGTAAATGGCTTGATTGTAATCATGTATTGTCTTTCTGCTGACGAGTTAGCACGCAACAAAAGCTTTTCACTGTACCTCAGTACATGTGACAATAAACTAAACTGAACTGAACTGAATCCTCTAAATATCCAGAAATGTATTGATCTATGTTTTGAAATAATGTGATTAAGATTAGTTATTAAATGTATTGCATTGGTTATCTGTTGAAACTGATATATTTTACAAATATTACTAGATATTTGGGAGTCCAGAACCAGGGGCCACGGTTTAAGAACAAGTGGTGGAGGCCGGTTCTCTGGATACTTTCAAGAGAGAGCTAGATATAGCTCTTAAAGAAAGCGGAGTCAAGGGGTATGGGGAGAAGGAAGGAACGGGGTACTGATTGTGGATGATCAGCCATGATCACAGTGAATGGCGGTGCTGGGTCGAAGGGACGAAAGGCCTACTCCTTCACCTATTGTCTATTGTCTATCAAGATTCTTCAGATTTGTGTAGCTACTCATCTTTCACCTTGGTATCTAGATTGTGCCGTCTTGCTATCAGGTGCCCGCAAGGCACTGTGTTCTGAGATTCTGATACAGTGCAAGTGGTCAAGCAGAGGAGCGGGGGTGGGGACGGGAGGTGGGATTGGATGACAGCATAATCTCTCAATGACTTTAAAAATATTGTGCACAGGGAATAATTGTATCTTCACAAAAAAACCCACCTCATAGGATCATGGGTGATAGGTGTAGAATTAGGCCATTCGGCCCATCAAGTCTACTCCACCATTCAATCATGGCTCTCTATCTCTCCCTCCTAACCCCATTCTCCTGCCCCTTATGCCCTATATGTGCCTCAGCATCCTTCATTGTGGCAAGAGCAACAAGGTGATGCTTCCTTAATTTGAAATAAAACACAAATGCAGTTATAGAGAATGCCAACATTTATAAATACCTACTGGTGATTATAGAAACATTCAATTAGATTTCGCAAGGTGGAGATGACTGCAATCCAATTTTTTCAGAATAGCTAACTGTGCACCATGGCCAACACTCAACGATGGTCTTAGAAAATATCATTTTCAATGCCTTTGTCCAAATGATGAATCACATTATTTCTGAGCAATAATCTTTTTTTGCAGGGCGGTGGTGGTAGACAGCCATTGAGTGGATCTCTTGGATGTTTCTCACTCAATATCAATATTTGTCTGAAGGAAAGAAAATGTGATTAAACAGACGGAAATATGACGGCAGCCTTTCATGCTTTTCAACTATTGTATACATTTCTGCCTGTGTTTATCATTTGCAATCCTACTGTATCCTACCATGAATACTTATTTTAGTATACCTGGACCCCTTTCCTGTGAATTTTCCATCACCATATACATTACTTCATGTTTACAGGGAGGAACTGAAGGGAATTCATATTAGTCAGAAATAGTGTTAGGTGAACTGTTGGGATTGAAGGCAGATAAATCCCCAGGGCCTGATGGTCTGCATCCCATAATACTCAAGGAGGTAGCTCAAGAAATCGTGGGTGCATTGGTGATCATTTTCCAATGTTCTCTCGACTCTGGATCAGTTCCTGTGGATTGGAGGGTAGCCAATGCAACCCCACTTTTTAAAGAAAGGAGAGAGAAAATGGGGAATTATAGACTAGTCAGCCTTAAGGGCCTGTCCCACCAGCATGCGACGAGCGCGACCTAACGTGGTCGCTTGAGCCTTGCGGGGCTGGGCCCACTTCAATCACCGGAGCCATATGGAGTTGTGCGGGGCTAGTCCGGACATTGCACGGGGCTCCGAAAAACTGACACTGTCCAAAAATCCCGCGCGGCAACGGCCTGTCAGCCCGCAGGTGCATTGAGGTCGTACGTAGCACCTCGACGGGCGTACGCAGCGTCCTGACGCCGTACGCCTAGCGCGTGGTGTTGCACGATGACGTCACCACCCGGCGTGCCGTTGCGTGATGAAGTAACTGCCCGACGCCGTGCGATGTCCAAATTCAGTCGGCCCGCCTCCTGCCCAGCTGATTGGTGAGTATGATGTCGGGACCAGCTCCATACGGCTCCGCGGATGGAAGTGGGACCGGCCCTGCGAGGCTGTACGCCTCGAGCCACCACATTTGGTCGCGCTAGACGCATGCAGTCGCATGCTGGTGGGACAGGCCCTTTACATCAGTAGTGTAGAAGATGCTTGAGTCGATTGTTAAAGATGTTATAGCAGCGCATTTGGAAAGCAGTGACGGGATCGGTCAAAGTCAGCATGGATTTATGAAGGGGCTATCATGCTTGACTAATCTTTTGGAATTTTATGAGTGCAACAAGTAGAATGGAAAGCGAGAGCCAGTGGATGTGGTGTATTTTTGAGGATGTAACAAGTAGAATGGATAAGGGAGAGCCAGTGGATGTAGTGTATCTGGACTTTCAGAAAGCCTTTGATAAGGTCCCACACAGGAGATTAATGGGCAAAATTAGAGCACATGGTATTGCGGGGAGGGTATTGACATGGATAGAAAATTGGTTGGCAGACGGGAAACAAAGTGTAGGAATTAACGGGTCTCTTTCGGAATGGCAGTTAGTGACTAGTCGGGTGCCGCAAGGCTCAGTGCTGGGATCCCAGTTATTTACAATATATATTAATGATTTAGACGAGGGAATTAAATGTGACATCTCCAGGTTTGCAGATGACAGAAAGCTGGGTGCAGTGTGCACTGCTATGAGGATGCTATGAGGCTGCAGGGTGAGTTGGATAAGTTGTGTGAGTGGGCAGATGCATGGCAGGCGCAGTATAATGTGGATAAATGTGAGGTTATCTACTTTGGTGGCATGAAGAGGAAGGCAGATTATTATCTGAATGGTGTCAGATTCGGAAAAGGTGAGGTGCAATGAGACTTGGGTGTGCTTGTACATCAGTCACCGAAAGTAAGCATGCAGGTACAGCAGGCAGTGGAGGAAGCTAATGGCATGTTGGCCTTCATTGCAAGAGGATTTAAGTTTAGGAGCAAGGAGGTCCTACTGCAGTTGTAAAGGGCCCTGGTGAGTCCGCACCTGGAGTATTGTGTGCAATTTTGGTCTCCTAATTTGAGGAAGGACATTATTGCTACTGAGGGAGTGCAGCGTAGGTTCACATGGTTAATTCCTGGGATGGCAGGACTGACATATGATGAAAGAATGGGTCGACTGGGCTTGTATTCACTGGAATTTAGAAGGATGAGAGGGGATCTGATAGAAACATATAACATTCTTAAATAATTGGACTGGCTAGATGCAGGAAAAATGTTCCCGATGTTGAGGCAGTCCAGAACCAGGGGCCACAGTTTAAGAATAAGGGGTAGGCCAAGTAGGACTGAGATGAGGAAAAACTTCTTCATGCAGAGATTTGTGAATCTGTGGAATTCTCTGACACAGAAGGTAGTGGAGGTCAATTCACAGGATGTTTTCAAGAGCGAGTTAGATTTAGCTCTTAGGGCTAAAGGAATCAAGGGATATGGGGAAAAAGCAGGAATAGGGTACTGATTTTGTATGATCAGCCATGATCATATTGAATGGCAGTGCTGGCTCGAAGGGCCGAATGGCCTACCCCTGCACCTGTTTTTCTATGTTCTATATTCTTTATTCTTTCTCTATGTACAGTTGTTCCCTTGCACCATGTTTTGCCTTTCCATTCTTCCCATGTCTTCTACACTTCTGTTGCCATGTAAAGTTCTCTGTCTGCACAGTTATTTTCAGATGCACTCTTTCCTAAAAATGGTCATTCCATTGTGCACTCCTTCTCTTATATAGGTAGTTCAGCTACAATACAATATTTCAATTCCTAAGTAACCTTGTGCTATAGGAAATCATGTTACAAAATCAATGGTTTAAATGGGGAAAAGAAGGTCAGGAGGAGGAAAGTTTCACACTCGTGGTAACAAAAGTTATTTCTCCAATAGGATTTTCAAAAAATAATGACCTTTTTAATAGCTACAGGTTTATTTTTGTTACTGTAAAGCAAATACTAAAGGCTATACGCTATATAGTTTAACAGGGTATCCTTGCCGAAGGATGGATAGCAGTGAAATTGACAGACTATGTTCTTAAGAGAGATTTACATCTGATTACTGCAGGAAGGTTACATGGAAACATCGTTAACTGTTTTTTACCGACAGCTTTTTTTTGCTTTGTCTATTTCCAAACTAACTTTTAACTTTCCTGTTCCCATAGTTCATATTATAAACAATTTGGCCTGCATAACACAGACTGAGATCACAAATGCATCAATTGTGTCATATCCATAGACATGAAATGAAAACACGCATTACAGCAGAACTACCTGGGTCCTGGTTATCATGTGTATCACATATTAAAATACATTCTGCCTTTTATGCAGAATTTCCCCCAATAATATTGTTTCCTTTAGTATAACCAGTTCATCCGTTTTACTGTAATGCAACATCCTTTTCATAAAATCCTCACTTTCTGCCTTTGTCACAAACAATCCACTCATTATAGTTCTATTCATATAGGCATGCAGGTGCAGCAGGCAGTGAAAAAAGCGAATGGTATGTTAGCTTTCATAGCAAAAGGATTTGAGTACAGGAGCAGGGAGGTTCTACTTCAGTTGTACAGGGTCTTGGTGAGACCACACCTGGAGTATTGCGTACAGTTTTGGTCTCCAAATCTGAGGAAGGACATTATTGCCATAGAGGGAGTGCAGAGAAGGTTCACCAGACTGATTCCTGGGATGTCAGGACTGTCTTATGAAGAAAGACTGGATAGACTCGGTTTATACTCTCTGGAATTTAGGAGATTGAGAGGGGATCTTATAGAAACTTACAAAATTCTTAAGGGGTTGGACAGGCTAGATGCAGGAAGATTGTTCCCGATGTTTGGGGAAGTCCAGGGACAAGGGGTCACAGCTTAAGGATAAGGGGGAAATCCTTTAAGACCGAGATGAGAAAGACTTTTTTCACACAGAGAGTGGTGAGTCTCTGGAACTCTCTGCCACAGAGGGTAGTTGAGGCCAGTTCATTTGCTATATTTAAGAGTTGGATGTGGCCCTTGTGGCTAAGGGGATCAGAGGGTATGGAGAGAAGGCAGGTACGGGATACTGAGTTGGATGATCAGCCATGATCATATTGAATGGCGGTGCAGGCTCGAAGGGCTGAATGGCCTACTCCTGCACCTAATTTCTATGTTTCTATGTTTCTATATCATCCCTTTTTTAGATGCTCCTCTTCCCGGAACAGTGCACTCATATCCTTACAACATTTATTTCCCTTTTCATGAACACACACTCATGTATACATCATCTAATTTATTCCTCATGTATTTTGTTTTCCTCAATACACTCCTTATAAAAAAGTCACAGTTATACAGCACAGCAGTGGGCCCCACAGCCCACCACATCCATGTCAACCTTTTTGCCTGTCTAACTAATCCAATTTGCCTGCAGAAAGAATAGACATGAGAAGGACTACATTTTTCTATACCTTGCCTATTTTAGTGTCCAAATGTACCTACGTCTCTTGTGTATTCCTTCCCCTGTATTTGACATACATCCAATACTCCTCATTTCATGTGTATTCCCTATTACAAGTACTTTTCATTGTTACTCTGATGTACTGCAACAGAGTCATGGAAAGATACAGCACAGAACAACGCCCTTTGGCCCATAAGATCCACTATGAAAACAATAACCTATTTTACTTCGGAGTCATGTGAGTGACTACGTGAAGAGCCCGCCTGGCGCTGGCAAACGGCATTACGTCGACGCTGACGGCAGAAGGAGGAGCTGCAGTAAGGCGCAGCTCCTCGCAGCGGTCGGAACGGACCCGCAGGTAAGTGAGGCAAAGTCGGGACGTTCTTTAGCGTACGCTGGGTGGGTCCAGCAGTAAAAGTAAAAGTAAAATTATAGTCAGAGTCACGTTAACGTGCTGTTTTAGCACAGATTAATGAAAGAAATGGAGAAATCGGCAAAGAAAATTCGCGGGTTAAAAAAAAAGATCTTCCCGGGGTGAAAATAAAAATACGGGACAAAAAGCTAGTGCGGATCCGGTTCGATACCGGTGGCCGTGATCTACCCGTTAGTGAGTTCTAGATTCTCCAGAAGTTATAACCACGGAGAGAAATGCTCCTAAAAATGTAAAAGAAATCTGAGAGGCCCGTGGTTCTGATGACTCTGATACTGAAAGTCCTCCAGATAATAAAACGATGTGGCTAAAAATGGAGCATATGGAGAAAGTTCTCCAAAGAATCATGAGACTAGGGTCACAGTACCCAGAAGGTCCCAAAAAAGCCCTGAGGGGTTTAATTATTCTGATATGGCTGTGGGCCTAATTGGGAGTTGGAACTCCGGACCCAGGATTTGGGCCGGAGGAAGTCTCATGGGATGAAATCCCAATTGATTTAGGGCTGCAGAAGGCAGACCCTGCTGGTGGTGATTTGCATTTGAAAGCACACCACAAAATAAAAGAAAAGGCCAAATGTGCCTGGGATAGCAAAAGAATTTGCTATATATGAAGGAAGTGGTGAGGCTATGGAAGAAAACCTAGCTGCCAACATTAATATATGGTATCTCACCAACTTCATGATTCTGTGATGATTGAAACATCAGAATTATATTAACGCACAGGGAATTGTGCCTCATTGGAAGTGCCTACGGTTTATCCGTTGATATGGGCATCCATGACCCCAAGTATGAGAGCTCAAGAAGTGAGGTTTTAAAAAAAATCCTCAAATTAATTCTGCTGCCATTACGGCTTATGGGGAGATGGATAAGATTCAAAAAGATATTTTGGGCCTATTGTGCAATTCTTTCTATGAAATTAATTGTATGAGGAAAATGGCTATTCGGCCCATATTTCACCCAAGGTTTGCAAGCCTGTGCCGAGCAAGTGGTGTTCAAGCTCCTGGTTATCTGTTTGGAGAAAATCTGCCTAAATAATTAAAAATTGGATGAAGAAGCTAAATATTTTAGCTGCATGAAACCTTTCGTCTTTGGACAAAAAAGGTATTTTTCGTCCAGAAGGGGATTTGATTTTGGAAATAGAGGCAGAAATATGTCAAGGAAATATTATCGTCCTGCACAGTCCGATGCTTACCCGTACTCGGGGAGAAGGAGACCACCACGCTCATATGGAGAGGTATTGAAGACTTGTTCTATCCTTAAAGAAACTGCGGATAAATCTCCAGGTGGAAGGAGATTACAAAGTTTATAAAGACTGGCTTACCATTACTTCTGATCGATTTATTTTACAAGCAGTTTCAGGAGCCACTATTACATTTAAAGAAGGGGTTAATCCTCCAGTACAGAATAAACCTGCCTATGCTTTCGTGTTTACTGCAATTGGAAAAGCAGAGATTAATGTGGAAATTGACAAATTATCTGAAAAAGGGGTTATTGAAAAAACTTTATGAACACGAGCATCAATTGTGTCTAATATATTTCAAAAGACATAAAAAGATGGTGGTTGCAGAATTATTCTGGACCTTACAGATCTAAATAAGGTGTAGAATACAAACATTTAAAAATGGAAACATTTAATACTGCAAGATTTTTAATATCAGCAGGTTGTTATATGGCTAAGATGATTTGAAAGACGCCTATTATTCTGTACCAATACATCAGTTCTTCCGGAGGTACTTAAAATTTAATTGGCTGGGACAATTATGGCAGTTTTAAAGCTTTGCCAAATGGATTGAGTTCAGCTCCCAGGCTCTTTACGAAACTGTTGAAACCAGTTTTAGCCCAATTAAGAGCACAAAAACACATCGTTATGGCTTATCTCGATGACATTCTAATCATTAATGATAATCAAGAGTCAGCTGAGAATTCAGTTTCAGTTACAAAAGCTTTGTTTGAAAAGCTAGGGTTCTTGATTCATCCAATTAAATCCCAGCTGCAGCCAGCACAATCAATTAACTATTTGGGGTTTGTAATTAACTCAGAGACTATGTTAATAACTTTACCAACAGATAAAGTTGATGATATTTTGGTGACTTGTAATAATCTCATTCACAAACCTTATCCTTCCATCCGAGAAGTAGCGAAAACTATTGGTAAACTAGTAGCAGCATTTCCTGCAGTAGAATTTGGTCCATTACATTATCAAAATCTTCAAAGGGACAAAATAAGAGCTCTCAAAGAGAGGGCAGGCCACTTTGATGGGCCTATGCAATTAACAAAAGGAGCTTTGTTGGAATTACAATGGTGGGTTAAAAATGTCCCACAAGCTGCTAAAAACATTCTGATATTAAACAGCCTGAAATGGTTTTACAAACAGATTCTAGTGCTCTCGGATGGGGGGCAACAGATTCATCCTCCAGTTGTGGAGGTAGATGGGAAAGTCCAAGGAGACGGGGACTAGCAGACGGGGCTGAAGTGGCTGAAGTGGCAGTGTCCCGGCGGCCGCTCAAAGTCAGTCACCCGAAGTGCTTTCCTTCCTCGGAAGTGGCAGCCAGTTCTGCTGTCCGTCCCGGAGCGCTGCGGCAGTCGCCCAAGCTAATTCATTCCAAGGCCACAATAAAACCATACAGCAATTACAGCACGGAAACAGGCCATCTCCGCCCTTTTACTCCGTGCCAAACACTTACTCTCACCTAGTCCCATCTACCTGCATTCAGACCGGGGAGCGTGGCAAGTCGGTTACTGACCCCCGTCCCCTCCTTCACAACGCCAGACTCCCCAAACACTGTGAACGGATCTCTCCCCACCACACCCCGGGAAATACAGTATTTATAAAAATTAAGCACCAAGAAAAGCACTTACCACATTATTGGTACATTAAGTCCATTCTTCACTCTGTGTTTCCTGAGATACTATTAAAATAATGGCAATCCATATTCGAAAATCCCGCCAAGAAACTCGCGCTGGGCATGCGCAGTATACTGCTGCGCATGCGCAGTGCTGCAAAGGCAGAATTTCTACTGCCTTCAGCTCCCCTTGAAACTGACGGCTCAGGCAGCGCTGACGGCTGGTGGCCTGCACAGCCCTTCCCGTGTTATAAGCGCTGTGGACGAAAGGCATGGAAAATTATGCCTACCTAAGAGATCCATCTCTTAGATAGGCATATTTCTCCCATGCCTTTACTATTTATATTTAATAATTGCCATTTCATAATCTTAGTCAGGGTAGGCAGTGCCTACCTTGCCTACCCTGACGGCACGTGCCTGACCTGAAGGTAGCGGGGAGATGAGTGTGTGGCCAGGATGGTGTGGGTCCTTGATGATACTGCCAGCCTTTTTGAGGCCACGACTGCTATAGATCCCCTCGATGATAGGGAGGTCAGAGCCGATGATGGACTATGCAGTGTTTACTACTTTTTGTAGTCTTTTTCGCTCCTGGGCACTCACATTGCCGAACCAAGGCACGATGCAACCGGTCAGCATGCTCTCTACTGTTCACCTTTAGAAGTTAGAGAGAGCCTCCTTGACATACCGACTCTCTGTAATCTTCTCAGGAAGTAGAGGCGCTTATGTGCTTTCTTTATGATAGCATCAGTGTTCTCGGACCAGGAGAGATCTTCAGAGATGTGCACGCCCAGGAATTTGAAACTCTTGACCCTTTCCACCATCGGCCCATTGATATAAACGGACTGTGGGTCTCCATCCTACCCCTTCCAAAGTCCACAATCAGTTCCTTGTTTTTTGCTGGTGTTGAGGGCCAGGTTATTGTGCTGGAACCATTTGGTCATTCGGTCAATCTCACTTCTATACTCTGACTCGTCCCCATCAGTGATATGTCCCACAACAGTGGTGTCGTCAGCGAACTTGATGATGGAGTTCGCACCATGACTGGCTATGCAGTCATGAGTATAGAGTGAGTACAGCAGGGGGCTGAGCACGCAGCCTAGAAGTGCTCCTGTGGTGATTGTTATTGACGCTGACACTTGTGAATCTGTGGAGAGTTGTGAGAGTCTGTGAGAGTTGTGACTCTGTGGAATTCTCTGCCACAGGAGGCAGTGGAGGCCAATTCATTGATGTTTTCAAGAGTTAGATTTAGCTCTTAGGGCTAAGGGAATCAAGGGGTTTGGGGAAAAAGCCAGAATGGGGTACTGATTTTGGATGATCAGCCATGATTATATTGAATGGCGTTGCTGGCTTGCAGGGCCGAATGGCCTACTCCTGCATCTATTTTCTATGTTTCTAAGAAACATCCGGGACTTCCGATGCTTCACCCGCTGACTGGGACTTCCGATGCTTCGCCCGCTGACTGGGACTGGGACTGCCGATGCTTTGCCCGCTCTGGCCCGGAGACCGGGACTTTCCGACGCTTCGCTCGCTAACCCGGAAAGGTGACTTCCGACGCTCTCGCCCGCTGACCCGGACTCCACTCCCGCGGGCTCCACTTCGCCACTCCACCACCCACCAGCAGGCCGCAGCCGTCGTCTTAACCGAGTCCCAGGCTCAGCCCGGGCCTGAAGTCTCCACGCTGCAGACCAAAGGGCTGCAGACTCTCAAACCACCCCTCCCCCCCCACCAGACATCGCCTCAGCCTCCGTCCGCTCACCTGCCTTCCTCCGGCCATCGTTGCCATGTGTTCACCATCCTCTCTGATACCGAAAGGTCTGTCCTCAACAGAGGCCTCACCTTTGTTCCCCTCCGTCCCCACCTCAATGAGTTCCACGTCCGCCATGATGTGGAGCTCTTCGTCCGCCGCCTCTGCATCAAAGCGTTTATCCATGGAAAGGAGTCCTCACCCCCTAGTGATGACCCTTTCTCTTGTCTCCAATGGACCCCCTTCTCATGGACTCCCCCTCATGGCCATCTATCTACCTGTTTTAGACCTTTTTATTTAAAAATGCCGGTGGGACATCAACCTCCTCAACTTCTCCACTCCCCTTTCTCATTCTAACCTCTCCCCCTCTGAACATAAGCCCCCCACTCACTCTGCAACAACCCCGACTGGGTGATCAAACCTGCCGACAATGGAGGTGCCTTGGTAGTCTGGCGCGCTGATCTCTACCGGTCTGAGGTCAGGCGCCAACTCTTAGACACCTCCTCCTACCTATCCTTGGGCCATGACCCCACAGACGAGCACCAGGCCACTATCTCAAACACCATCTCAGACTTCATCACTTCCGGCTCCCTGCCCTCCTAACCTCATCGTTCCCCAGCCCAGCACTGCCCGATTTTACCTTCCTCCCCAAAAATCCACAAACTGACTGTCCTGGCTGACCCATTGTTTCTGCTTGTTCTTGTCCCACCAAACTTATTTCCACATACTTTGACTCCATCCTATGCCCCCTGGTCAAATCCCTCCCTACCTATGTCCAAGACAACTCACACGCTCTTCGTCTCCTCCATGACTTCCTTTTTCCAGGCCCCCACTCCCTCGTCTTCACCATGGATGTCCAGTCATTCTACACTTCCATCCCCCACCAGGAGGGTCTTAAAGCCCCCCGTTTCTTCCTCGATCGCAGAACCAACCAATCCCCGTCTACAAATACACTCCTCCGCCTAGCGGAGCTGGTCCGTACCCTCAACAATTCCTTTGACTCCTCCCATTTCCTCCAAATCCAAGGTGTAGCTATGGGCACGTGCATGGGCCCCAACTATGCCTGCCTCTTTGTAGGGTACGTCAAACAATCCTTGTTCGAGGTGTACCGTGGCCCTATCCCCGAACTCTACCTCCGCTACATTGATGACTGCATTGGTGCTATCTCCTGCACCCATGCAGAACTCACTGACTTTATCTATTTCATTACTAACTTCCATCTGGCACTCGAATTCACCTGGACCATTTACGACATCTCCCTATTAGACCTCACTATCTCCGTTTCTAGACCTCGCTATCTCCATCGCAGGTAACAGACTACTGACCGACATCTACTACAAACCCACTGACTCCCATGGCTATCTGGACTACACTAGTTCCACCCTGCTTCCTGTAAGGACTGTATCCCCTACTCCCAATTCCTCTGTCTATGCCGCATCAGCACGCAGGATGAGGTGTTCCAAACCAGGGCATCGGAGATGTCCTCATTCTTTAGGGAACGGGGGTTTTCCCTCTTCGCCTATAGATGAGGCTCTCCCCATGCCCCCACTCGTAACAAGGACAGAGTCCCTCTTGTCCTCACCTTCCGTCACATGCACCAGATAATCCTCCGACATTTTCGCCACCTCAACGGATCCCACCATGCCACATCTTCCCATCTCCTCCCCTTTCGGCTTTCCGCAGAGACCGCTCCCTCTGTAACTACCTGGTCAATTCGTCCCTTCCCACCCAAACCACCCCCTTCCCCCTGGTACTTTTCCCTTGCAACCGCAGGAAATGCTACACTTGTCACTTTATCTCCCCCCTTGACTCCATCCAAGGACCCAAGCTGTCTTTCCAGGTGAGGCAGGGGTTCACCTGCACCTCCTCCAACCGCTTCTATTGCATCCGTTGCTCTAGGTGTCAGCTGCTCTACATCGCTGAGACCAAGCTTAGGCTTGACGATCGCTTCGCCCAACACCTCCACACAGTTCGCATTAACCAACCTGATTTCCCGATGGCTCAGCACTTTAACTCCCCCTCCTATTCCAAATCCGACCTTTCTGTCCTGTGCCTCCTCCATGGCCAGAGTGAGTCCCATCGCAAATTGGAAGAGCAGCACCTCATATTTCGCTTGGGCAGTTTACACCCCAGCGGTATGAACATTGACCTACAATTTCAAGTAGTCCTTGCTTTCTCCCTCCTTCCCCTCCCCAGCTCTCCCTCAGCCTACTGTCTCCGCCTTTTCCTTTCTTCTTCCCGCCCCCCCACCTCCATATCAGTCTGAAGAAGGGTCTCGACCCGAAACGTCACCTATTCCTTCGCTCCATAGATGCTGCCTCACCCGCTGAGTTTCTCCAGCATTTCTGTCTGCCTTCTATGTTTCTATGCTCTTCTCCATCACATCTTGTGTTCACCTCCCCAAATCTCCCTATTCCTCATGCTTTAGCAATTCACCATGGAGAGTCTTATTGTGCACCTTATGATGGAAGCCATTCTGTGGTGGTTCACAACTGTCAAAAAGAAAAGGAATGGGGAACTGGATTGATAGAACTGCTGCACTGTGAGTCGGTGTGGATCTGTTTGGACCAAAATAATCTGCTAGTGTGCCATGATAAGTAAGTGATATGGCTTATGGTTTACATAGGTGAACATAAATACAAACTTCAATGTAGTAATGGTCTCCATATTGAAAAATCTTTTAATAGGTCAGCACAGGTGTAAATGGAGAAAAGATTCAATGTTAAAATGAAGAGTAGTAGTCCCCTTAAAGCCTGTTGTGGCAGTTCACCAATCATGGCTGATCTTATGCCTCTATGCGATTTCCAGCCCATATCACATATACCTTAAAGTATCTTAACTACTATCCACCTCTTTGGTGACCCTCAGACTATCCTTGCTAGCTTTTACCTTGCACTAATCGTTTTTTTCCCTCTATACACTGTAAATGGCTTGATTGTAATCATGTATTGTCTTTCTGCTGACGAGTTAGGCACGCAACAAAAAGCTTTTCACTGTACCTCAGTACATGTGAACAATAACTAAACTGAACTGAATCCTCTAAATATCCAGAAATGTATTGATCTATGTTTTGAAATAATGTGATTAAGATTAGTTATTAAATGTATTGCATTGGTTATCTGTTGAAACTGATATAATTTTACAAATATTACTAGATATTTGGGAGTCCAGAACCAGGGGCCAACGGTTTAAGAACAAGTGGTGGAGGCTGGTTCTCCTGATACTTTCAAGAGAGAGCTAGATATAGCTCTTAAAGAAAGCGGAGTCAAGGGGTATGGGGAGAAGGAAGGAACGGGGTACTGATTGTGGGATGATCAGCCATGATCACAGTGAATGGCGGTGCTGGGTCGAAGGGACGAAAGGCCTACTCCTTCACCTATTGTCTATTGTCTATCAAGATTCTTCAGATTTGTGTAGCTACTCATCTTCACCTTGGTATCTAGATTGTGCCGTCTTGCTATCAGGTGCCCGCAAGGCACTGTGTTCTGAGATTCTGATACAGTGCAAGTGGTCAAGCAGAGGAGCGGGGGTGGGGACGGGAGGTGGGATTGGATGACAGCATAATCTCTCAATGACTTTAAAAATATTGTGCACAGGGAATAATTGTATCTTCACAAAAAAAACCCACCTCATAGGATCATGGGTGATAGGTGTAGAATTAGGCCATTCGGCCCATCAAGTCTACTCCACCATTCAATCATGGCTCTCTATCTCTCCCTCCTAACCCCATTCTCCTGCCTTCTCTCTCATCAGTGTTTTCATCTAGGTGTAGTCCTTTAATTTTTCCTGGGATTCCTTATGCCCTATATGTCCTCAGCAATCCTTCATTGTGGCAAGAGCAACAAGGTGATGCTTCCTTAATTGAAATAAAACACAAATGCAGTTATAGAGAATGCCAACATTTATAAATACCTACTGGTGATTATAGAAACATTCAATTAGATTTTCGCAAGGTGGAGATGACTGCAATTCAATTTTTTCAGAATAGCTAACTGTGCACCATGGCCAACACTCAACGATGGTCTTAGAAAATATCATTTTCAATGCCTTTGTCCAAATTGATGAATCACATTATTTCTGAGCAATAATCTTTTTTTTTTGCAGGGCGGTGGTGGTAGACAGCCATTGAGTGGATCTCTTGGATGTTTTCTCACTCAATATCAATATTTGTCTGAAGGAAAGAAAATGTGATTAAACAGACGGAAAATAGACGGCAGCCTTTCATGCTTTTTCAACTATTGTATACATTTCTGCCTGTGTTTATCATTTGCAATCCTACTGTCCAATCCCTACCATGAATACTTATTTTAGTATACCTGGACCCCTTTCCTGTGAATTTTTCCATCACCATATACATTACTTCATGTTTACAGGGAGGAACTGAAAGGGAATTCATATTAGTCAGAAATAGTGATAGGTGAACTGTTGGGATTGAAGGCAGATAAATCCCCAGGGCCTAATGGTCTGCATCCCATAATACTCAAGGAGGTGGCTCAAGAAATCGTGGATGCATTGGTGATCATTTTCCAATGTTCTCTCGACTCTGGATCAGTTCCTGTGGATTGGAGGGTAGCCAATGCAACCCCACTTTTTAAAGAAAGGAGAGAGAAAATGGGGAATTATAGACTAGTCAGCCTTAAGGGCCTGTCCCACCAGCATGCGACGAGCGCGACCTAACGTGGTCGCTTGAGCCGTACGGCCTTGCGGGGCTGGCCCACTTCGATCACCGGAGCCGTATGGAGTTGTGCGGGGCTAGTCCGGACATTGCACGGGGCTCCGAAAAACTGACACTGTCCAAAAATCCCGCGCGGCAACGGCCTGTCAGCCCGCAGGTGCATTGAGGTCGTACGCAGCAACCTCGACGGGCGTACGCAGCGTCCTGACGCCTTAACGCCTAGCGCGTGGTGTTGCGCGATGACGTCACCACCCGGCGTGCCGTTGCGTGATGAAGTAACTGCCCGACGCCGTGCGATGTCCAAATTCAGTCGGCCCGCCTCCTGCCCAGCTGATTGGTGAGTATGATGTCGGGACCAGCTCCATACGGCTCCGCGGATGGAAGTGGGACCGGCCCTGCGAGGCTGTAACGCCTCGAGCCACCACGTTTGGGTCGCGCTAGACGTATGCAGTCGCAATGCTGGTGGGACAGGCCCTTTACATCAGTAGTGCAGAAGATGCTTGAGTCGATTGTTAAAGATGTAATATAGCAGCGCATTTGGAAAGCAGTGACGGGATCGGTCAAAGTCAGTCATGGATTTATGAAGGGGCTATCATGCTTGACTAATCTTTTGGAATTTTATGAGTGCAACAAGTAGAATGGAAAGCGAGAGCCAGTGGATGTGGTGTATTTTTGAGGATGTAACAAGTAGAATGGATAAGGGAGAGCCAGTGGATGTAGTGTATCTGGACTTTCAGAAAGCCTTTGATAAGGTCCCACACAGGAGATTAATGGGCAAAATTAGAGCACATGGTATTGCGGGGAGGGTATTGACATGGATAGAAAATTGGTTGGCAGACGGGAAACAAAGTGTAGGAATTAACGGGTCTCTTTCGGAATGGCAGTTAGTGACTAGTCGGGTGCCGCAAGGCTCAGTGCTTGGGATCCCCAGTTATTTACAATATATATTAATGATTTAGACGAGTGGGAATTAAATGTGATATCTCCAGGTTTGCAGATGACAGAAAGCTGGGTGCAGTGTGCACTGCTATGAGGATGCTATGAGGCTGCAGGGTGAGTTGGATAAGTTGTGTGAGTGGGCAGATGCATGGCAGGCGCAGTATAATGTGGATAAATGTGAGGTTATCTACTTTGGTGGCATGAAGAGGAAGGCAGATTATTATCTGAATGGTGTCAGATTCGGAAAAGGTGAGGTGCAATGAGACTTGGGTGTGCTTGTACATCAGTCACCGAAAGTAAGCATGCAGGTACAGCAGGCAGTGGAGGAAGCTAATGGCATGTTGGCCTTCATTGCAAGAGGATTTAAGTTTAGGAGCAAGGAGGTCCTACTGCAGTTGTAAAGGGCCCTGGTGAGTCCGCACCTGGAGTATTGTGTGCAATTTTGGTCTCCTAATTTGAGGAAGGACATTATTGCTACTGAGGGAGTGCAGCGTAGGTTCACATGGTTAATTCCTGGGATGGCAGGACTGACATATGATGAAAGAATGGGTCGACTGGGCTTGTATTCACTGGAATTTAGAAGGATGAGAGGGGATCTGATAGAAACATATAACATTCTTAAATAATTGGACTGGCTAGATGCAGGAAAAATGTTCCCGAATGTTGGGGGAGTCCAGAACCAGGGGCCACAGTTTAAGAATAAGGGGTAGGCCAAGTAGGACTGAGATGAGGAAAAACTTCTTCATGCAGAGATTTGTGAATCTGTGGAATTCTCTGACACAGAAGGTAGTGGAGGTCAATTCACAGGATGTTTTCAAGAGCGAGTTAGATTTAGCTCTTTAGGGCTAAAGGAATCAAGGATAGGGGGAAAAAGCAGGAATAGGGTACTGATTTTGTATGACAGCCATGATCATATTGAATGGCAGTGCTGGCTCGAAGGGCCGAATGGCCTACCCCTGCACCTGTTTTTTCTATGTTCTATATTCTTTATTCTTTCTCTATGTACAGTTTGTTCCCTTGCACCATGTTTTGCCTTTCCATTCTTCCCAAGTCTTCTACACTTCTGTTGCCATGTAAAGTTCTCTGTCTGCACAGTTATTTTCAGATGCACTCTTTCCTAAAAATGGTCATTCCATTGTGCACTCCTTCTCTTATATAGGTAGTTCAGCTACAATACAATATTTCAATTCCTAAGTAACCTTGTGCTATAGGAAATCATGTTACAAAATCAATGGTTTAAATGGGGAAAAGAAGGTCAGGAGGAGGAAAGTTTCACACTCGTGGTAACAAAAGTTATTTCTCCAATAGGATTTTCAAAAAATAATGACCTTTTTAATAGCTACAGGTTTATTTTTGTTACTGTAAAGCAAATACTAAAGGCTATACGCTATATAGTTTTTAACAGGGTATCCTTGCCGAAGGATGGATAGCAGTGAAATTGACAGACTATGTTCTTAAGAGAGATTTACATCTGATTACTGCAGGAAGGTTACATGGAAACATCGTTAACTGTTTTTTACCGACAGCTTTTTTTTGCTTTGTCTATTCCAAACTAACTTTTAACTTTCCTGTTCCCATAGTTCATATTATAAACAATTTGGCCTGCATAACACAGACTGAGATCACAATGCATCAATTGTGTCATATCCATAGACATGAAATGAAAACACGCATTACAGCAGAACTACCTGGGTCCTGGTTATCATGTGTTCACATATTAAAATTTATTAAATTTCTGCCTTTTATGCAGAATTTCCCCCAATAATATTGTTTCATTTAGTATAACCAGTTCATCCATTTGTAACTGTAATGCAACATCCTTTTCATAAAATCCTCACTTTCTGCCTTTGTCACAAACAATCCACTCATTATAGTTCTATTCATATAGGCATGCAGGTGCAGCAGGCAGTGAAAAAAGCGAATGGTATGTTAGCTTTCATAGCAAAAGGATTTGAGTACAGGAGCAGGGAGGTTCTACTTCAGTTGTAAACAGGGTCTTGGTGAGACCACACCTGGAGTATTGCGTACAGTTTTTGGTCTCCAAATCTGAGGAAGGACATTATTGCCATAGAGGGAGTGCAGAGAAGGTTCACCAGACTGATTCCTGGGATGTCAGGACTGTCTTATGAAGAAAGACTGGATAGACTCGGTTTATACTCTCTGGAATTTAGGAGATTGAGAGGGGATCTTATAGAAACTTACAAAATTCTTAAGGGGTTGGACAGGCTAGATGCAGGAAGATTGTTCCCGATGTTGGGGAAGTCCAGGACAAGGGGTCACAGCTTAAGGATAAGGGGGAAATCCTTTAAGACCGAGATGAGAAAGACTTTTTTCACACAGAGAGTGGTGAGTCTCTGGAACTCTCTGCCACAGAGGGTAGTTTGAGGCCAGTTCATTTGCTATATTTAAGAGTTGGATGTGGCCCTTGTGGCTAAGGGGATCAGAGGGTATGGAGAGAAGGCAGGTACGGGATACTGAGTTGGATGATCAGCCATGATCATATTGAATGGCGGTGCAGGCTCGAAGGGCTGAATGGCCTACTCCTGCACCTAATTTCTATGTTTCTATGTTTTCTATATCATCCCTTTTTTAGATGCTCCTCTTCCCAGGAACAGTGCACTCATATCCTTACAACATTTATTTCCCTTTTCATGAACACACACTCATGTATACATCATCTAATTTATTCCTCATGTATTTTGTTTTTCCTCAATACACTCCTTATAAAAAAGTCACAGTTATACAGCACAGCAGTGGGCCCCACAGCCCACCACATCCATGTCAACCTTTTTGCCTGTCTAACTAATCCAATTTGCCTGCAGAAAGAATAGACATGAGAAGGACTACATTTTTCTATACCTTGCCTATTTTAGTGTCCAAATGTACCTACGTCTCTTGTGTATTCCTTCCCCTGTATTTGACATACATCCAATACTCCTCATTTCATGTGTATTCCCTATTACAAGTACTTTTCATTGTTACTCTGATGTACTGCAACAGAGTCATGGAAAGATACAGCACAGAACAACGCCCTTTGGCCCATAAGAATCCACTCTGAAAACAATAACCTATTTTACTTCGGAGTCAATGTGAGTGACTACGTGAAGAGCCCGCCTGGCGCTGGCAAACGGCATTACGTCGACGCTGACGGCAGAAGGAGGAGCTGCAGTAAGGCGCAGCTCCTCGCAGCGGTCGGAACGGACCCGCAGGTAAGTGAGGCAAAGTCGGGACGTTCTTTAGCGTACGCTGGGTGGGTCCAGCAGTAAAAGTAAAAGTAAAATTATAGTCAGAGTCACGTTAACGTGCTGTTTTAAGCACAGATTAAATGAAAGAAATGGAGAAATCGGCAAAGAAAATTCGCGGGTTAAAAAAAAAGATCTTCCCGGGGTGAAAATAAAAATACGGGACAAAAAGCTAGTGCGGATCCGGTTCCGATACCGGTGGCCGCTGATCTACCCGTTAGTGAGTTCTAGATTCTCCAGAAGTTATAACCACGGAGAGAAATGCTCCTAAAAATGTAAAAGAAATCTGAGAGGCCCGTGGTTCTGATGACTCTGATACTGAAAGTCCTCCAGATAATAAAACGATGTGGCTAAAAATGGAGCATATGGAGAAAGTTCTCCAAAGAATCATGAGACTAGGGTCACAGTACCCAGAAGGTCCCAAAAAAAGCCCTGAGGGGTTTTAATTATTCTGATATGGCTGTGGGCCTAATTGGGAGTTGGAACTCCGGACCCAGGATTTGGGCCGGAGGAAGTCTCATGGGATGAAATCCCAATTGATTTAGGGCTGCAGAAGGCAGACCCTGCTGGTGGTGATTTGCATTTGAAAGCACACCACAAAATAAAAGAAAAGGCCAAATGTGCCTGGGATAGCAAAAGAATTTGCTATAATATGAAGGAAGTGGTGAGGCTATGGAAGAAAACCTAGCTGCCAACATTAATATATGGTATCTCACCAACTTCATGATTCTGTGATGATTGAAACATCAGAATTATATTAACGCACAGGGAATTGTGCCTCATTGGAAGTGCCTACGGTTTATCCGTTGATATGGGCATCCATGACCCCAAGTATGAGAGCTCAAGAAGTGAGGTTTTAAAAAAAAAATCCTCAAATTAATTCTGCTGCCATTACGGCTTATGGGGAGATGGATAAGATTCAAAAAGATATTTTTGGGCCTATTGTGCAATTCTTTCTATGAAATTAATTGTATGAGGAAAATGGCTATTCGGCCCATATTTCACCCAAGGTTTTGCAAGCCTGTGCCGAGCAAGTGGTGTTCAAGCTCCTGGTTATCTGTTTGGAGAAAATCTGCCTAAATAATTAAAAATTGGATGAAGAAGCTAAATATTTTAGCTGCATGAAACCTTTCGTCTTTGGACAAAAAAGGTATTTTTCGTCCAGAAGGGGATTTGATTTTGGAAATAGAGGCAGAAATATGTCGAGGAAATATTATCGTCCTGCACAGTCCGATGCTTACCCGTACTCGGGGAGAAGGAGACCACCACGCTCATATGGAGAGGTATTGAAGACTTGTTCTATCCTTAAAGAAACTGCGGATAAATCTCCAGGTGGAAGGAGATTACAAACGTTTATAAAGACTGGCTTACCATTACTTCTGATCGATTTATTTTACAAGCAGTTTCAGGAGCCACTATTACATTTAAAGAAGGGGTTAATCCTCCAGTACAGAATAAACCTGCCTATGCTTTCGTGTTTACTGCAATTGAAAAGCAGAGATTAATGTGGAAATTGACAAATTATCTGAAAAAGGGGTTATTGAAAAAACTTATGAACACGAGCATCAATTGTGTCTAATATATTTCAAAAGACATAAAAAGATGGTGGTTGCAGAATTATTCTGGACCTTACAGATCTAAATAAGGTGTAGAATACAAACATTTAAAAATGGAAACATTTAATACTGCAAGATTTTTAATATCAGCAGGTTGTTATATGGCTAAGATTGATTTGAAAGACGCCTATTATTCTGTACCAATACATCAGTTCTTCCGGAGGTACTTAAAATTTAATTGGCTGGGACAATTATGGCAGTTTAAAGCTTTGCCAAATGGATTGAGTTCAGCTCCCAGGCTCTTTACGAAACTGTTGAAACCAGTTTTAGCCCAATTAAGAGCACAAAAACACATCGTTATGGCTTATCTCGATGACATTCTAATCATTAATGATAATCAAGAGTCAGCTGAGAATTCAGTTTCAGTTACAAAAGCTTTGTTTGAAAAGCTAGGGTTCTTGATTCATCCAATTAAATCCCAGCTGCAGCCAGCACAATCAATTAACTATTTGGGGTTTGTAATTAACTCAGAGACTATGTTTAATAACTTTACCAACAGATAAAGTTGATGATATTTTGGTGACTTGTAATAATCTCATTCACAAACCTTATCCTTCCATCCGAGAAGTAGCGAAAACTATTGGTAAACTAGTACAGCATTTCCTGCAGTAGAATTTGGTCCATTACATTATCAAAATCTTCAAAGGGACAAAATAAGAGCTCTCAAAGAGAGGGCAGGCCACTTTGATGGGCCTATGCAATTAACAAAAGGAGCTTTGTTGGAATTACAATGGTGGGTTAAAAATGTCCCACAAGCTGCTAAAAACATTCTGATTAAACAGCCTGAAAATGGTTTTACAAACAGATGCTAGTGCTCTCGGATGTGGGGCAACAGATTCATCCTCCAGTTGTGGAGGTAGATGGAAAGTCCAAGAAGAAACGTTTCTTCAAACTTATGGTATAACTATTTAGAGTTATTGGGTGCTTTCTATGGTCTAAAAGCATATTGCTGTTCAAAAAAAGGGTCTACATGTATTAATACAGTTAGACAATAAAACGGCTGTTGCATATATTAATCACATGGGGGGAGTCAGATCAGTATCATGTGATTGTCTGGTCAATGAAATATGGCAATGGTGTATTGATCGCCAAATTTGGATTTCAGCAAACTACATTCCAGGTAAAGACAATGTGGTGGCAGATAAAAGATCAAGGATATTTAAAGATAACACAGAATGGATGCTTAATCCAGCAATATTTAAGAATATTGTAACTCAATTTGGTTTACCAGAAATTGATTTGTTTGCATCAAGGCTTAATCATCAATTGCCTAAATATGTGTCTTGGGAACACGATCCAGATGCAGTAGCAGTAGATGCTTTTTCATTGAACTGGGGGAATATGTTCTTTTATGCTTTTCCACCTTTTTGCTTTGGTTCAGCAATGTCTGAAGGAAATAGAACAAGATTCTGCCACAGGATTGTTGGTAGTTCCAAATTGGCCAACACAATCTTGGTTCCCATTAATGCTGAATATGATTAAAGAACCATATATGTCAATTCCTAACTGTAGTGATATTTTGATTAATCCAGTAACCAAAGAAATTTATCCATTATATGCATATATGAATTTATTAATCTGCAGGTTTTCACCAGACCACTACAGGAGCTGGGATTGTCGGACAAAACTATGGAAGTTATAGTCGCATCATGCGAGATAACACACAAAAACAATATATGACACATATTAAGAAATGGGAAGAATTTTGCACACAGTCAAATATTTCTTATGATACTGGTGAATATTGCAAATGTATTGGAGTTCCTTGCTAAATTGCATTTTGAGCAACATTTAAGTTACAGTGCCATTAACACTGCACGCAGTGCCTTATCATCTTATTTAGGACTTATGTCTGACCAGAAATCAATTGGATCACATCCACTAAATATCTAGATTCATGAAAGGAATCTTTAACATTAATCCACCCAAACCTAGATACACAGAGATTTTGGGATGTGAGCATTGTACTTACCTTACTTAGACAGTGGACTCCAATTGAAGGATTGTCATTGGAAAGATTAACATTCAAATTAATAAATGTTAATGTCATTGGTTTCAGCTCAAAGAGTGCAAAACTTTACAAATGTTGCGTTTAGACTGTAATGCATGTGACTACAGATAACATTGTGTTCTATGTTTACGATCTGATCAAACAAAGCAGACCAGGAAGAACTGGAGCAAAGGTAATCTTTCAAGCTTATCCTATTGATCCTACTTTATGTGTGGTTAGACATTTGAACCAATATATAAAAGTTACCAAAACTCTTCGAGGAAATGAAATAACGTTAATGATTACGCATAAAAAAAACCACACACTAAAGCTTCAGTTTCAAAGTATCTCAAAGTGGTTGAAACAGGTGTTACTGTTAGCAGGAGTAGACACTGATGTGTTCAAATCTCACTCCACCAGGGCTGCAGCTACGTCCGCGGCGAAGGTGCGGGACGTACCGCTCGAGCATATTTTAAAAATCGCAGGGTGGAGTAAAGAAGAAACTTTTTCAAAGTTCTACAATAAACCTGTTCACACTATGACAAGCTTTGGCCACGCGTGTTGGGATCACTATAGTCACCTGCTTTGTTTACTATTGATTGCTATAATCAGTTATGTAGTCACTTATATCTTTTTATCACTTGTAATGATCCCTCGGATATAAGGAGGGTTATTATGATGTTCTTTAAACCATTAAAAATTAATTATGGAAAGAACTAAAAATTAGTCTGGTTTCTCATGTATGTATTTACTTAGCCGGACTGTCGTACTGATTAATTCTACGACATAAAAAACACAGAAAGCTTTAAAATCTTCACGTAGTCACTCACGTGACTCTGAAGTAAAATAGTAAGAAAACGAGAACTTACCAGTTCGAAGTTTGATCGTTATTTTATGAGGAGTTACGATGAGGGATTACGTGCCCTCCACTCCCCACCCTCATAAAATAAATGATCATCTGTAGTTCTAAGTCTATTATGAGCCTTACTATGTTACTTCGGCTATTTTGTGTTCTGTGTTTTTCATGCCGCTGCTTTGAAGTATGCCGTTTGCCAGCGCCAGGCGGGCTCTTCACGTAATCCCTCATCGTAACTCCTCATAAAATAACGATCAAACTTCGAACTGGTAAGTTCTCGTTTAATCTTAACCTATTATTACACTAACCTACCCTACCTCATTTGATTGTTTATTTTGTACATAAGTGAAAAGAATGAATTATAAATTAGTTTGGCAATACAAGAGACTGTGGATGCTCGAATCTGGAACAAGAAATCAACTGCTAGAGGAACTCAGTGGGTTCAGCAGCACCTGTGGAGGTGAGGAGGGTGAAGGGGGTGAGAAATTCTTGATGTTCCAAGTCAAAAATGTATAGGGCAATGTAAAANTCTGGTGAGATCACATCTGGAGTATTGTGTACAGTTTTGGTCTCCTAATTTGAGGAAGAACATCCTTGTGATTGAGGTAGTGCAGCGTAGGTTCACGAGATTGATCCCTGGGATGGCCGGACTGTCATATGAGGAAAGATTGAAAAGACTAGGCTTGTATTCACTGGAGTTTAGAAGGATGAGGGGGGATCTTATAGAAACATATAAAATTATAAAAGGACTGGACAAGCTAGATGCAGGAAAAATGTTCCCAATGTTGGGCGAGTCCAGAACCAGAGGCCACAGCCTTAGAATAAAGGGGAGGTCATTTAAGACTGAGGTGAGAAAAAACTTTTTTACCCAGAGAGTTGTGAATTTATGGAATTCCCTGCCACAGAGGGCAGTGGAGGCCAAATCACTGGATGGATTTAAGAGAGAGTTGGATAGAGCTCTAGGGGCTAGTGGAGTCAAGGGATATGGGGAGAAGGCAGGCACGGGTTATTGATAGCGGACGATCAGCCATGATCACAATGAATGGCGGTGCTGGCTCGAAGGGCTGAATGGCCTCCTCCTGTACCTATTTTCTATGTTTCTATAAAAATCTGCATCAGGACTGAGAGTGGAGAGGAAGGATAACTGGTATAGAGGAGAAGGGGAGGGGTGTGGTGGGAGGACTGAGGAGGGGATAACGGACAGATGGAAATGGTAGGAGTAGAGCTGGGGGAACATATGGAAACAAACAAGGATTAAAACAAAGAAAAAGAGGCAGAGGGAGGAAGGTGGAGGGTGAAAATGGGTCACAAAGGATTCTGAGAAGTAATAAGATGATAATGGGAACCATTAGGGGAGAGAGATGAATTAGTAAATACGTTCGTATTTTTACTTTAAAACCCAATGTAAAAGAGAAACAACTTTCTAAAATAGTGTTTATTTTGATAAACTCAACATTATTTGCCATTTAGCCTTTACTGTAGTAGTTTCCTAGTCCAAGCACTCTCATAAGAAAACGTTTTTCTTATGTATCTATTCATAGTTTTCAAGATTTTTATTTGTTTTCTATATTTTAAACAAAATGCAGCAAATGCTGAACATCTGAAATAAAGCAAAAAATACTGAAAATACTCAACGTATCAGGTTATGTGCAGAAAGAAATATAGTTAATGTTTCAGATCAATGATCTTTCACCAGAAATAAGAAAAGTCAGTTCTCTATCGTTAGCCAGCATAACTCTGAACTTTCAGTTTGGGTGTCATCCCGGTAAGCCTTTTTTTGTTTACACTCCCCTGTCTTCCCTATAGTACAGGGTCCATAACTGTGCATGGATGATTGTGGTCTGCCTACTTTTAAATAAGCTTATTATAACTACAGTGTATTTGAATTCCAGCCAACTAAAAGTAAATTGCAGTGGTTTGTTGACACTGATTAATTTTGCTGGCTTGTTATACAGCCAACGATCATTTATTTGCTTGTCTTTCTAGATGCACTAGCTCTTATCTAGGGTTGCTTTTTTATGGTGTTGTTTATGTTGGTCTTTAACCTTCTAAGCCATGTCACCCAGCATTATTAATTTTATTGGTCACCTGATTCTTAGTGTCCAAAGTGCAAGCTTGATGGAAAAAATAGCTGCAGCCACCTTCGTGTATATTTTATTGATTCTATATATTTCTTACCATGTATACTATTTACAACCCTTGGACATGCCCAGTGCCCCATTAATTAAGATCGAGTACCCACTCAATGCTTTCATCACTTACCCATCCATTAGAATTCCTCACCCAACTTTCCAGCTGGGGGGTAGCAATAAAATTGGTCATGGCTGTCCTAATCTCTTGAATGAGACCTGGAATTTGCTTCTTAGTTTGCATTACCAATGAAGCCGAAATCTTCAGCAGCTTTTCTTCAACTGCAAATTCATTCTCCTTGAACAAGTTTTGGAAGGTTGTGTTCACCGTATTGGAAAATAGTTCACATGCCTTAAGAGATGGAGGGAGAGAGAGGTCACTTAAAAGTTGGCTCAGTATTTTTATCTACCTTTCTCAGTTCAGTTCTCCTGAAAGTTACTCAGCCCATAGCTATCTGTATCCAACTCTAACCTCAGAACCTTGCAACTTTCTTCATCGCTATACCCTCTGAGGTATTTGACCACATCCTGCTCTTGAACATTCGCAAGTGGCAGCTCTGTCAAGGTCCTAAACTCTGAAATTCCTTCTGTCAGCTCTATTTGCCCCTTTTGCTTTTAAGTAGAAGATTGAGGGTTCAAGTCCCATTCAGCATTCGAGACTTCAGCATTAAAGTCTAGGCTGACCAACACTGAGAAATAAGAACTAAGGCTTTACAGCTAATCAACTTTGGAAGTGTAGTTAAACTAGTAATGTGGTAAACATGAAATCCAAATAGCCATGAGACGACATTTTGGGTCGCACACCCTTCATGAAAAGAAAATCATTGTGAACAAAATTATCAGAGTTTTTTGAAGAAATAATATATGCTATGGATGGAGGTGAATGGACTACACTCAGATTTCCAGAAAAACTTTTAATAAGATGCAGAAGATAGAAGTTAGTGGTGTAGGAGATAACTTTGATGGTGATAAAAGATTGGCTAGCAAACAGGAAATGAAAGGTAGACGTCATTGGACCCCTTTTCTAATTGACGATGCACCAAGGGCATGCCACAAGGATCAATGCTTGAATTTCAGCTTTTTACAATGTGGATAAATGACTTGGGAAAGGCACAAATGTTGCTAACTTTGCTGATGATGCAAAGATGGGTAGGAAAAATAAATTGTGATGGAACATACATTGGCTACAAAGTGATAGAGATACATGAAATGAATGAACAAAGATCCTGCAAATTTACTGTAATGTGGGAAAATATGAATATCCCATTTTGGTGGATAAAATAAAAAATAAACATATCTAAATGTTGCTATAGTATCTGCCTCAACTATCTCCTATGACAGTTAATGCCATCAATCCATCACTCTGTGTGTGAAAATGTTACCCCTTAGATTCCTATTAAATCTTTCCACTCTCACCTGATACGTGTCCTCTGGTTCATGATTCCCCTACCCTGGGTAACAGACACTATTCACTCCATCTATTCCCCTTATGATCTTATACTCCTCTTTCAGATCACTTCAAGCAAAGAAGTCCTAGCCTGCCCAATCTCTCCCAATAGCACAGACCCTCAGGTTCTGGCTACACCTAGTAAATCTTCTCTGCACTCTTTCCAGGGTTTAATATTGGCTAACACTCAGAGAGGATTCATTCCCTGGCCATCTTAGAATAACAGTGTGAGATTCTTAACCACCTGTGAGGTAGACTAAAACCAACACCACTATCAGGCCAACACTGCATTGGAATGAGATTCAAACATACCGCCTTTAGACTGACCAGTACTGACAATTGCAAACTCAGAGAATGGATCCATATCTTGTTTACTCCATGTCCTCCACATGCTCACAATGTCTTCAAATGTCTTCAATGGTTTCCACCAGGTGACGCCGTGAGTGGCAACCTCGCAAACAGCCTGTCTAGTCCCTTTCTTCTTTTTTTTTTTTCAGTCTGCTTTAATTGTATGTTTTAGTGTATCTTTAGTTTTGTAATATGTGGGGGGTGGGGAAAACTTTTTTTATATCTTCCCTCGACGGAGATGCGGCTTTTTCCGTATCGTATCTCCGTCACCACTGCAGCCTAACATTGTGGAGCTGGCGGTCCCTTTGTTAGGGATCGACTTTGCGAGCTCTAACCACAGGAGCTCCGACTGGCCTGATCGCGTGAGCCTCGATCGCCCCGTTGTGGGGGCTTTGATCGCCCCGACCGCAGGAGAAAAGGAGGAAAAAGGTAGAAGTTATTTGCCTTCCATCACAAGGGAGAATGTGAGGTCACCAGAAAGCAGGATGGACGTACTGCCTGTGCTGTGGGGACTCGGAGGGATTGCCGTGAGTGCAGTGATTCGGTGTTTGCGGGGACATCCTGGAGTCTAGTGCGAGTGTGGACGGCTTCCTGACTGTTCGGGTGGACAGCGACTGCAGAGAGAGTGACAGCGGTCGGTACAACTCTGGTCACATCACGGTGAAGGAGCGTGTGTGTGACCCGGACATTGAACTGATGACTGAAGGTCTCTACTTATGCTGGGTGCCCTGGGGATTCTCACACGCCCCTGTGGCGGCTGTTTATGTTTAATCTTTATGTGGTTTTGTATCTTGTTGCTTTTTGGTGTGACTGTATGGTAAATCAAATTTCACTGCACCCCGGTACACGTGATGATAAAGGACCATTGAAGGCATGGAAAGACAGTTTGAACCCCATTTTAAATCCACTGTAATCCTCTTGACAAGGATTACTTTGTGATTTGTTTGAGAGAAGGTATTAACTTGGCTGGTGGATAAATTCAATCACGTACCTGGTCCATTGCATGGTTTGCTGCCAGTGTCTGAAATTCACTTGTGAAGGAAATCAAATGCTCTTTGTCTATCAGGTCTCCGGTTTCCCGAAGACAACGAGCTATAGATTTGATCGCTTGGTCTTCTAAAACACAGAAAAATCACTAAATGAAATCAAAATAACTGCAAAGGCTAGAAATTTGAAATAAAACTGAAATTGCCAGAAATATCGAGCAGGTTAGGCAGTATCTGCGGAGAGAGAAACAGAGCTGACTCGGAGTAAAGCATCTGGCAAGGTTCTGCATCGTAAGCTGGACCAGAAGGTGGAGACAAGGTAAGCTGGCTTGGGGATAGGAAACAGAGGGTAATGGTGAAAGGTTGTTTTTCTGATTGTAAGTCTGTGACCAGTGGCATACCATAGAGATCATTGATAGAACCTTTGCTGTTTGTGATATATATATATTAACCTTTGATTTTAATCTTGGAGGTATGATTAGTAAATTTGCAGATTGCAAGATAATTGTGGTGTTGCGGAGAGCGAGGATGTTGTTGAAGTCATTGTTCATCAACATCCCTTAGTGCCATACAATTTGTTGTATGTTCTACGCATAGATTAAATTACATCTACCAATGCCCAGCCCAACTGTCCCTTTGATCTCTATCAAGGGAAAAGTTGGGCTGAGCATTGGTAGATGTACTGTAATCCCAAGATTTGCAAGGTTATCATTTTGGGAAGACAACTAAGCATAGAACATACAATAAATGGTATGGCACTAAGGAATGTTGATGAACAAAGAAACCTAGGGGTCCAGGCCATTGTTTCCTGAAAGCAAACAAAACAGGTCAATAAGGTGGTGAAGAAAGCATATGGCATGCTTGCCTTCAAAGATCAGGGCAGAGAAAATAAGAGATAGACATGATGTTCCAACTTTACAAAACACTAGTTAGGCTGCTTTTGGAATATTGTGTGTAGCATTGCTAACCACACCATAGGAGGGATATGATTGTGTTGGAGGCTGTGCAGAGGAAATTCACCAGGATGTTGCCTGGTCTGGAAGTATTTAGTTATCAAATAAAATTGGATAGGGTGAGCTTGTCTACCATAGAGTAAAGGAAACTGATGGGTGACTTGATTGAGTATATAAGATTATGCTGGACGTAGATGGGCTAGATAGAGAAAATAATTGTTCTCCATAATAAGGGCAAAACGAGAGCATAGAGTTAAGGTGAAAATAAAGTCAAAAAGTCAAAAGAGTTTATTGTCATGTGTCCCTGACAGGACAATGAAATTCTTTCTTTGCATAGCACAACAGAACATAGTAGGCATTGACTACAATTATATACGTAAATACACCCATTCATTAATAAATTAATAAAGCTCAAATAACAGATGAAGGGGTATTAATGTTCAGAGTTTTGTCCGAGCCAGGTTTAATAGCCTGATGGCGGTGGGGAAGTAGCTATTCCTGAACCGGGTCGTTGCAGTTCTCAGGCTCCTGTACCTTCTACCCGAAGGTAGTAGGGAGATGAATGTGTGGCCAGGGTGGTGTGGGTCCTTGATGATGCTGCCAGCCTTTTTGAGGCAGCGACTGTGGTAGATCCCCTCGATGGAAGGAAAGTCGGAGCCGATGATGGACTGGGCAGTGTTTACTACTTTTTGTAGTCTTTTCCTCTCCAGGGCCGAAGTTACCGAACCAAGCCACGATGCAACCGGTCAGCAAGCTCTCTACTGTGCACCTGTAGAAGTTAGAGAGAGTCCTCCTTGACAGGCCGACTCTCCGTAATCTTCTCAGGAAGTAGAGGCGCTGATGAGCTTTCTTAATAATTGCATCTGTGTTCTCGGACCAGGAAAGATCTTCACAGATGTGCACGCGCAGGAATTTGAAGCTCTTGACCCTTTCAGCCATCGACCCGTTGATATAAACAGGACTGTGGGTCCCCATCCTACTCCTTCCAAAGTCCACAATCAGTTCCTTGGTTTTGCTGGTGTTGTGGGCCAGGTTATTGTGCTGGCACCATATGGACAGTCGCTCGATCTCTCTTCTGTACTCCGACTCATCCCCATCAGTGATTCGTCCCACAACAGTGGTGTCGTCAGCGAACTTGATGATGGAGTTCGCACTATGACCGGCTGCGCAGTCATGAGTATAGAGTGAGTACAGCAGGGGGCTGAGCACACAGTCTTGAGGTGCTCCCGTGCTGATTGTTATCGAATCTGACACATTTCCACCAATACGAACAGACTGGTCTGTGAATGAGGAAGTCGAGGATCCAATTGCAGAGGGATGTGCAGAGACCCAGTTCTGCGCGTTTGGTAACCAGCTTGGAGGGGATGAATATGTTAAATGCCGAGCTGTAGTCAATGAATAACAGCCTGACATATGAGTTTTTGTTGTCCAAGTGGTCCAGAGCGGAGTGGAGGGCCAGCGAGATCGCGTCCACCGTTGATCTGTTGTGGCGGTAAGCGAACTACAGTGGGTCCAAGTTTTTGTCGAGGTAGGAGTTGATTTGCACCATGATCAACCTCTCGAAGCACTTCATCACCACAGGTGTTAGTGCCGCAGGTCGATAGTCATTTAGGCAAGTCACCCTGCTCTTCTTGGGCACTGGTGTTATTGATGCCCTTTTGAGGCAGGTGGGAACCTCAGACCTCAGAAGTGACAGGTTGAAAATGTGAAAAATAAGAAGTTTTAGAGGGGAATTTGAGGGGCAAGGTTTTTATCCAGGCAGTGGTTGATAATTGGAACACTCTCCCAGAGGAGGTGATAGAATCAGATTTAAGTACTATGTTTAAGAGACACTTAAATTAGGCAAGGCATGGAAGGATACAATTCTAGTGCAAGTAATGGGATTTGTGTAGATGGCAAAATGGGTGGCATGGACATAGTGGGTTGAAGGGCTTGTTTTGATACTGTATGACTCTATAATTCTATTCCAGGTTGACGGTGGACTCCATCACAGATATGGCTCCTTGTTTTCTCCACTCCTCTTCCTTCTCGGTAGCTGTGTGGTTTCTACCATTTCCAGGTGAATGAAACATGATCATCCTGCAATGTAAACACTATTTCCTGCTGCTTTACAGAGATGCTGTATGACCTGCTGGGTATCTCCAGCACTTGCTGCATTTTTGCCTAATTCTTTATCTGCCCAATTGCCTTAATGTTCGATGTTTTATGTATCATTCTTAACTGTCACTGCATGTCATGTTGTCACTTGCGGGCGGAGCACCAAGGCAAATTCCTTTTATGTGAATACTTGGCCAATAAACATATTCATTCATTCATTCATTCATCATATCCACAGGCCCAGTCATCTATCAATGTGTACAGTCAAAACTCTGTTCATCTGACATTCTCAGGACTTTGATGGAGTGGGACTAGTAAATGTCCTCCATGCCTGAAGAATCTATTCCAATAACAGCTCTTTTAATTCACTTATTTTTATAAAATGTTATCCAGCAGAATAATGAATCTTCCAATGAACACTAATTTTAAGGAAGCTAAGGAAACAAAGGCACAGTAAGAGAGTGTGAGAAACTGAACTAAGCGAGTTTCAGTTATGTGTGGAAAACAGAACCAAGTGCATTTCAAGAGTGCATGGAAACCGAGGCATCTGTCCAATAAAGGGAGCGTATTGGTCAGCATCTGATGAGTTGGTTGTCAAACTATCTATTTTCAAATAAAGGGTGGATATTGGAGTTTTACACTACAAGCTCTGATAGTCTCTTCTTTTGCATAACCTTTGCATTACCATTGATGCTATGATTGCCTTTTTTAAACTATATATTTTCATATATTTATTCTTCTTCTATATTCTCGGGAAGACAAAAACAATCTCCCAGAAGTACTGGTGGACAGAGAATCTAAGGGGGTAGAGCAACTGAAAGAAATTTTCATTAGGCGAGAAATAGTATTGGGTAGGCTAATGGGACTCAAGGATGATAAATCACCTGTGGCCTGATGGTCTGCATCCCAGGGTCCTCAGGGAGGTGGCTCTAGAAATAGTGGACGCATTGGTGATCATTTTCCAATGTTCAATAGATTCAGGATCAGTTCCTGTGGATTGGATAGCTAATGTTATCCCACTTTTCAAGAAAGGAGCGAAAGAGAAAATGGGGAATTACAGACCAGTTAGCCTGACTTCTTCGATGGTGGGAAAGATGCTGGAGTCAATTATTAAAGAGATAATAATGGGGCATTTGGGTAGCAGTAAAAGGATTAGTCCAAGTCAGCATGGATTTATGAAAGGAAAATCATGCTTGACTAATCTTCTGGAATTTTTTGAGGATGTGACAAGTAAAATGGATGAAGGGGAGCCAGTGGATGTAGTGTATCTAGACTTTCAGAAAGCCTTTGATAAGGTCCCGCACGGGAGACTGGTGACTAACATTAGAGCACATGGTATTGGGGGTAGGGTGTTGACATGGATAGAAAATTGGTTGGCTGACCGGAAGCAAAGAATAGGAGTGAACGGGTCCTTTTCAGAATGGCAGACAGTGGTGAATGGAGTGCCGCAAGGCTTTGTGTTGTGGCCGCAACTGTTTACCATATATATTAATGATTTGGAAGAGGGAATTAGGAGCAACACTAGCAAATTTGTGGATGACACAAAGCTGGGTGGCAGTGTGAACTCTGAAGAGGATGTTAGGAGGTTGAAGGGTGACCTGGACAGGTTGAGTGAGTGGGCAGATGCGTGGTAGATGCAGTATAATATATATAAATGTAAGGTTATCCACTTTGGCGGCAAAAACGAGGGAGCAAATTATTATCTCAATGGGGTTAGGTAAGGGGGAGGTACAGTGAGACCTGGGTATCCTTGTACACCGTCACTGAAAGCTGGCGTGCAGGTACAGCAGAAAGTGAAGAAAGCTAATGGAATGTTGGCCTTCATAACAAGAGGATTTCAGTATAGGAGTAAAGAGGTTCTTCTGCAGTTATAAGACCACATCTGGAATATTGTGTATAGTTTTGGTCTCCTAATTTGAGGAAGGACATCCTTGTGATTGAGGCAGTGCAGCGTAGGTTCACGAGATTGATCCCTGGGATCGCGGGACTGTCATATGAGGAAAGATTGAAAAGACTAGGCTTGTATTCACTAGAGTTTAGAAGGATGAGGGAGGGGATCTTATAGAAACATAAAAGGACTGGACAAGCTAAATGCAGAAAAAATGTTCCCAATGTTGGGCGAGTCCAGAACCAGTGGCCACATTCTTAGAATAAAGGGGAGGCCATTTAAGACTGAGGTGATAAAAAACTTTTTCACCCAGAGAGTTGTGAATTTGTGGAATTTCCTGCCACTGGGGGCAGTGAAGGCCAAATCACTGGATTGATTTAAGAGAGTTAGATAGAGCTCTAGGGGCTAGTGAAATCAAGGGATATGGGGAGAAGTCAGGCACGTGTTATTGATTGGGGACGATTGGCCATGATCACAATGAATGACGGTGCTGGCTTGAAGGGCCGAAAGGCCTCCTCCTGCACCTATTTTCTATGTTTCTATTAAGATGGTCCTTGTCATCAATTAAATTCACGATCATCAATCTTACAACTCCTTATGCGTATAAGCAAATGTGCAGAAACAAGAGCAGACTATATGTGACTGGGTTATAGTGTAATGGGGATAGTGTTAGGCACAAGTGTGCAGTAGAGTATCGGTCATAACTACGGGTGCAGTTTGAGCACAATCATAAGGTAATAGAATATTGGGCATGATAATGGGCCCAGTATTGGGCATATCTGCTGGGTTGGTAATTAGGCACATCTATGAAATGAAAATATATACATAACTACTTCATTGAGAGTGCTCGATATAATTATTAGGTAAAACATTGGGCATAGTTACGGAGTGGAATATTGGACGTATCTATGTTGAGTGTTGAGTATCGGGCATAACTATGGGGTAGACTAGTGGATAAAACTATGGAATGGAATATTGGACACTCATGGATAGAGTATAATAATGGAAAGAGTAACTATGGGGTAGAGAATTACGCATTACAATGGAAGATAGACACAAAATGCTAGAGTAACTCAGCGGTATAGGCAGTATGTCTGGAGAGAAGGAATGGGTGACGTTACAGGTCGAGACCCTTCCCCAGACTGATGTCAAGGGAGTGGGAGGTACATAGATAAGGAATGAACAACAGAGGAGGATGACTGAACTTTGGGGCCTTCCCTCACAATGGAAAACTTTGATTCCGCTGTGTGGGGATGCCTATGTTAAAGACTATCATGTTCTGTGCTCTTTTTTATTCGTATTGCTGTATGGTGACCACGCATTTCACTGTACCAACTGGTGTTTGTGACAAATAAATGTATCTTGTATCTTGTAAGTGAATCTAAGGAAGTGTTAGGTGTGAAAACAGGACAAAGGGAATTGAGATCAAGGAAATGTAGAATAGATTATTGTGTTAAAGAAGGAACTGCAGATGCTGGAGAATCGAGGGTACACAAAAGGCTGGAGAAAATCTGCTGCACCCGCTGAGTTTCTCCAGCCTTTTGTGTACCCTAGAATAGATTATTGTTAGTTGGGAGAAGGTAACAACAAAGCGAACAGAGATAAAATATAGTCAGAGACAGTAAGACTGGTTGTAGAAACGAGAAGGGGGAGGGGATGGAGAGAGAGGGAAAGCAAAGGTTACTTGAAATTAGAGAAGTCAATGTTCATACTGCTGGGGTGTCAGTTGCCCGAGCAAAATAAAAGATGCTGTTCCTCCATTTTGCGCTGGGCCTCATTGTGACAGAAATGTCAGTGTGGGAGTGGGAGTTAAAGTCTTTAGCAACAGGAAACTAAAGTATCAGAGCTTCGGGCACAAATACAGGGCAGAACACAAGGGTAGTTGTAAGGAATTCCTAAGCAATAGAGAGTTACAGTTTCACAAGGTAAAGTAAAATATCTACACAGTATGAAGAACTTTACCTGCAGATTCTGAATTGGGCTGAAGGCATCGAAAGCCCATCAAATGATCATTGTCATCATCTTCTTCTCCCAGCAGAATATTCACAAGGTATTCAGCCTGTCCCTTAAATGACGGAGTCACTGCCATTTGGAGAAGGAAATGTCTGCCGGAAATTATAGTGCACCTTTTTGCACATAATTACACAATAAATCACGAGAGTTCACAGTCACACCCATTTACTGGAAGAGAATGTTTAGCTCTTTCGCTTTCTAGCAAGCTTCCAAGAAACATTTTCCTATTGGTTAATGAACTAGAGGCAAAGGTAATCTTTAACATGTTGACGAAGAAACTGCAGATGCTGGAGAATCGAGGGTTACACAAAATGCTGGAGAAACTCAGCGGGTGCAGCAGCATCTAAGGAGCGAAGGAGATAGGCGATGTTTCGGGTCGAGACCCTTCTTCAGACTGGTCAGGGATCAGGGAAACGAGAGATATAGACGGTGATGTGAGAGATAAAGAACAATGAATGAAAGATATGCAAAAAAGTATCGATGATAAAGGGAACAAGCCATTGTAAGCTGTTTGTGGTGTGAAAATGAGAAGCTAGTGCGACTAGGGTGGGGGAGGTAGACAGAGACAGAGGGAATGCCAGGGCCCCGAGGGCTGGGGGAGAGGTGGGAGGGGGAGGAGACAGCAGGGGTTAACAGAATTGAGAAAATTCAATGTTCAAGCCCAAAGGATGCAAACTCCCCAAGCGGAATATGAGGTGCTGTTCCTCCAACTTGCGGTGTTGCTCACTCTGGCCATGGAGGAACCCAGGACCGAGAGGTCGGATACGGAATGGGAGGGGGAGTTGAAGTGCTGAGCGACCGGGAGGTCGGGTTGGTTATTGCGGACCGAGCGGAGGTGTTCGGCGAAACGATCGCCAAGCCTCCGCTTGGTCTCACCGATATAGATCATCTGGCATCTGGAGCAGCGGATGCAGTAGATGAGGTTGGAGGAGGTGCAGGTGAACCTCTGTCGGACCTGGAAGGACTGCTTGGGTCCCTGAAAGGAGTGGAGGGGGGAGGTGAAGGGACAAGTGTTGCATTTCTTGCGGTTGCAAGGGAAAGTGCCCGGGGAAGGAGTAGAGCGGGAGGGGAGGGAAGAATTGACAAGGGAGTCGCGGAGGGAGCGGTCTTTGCGGAAGGCAGACAGCGGGGGAGATGGGAAGATGTGGCGGGTGGAGGGGTCACGTTGGAGGTGGCGAAACTGGCGGAGGACTATCTGTTGTATTTGCCGGCTGGTGGGGTGAAAGGTGAGGACCAGGGGGACTCTGCCCTGTTTGCGAGTGGGGGAATGGGGAGAGAGGGCAGTGTTGCGGGGTATGGAGGAGACCCTGGTGCGAGCCTCATCAATAGTGGGGGAGGGGAATCCCCGTTCTCTGAAGAATGAGGCCAATTGTGATGACCTGGTGTGAAACACCTCATCCTGGGAGCAGATGCGGCGTAGACGAAGGAATTGGGAATAGGGGATGGAGTCCTTACAGGAAGCAGGGTGGGAGGAAGAGTAGTCCAGGTAGCTGTGGGAATCAGTGGGTTTGTAGTGGATGTCGGTCAGGAGTGTATCACCTGCAATAGAGATGGTGAGGTCAAGGAATGGTAGGGAAGTGTCGGAAATGGTCCAAGTGTATTTGAGTGCCGGATGGAAGTTGGTGGTGAAATGAATGAAGTCAGTCAGTTGTGTGTGGGTGCAGGAGGTGACACCAAAGCAGTCATCGATGTAACGGAGGTAGAGGTCGGGGATGGGGCCCTGGTACGCCAAGAACAAGGATTGTTCGACGTACCCAACAAAGAGGCAAGCGTAGCTGGGGCCCATGCGTGTGCCCATAGCTACGCCTTGTGTTTGGAGGAAATGGGAGGAATCAAAAGAGAAGTTATTGAGGGTAAGGACCAACTCCGCTAGGCGGAGGAGGGTGTCAGTGGACGGGTATGGGTTGCTCCTCTGGTCGAGGAAGAACCGGAGGGCTTTGAGACTGTTCTGGTGGGGAATGGAGGTGTAGAGTGACTGGACGTCCATGGTAAAGATGAGAGGATGGGGGCCTGGAGAATGGAATGCACGGAGCCGACGGAGAGTGTCTGAGGTGTCTTGAACATAGGTGGGGAGGGATTTAACAAAGGGGGATAGGATAATCTTTAACATGATTGTTGTCAGTGTGTCTGCATGTTTCAGTATCATTGTGAACCAGTTCCATAGCAACTGGAGGATTTTAGATGCTTAAGATTGGTAGATGTATTAATCTGTATTTATTAATGTTAAATATTTAGAATTATTTTGAAACCTCTGAATGTCCCCAAGTGCTTTACAGCCAAGGGAGTGTTATTGAAAAGTGGTCATCATTATAATTCAATTTTCTCAATTCTGTTAACCCTTGCTGTCTCCTCCCCTTCCCACCTCTCCCTCAGCCCTCGGGCCCTGGCATTCCCTCTATCTCTATCTCCCTCCCCCACCCTAGTCGCACTAGCTTCTCATTTTCACACCACAAACAGCTTACAATGGCTTGTTCCCTTTATCATCGATACTTTTTTGCATATCTTTCATTCATTGTTCCTTATCTCTCCACATCACCGTCTATATCTCTCGTTTCCCTGATCCCTGACCAGTCTGAAGAAGGGTCTCGACCTGAAACGTCGCCTATCTCCTTCGCTCCTTAGATGCTGCTGCACCCGCTGAGTTTCTCCAGCTTTTTGTGTAACCCCCATCATTATAATTCAGACAACATGATGTAAATACATTCAGGCCATTTTTAGATTATGGAGGATGAGATGTAGGGGCTCTTGAAGAGTGTTAAGGTGGATCTAATGGGATCTGATCGGATTTACCCCAGGTTATTGAGAGAGGCAAGAGAGGAGATTGCAGGAGCCTTGACAATTTTTACATCTTCGTTAGCCACAGGTGAAGTCCTGGAGGGCTGGAGCTAACGTTGTTCCTTTATTTAAGAAGAAAAATAGAGAGAATCCAAGGGAATTATAGGCCGGTGAGCCTCACACCAGTGGTAAGGAAGCTATTGGGAAGGATACCTCAGGATAGGATTTACTCCTATTTGAAGGGGAATGGGTTAAATAGGGAAAGTCAGCATGATTTTGGACATGGCAGGTCATATCTTACTAACTTGATTGTGTTTTTTGAGGAGGTGATGAATAAGGGTAGGACGGTGGATTTGGCTACATGGATTTTGATGAGGCATTTGTTAGTCCCCCATGGTTGGCTGATGCAGAAGATTAAGATGCATAAGATTAACAATGACTTGGTTTTATGGATTCAGAACTGGCTTACTGATGGAAGAAAGAGGTTTGTGATAGAAGGACAATATTGAGGCTGGAGGTCTGTGACCATTAGAGTTCTGCTAGGCTCTGTGCTGGAATCTCTCCTATCTGTGATATATATAAATGACTTGTGCGTAAACATAAACTGCAGATGACATAAAGATTGCTCAGGTCACAGAATGTGAGGAAGGCTGTCAAGGTATACAGCGGGATATAGATCAGATACAGAAATGGTTGGAGAATGGCTGATGGAGTTTAAACCAAGCAAGTGCAAGGCGTTGCACTTTGGGAGGTCAAATGAAAGGGGGAAATATACAATTAGTGGCCTGACACTCAATAGGATTGATGTGTGGTGGGATCTTGGAGTCCCAATCCACAGTTCCGCAAAATGGCAACACAAATACATAGAATGGTTACAAAAAGACATATGGTATACTTGCCTTTACAGGTTGGGGTATTTTGTATAAGAGTCAGGATGTCTTGATGCAGCTATATAGGATTATTGTAAGGACACAATTAGAATGCAGTTCTGGTTGCTCCATTACAGGAAGGATGTGGATCCTTTGGAAAGGATGCAGAGAATGTTTAACAGAATGTTACCTGGATTAGGGTGTATTAACTACAGGGAGAGTTTGGACAGACTTTGATTGTTTTCTCTAGAACGCTGGAGGTTGCTCGGAGACCTGATAGGAGTATATAAAATTATGAAAGGCATAGGTAGGGGAGACATTCAGAACCTTTTTCCCAGGATGGGAAAAATCAAATATTAGGATGCATCATTTTAAAGTGAGAGTGGCAAAGTTAAAAGGAGATGTGTGTGGAAAGGTTTATGCACAGAGGTTGGTGAGTTAATGCCTAGGACGCATTGCTGGGTGTGGTGGTTGAGGCAGATATGATAGTGAGATTTTAGAGGCTTCTTGTTAGGCATATGGACATGCAAGAATGGAGGGATATGAATTAGGCATAGGTAGATAAGAAAAGGTCTTGGCATCATGTTTGGTACAGACATTGTGGGCCGAATGTCTTGTGCTGTACTCTTCCTTGTTTTATCACCATACATGTTTTGTTGACTGCAATCTCATGCAAAAAGTAACCAATTTTAGTGCAGTTGACTGAGTGATAGATGTTTCCTAGACACTTGGTATATTGACCTGGCTATTCTTAAAATTAATGCCATTCTACAGTGGAAGAAAAGAGCAAGATGGTTGAGGGGGTGGGAGATAGACATAGACATAGAAATTAGGTGCAGGAACAGGCCATTCGGCCCTTCGAGCCTGCACCGTCATTCAATATGATCATGGCTGATCATCCAACTCAGTATCCTGTACCTGCCTTCTCTCCATACCCCCTGATCCCTTCAGCCACAAGGGCCACATCCAACTCCCTCTTAAATATGGCCAACGAACTGGCCTCAACTACCTTCTGTGGCAGAGAATTCCACAGATTCACCACTCTCTGTGTGAAAAACGATTTTCTCATCTCGGTCCTAAAAGACTTCCCCCTTATCCTTAAACTGTGACCCCTTGTCCTGGACTTCACCAACATCGGGAACAATCTTCCTGCATCTAGCCTGTCCAACCCCTTAAGAATTTTGTAAGTCTCTATGAGATCACCCCTCAATCTTCTAAATTCCAGCGAGTATGGAGATGGTGGGGGAAATGTCTGGGCAAGGATTGCACACACATTTCTCCCACACCCGAGCCACCGTGATCCTTCCTGTCTGCACAATTGCAAGACTTATTTCCTATAATACAGTAAGCCCTTGTTATAACGGACCATAGAGAAGGAATGGTGTCCGTTATTGCCAATTGTCCACTACATTGTAACTAAGTAAGGTATTATCATTGCATAAGTAGTAGAAACAAGCAACAGCAGTTGCTGGTTGATACACAAAAAGACACAAAGTGCTGGAGTAAGGTAGACACATAATGCTGGAGTAACTCAGTGGGACATGCAGCATCTCTGGAGAGAAGGAATGGGTGACGTTTTGGGGCGAGACCCTTTTTCAGTCTGAAGAAGGGTCTCGGCCCGAAACGGATCAGTCTGAAGAAGGGTCTTATCCTGAAACGATACCCATTCCTTCTCTCCTGTCCCGCTGAGTTACTCCAGCATTTTGTGACTACCTTCGATTTAAACCAGCATCTGCAGTTCTTTCCAACACAATTGCTGGAGTAACTCGGGTCAGGCAGCATTTCTGGAGAATATGGATAGGTGCCATTTCGGCTTGAGACCCTTCTTCAGACTCTGAAACTGTGCCTGGAATCCAGGTAAGTTATGGCCCTGGCCTAGGTGGCATGAGCCGGGGGAGGCACGGGTGGACAGGGAGTTAGCAGGAGCGTCCAGCGCCGCGAGGGACAGCGGAGGCGGCACCAGCTGGGAGTGCATGGGCTGCCGTCGGTAGATACATCCACTATAACCAAAATCAGTTATAAAGAGGTCTGTTAAAATGGGGATTTACTGTACAGCAGAACCCTTCTGTAACACTGTACTTTTAGTAAAGCACTTTGGGGCAATCTGAGCCCATGAAAGACAATGATAAACTGTGCTCTGATATTTAGTAATCCTGATGGTTCAGAATCTGCCTCACTTGAGCCCTAATTCCGAGGCTCACCGTCTTCATTGTTCCAAACTCCTTTGAAACTCGCCTGGTTCTGTTTCCCATGCTGCCTTGAAACTAACAAGGGCTTTATTTCACTGGACAATTTATTATTCTACTACAGTATGTAATATCTATATTACTAAAAGTCTCATCTTGACCACTTCCTGTTGCAATGTATATTGATTTTAGAAATCACGCTGCCACTTACAGCTGTGATTTTTGGCCATCTTACTCAGAGTCCCCCACCGCTGCGCAGGACAAGAGGAATTTTCCCATCAGTGAAAAATAAAAGAGTTATTAGTGTTTAAGAAAATTTTGAGATTCTCTCTCCTGAAGGCCACGCCCCTTCCGGAGGGAAGTGTGGAGGTGCCTCAGTTCTCTGCAAGATGGGGGAGCGAGAGGTCACAATTCTCAGTCTGAGCTGTGAATAACACTGAACACATGTCTACTAAACTGTGAGTGGTTTTACTGACCTGTCAGTGCCCTTAATATGGTTTGAAAATGTAGTTTGAATATGCAAAAGTGTGTTTTGGTTTGAAAGTGCTAAAGCTGTTTTGCCTTTGGTTTGAAAGTGCTAAAGCTGCCTTGCCTTTGGTTTGAAAGTGCTAAAGCTGCCTTGCCTTTGGTTTGAAAGTAGTAAAGTGCCTTGCCACTGGTGTGAAAGTGCTAAAGCTGCCTTGCCTTTGGTTTGAAAGTAGTAAAGTGCCTTGCCACTGGTGTGAAAGTGCTAAAGCTGCCTTGCCTTTGGTTTGAAAGTGCTAAAGCTGCCTTTGGATTGAAAGTGCTAAAGCTGCCTTGCCTTTGGTTTGAATGCATTTCCTTGACCCCATGAAGGAACTGCAGATGCTGGTTTACACCAAAGATAGACACAAAATGGTGGAGTAACTCCATGGGCCAAGCAGCATCTCTGGAGAGAAGGCATGGGTGACATTTCATCTCGAGATCCTTCTTCAGACTGACGTCAGGGGGCAGGTAGATACATAGATAAGGAAGTGTGAAAACAGGGCAAAGGGAATGGAGGTCAAGGAAAATGTAGAATGGATCATTGTTAGCTGGGAGAAGGTAATAACAAAGCAAACAGAGATAGAGTGAAGTCGGTGACAGTAAGACTGGTCGGAGAACTGGGAAGGGGAGGGATGGAGAGAAAGGCAAAGCAAGGGTTACTTGAAGTTAGAGAAGTCAATGTTCATACTCCTGGGGTTTAAACCTCCCAAGCAAACTATGAGGTGCTGTTCCTCCAATTGGCGCTGGGCCTCACACCAACAATGGAGGAGGCCCAGGACAGAAAGGTCAGTGTGGGAATGAGAAATGGAGTTAAAGTGTTTAGCAACTGGGAGTTTGCTAAATCTGCCTAAACCTACCTGAACATCAAACTCCATCAACCATTCCTCATCCCACCGGCTTAAGTGATCAAGATCTTACTGCAATTTTCCTCGATGAAAGGAGAAACAAAGTTAATATTTCGGGTTGAAGACCCTTTGTCAGAACCACTTTATTTTTTAACACCATTTTTAAACTCGTCCTCTATCAAACCATCTCATTAACAAATCTCACCGTGCTTAACACAGATTATGTCAGTATGTCTGTGTTAACGTAGTAATCATGCACACAAACAAATGATTCTGATATGAATTTTATGTCAGTGCTTGTAACCAGGGAGAATGGAGTCCTTTCAATATAACTCCTGATAAGAGTTTTTATTTTATTTCCGTTGGTATATTAAAGTCTCGACTGATGAGAATTGCCAGCTAAATTACCCGACTTGCCGGCTCCAGATAGGAGACACACTGGTTTCTGTAAGTTGTAAGTTGCAAAGATCAAAAGTTAAGGCCCAAAGAGTCTGCAGAGAATAAATGGACCGTGATAACATAATCACATTCAGCAGAGGTAGGTCGGGGTGAGGTAAGAATGTGTCATGATGACACAAGCAGGTGGATGAAAAATGTTTATACTGGCAAGGTGCTGATCTAAACTCTTTTCAGGGTAAAACCATCACCGTGTGTATTCCCGCAGGAACACCAAAGCCCCCAGAGCACTAGTGAAAGCTGTGCAGGTAAGTTTATTCCTCAGAGAGTAATGGAGATTATCTGGTCATCACCTCATTGATATTTGTTGAAGCTTGCTGTGCAAAAGTGAGCTGCTGTTGTTTCTGACACTTAAACTTTGAATGCAATTTCTGCCTGCAAGGTGTGTTGAGAAGTCTTGCAAAAAATGCTTTGAAAGACAAGTTTTTTCTTGCTAATGGTTAGTTGGGTTTAAAGAATGTGGTTGTGCTGTTTAGTTATGTCAGGATCAAGTTACATTTCACCAAACTGTCATCAGGAGATTTGTTCCACAGACTGATTCCGAGGTTAAATATATTTCTTCCTTTTACTTCCACATGAGCAGATTTCACGTGATTCACGGGAAAATTACCGTAATGGAAATCTGAACACTTGATAAAGTGATTCACTCTTAAACTGATTACGTGTCCTCCTCTCTTTAACGTGTTTATATTGGAACGTACGCTTTTGTTTGTAATCTGAATGCATCCCAAGGTGAACGTTGGATGTTAACTGCTCAGGCATACTGATATCAGACTTTCTACAGGTAAGGGAGAGATTCAATTCATTATTTCAAATGTTTATTCAGTATTCATTTATATTATTTGGGTATTGCTGGCAAAAATTAGTGAGGAGGCAGCGTCATGAGCCACAAGAGAAACTTGTGGAAGAGGAAGTTCTGAGAATTATATCTAGTGATAACGAATTTTGTGATAAATGTGATAAGTTTCCAAAATAATGGAATCTGTGCCTAAAGATTCTGCCATGAGCCAATTTGATAGTTCAGAGAATGTTCTGAATGTAAACTTGAGCGTATTCAAACCCAGAAGAGTGGTCGAGGTCTACGTCAAACGCAGTTTAAGTCTAGGAGAAACTGATGCAAAAATCAAGAAAATGAAGTGGAGATCTCTTCCAGAAAATGCTTCACCAAGAATGGTTTTCAGGGAACAGGTGATGTGCCATTGTGCTTGAAACCTTTCTCTTTCTATAGAAAGATTAACTTAACGATAATGACATAAAAGGGGTCTGAAGAAGGGTCTCGACCCACAATGTCACTCATTCCTTCTTTCCAGAGATGCTGCCTGTTCCGCTGAGCTACTCCAACTTTTTGTGTCTATCTTCTGATGTTTAGTCCATCAGGCTCGTACCACCTGCTCAGCATAGTTGTTTGGCATTGTTAGAATAGCTCAGGCAAATCATCTGCAATACAATATGTAGATGGTGCAAGCTCCAGCTAATGCATGGCAGAGTGATGGAAGGAAAGTTTAGGGTGGCGGATGGGGATGGAGATGGGAAGATGTGACTAGTGGTGGAGATGGCGAAATTGTTAGAGGATTATGTGCTGATGGGGTGAAAGGAGAGGTCTAGGGGGACTTTGTCCATGTTGCGACTGGGGGGAGGGGGAGCAAGAGTGGAACTGCAGGTTACGGAGGAGACACGTGTGAGGGCCTCATCTATGATAGACGAGGGAGACCCACGTTCTCATGGACTGGTTAACTGCTAAGACACAGGAGTAACAATGACATACGTTAAATAACATACTTTTAAAGGTTGTGCTGGATTCAGGCCCTCTGTATGGATTCACTACTGTCAATTTCCTGTTATGTTCTTGTTCACAAATGCTTGCTAGTTTGGCAAACTAGAAACCAAGAAAACTCTACCCATCAAACAATGGTTAAAATCTTCAACAGCTGGCTAACTAATTATCCCTTAGTTTAGCTTGTTGTCAAATCTGTCAAAACTATGAACGTTGTGAAAAATCAAAAACATTAAAAAACTTTCATTTAAAAACACTCAGTTACAAATCTGAAAATTAATTAATTTTTCAAGAGTTAATGAAACTAAAGCTCTGAAAAACTCAACAAAACATTAAATATAATTAACAATATGTAATTGAACTACTTAAAAATTATATGAATTACCCTGTACTTTGTCTGTGCCTCTTCCTGTAAATGAACAGTAATGCTGTTCCTGCAATGAGTCTAACTTGGCACAGGACCTTTAGGTGGATTCCCCAGACTGCTGGCTGGAGAATTGCAACAACTTTACAACTTTGCATAAAGAATCCAAGTTAAAAGAGACTGGCCAGACATAGCAGTAAGTTTGGGACTTTGGGAGTAGAAATACCGAATTGAAAAGACTGACAGTTCTGCACGGAACTGTCACATATCCTCACTAAATCTAGACCAGTTCTACTTATGTGAATCAGCAAAAAAATATTGTTGAATTACTCTACCTGGTATATTAAAGGTGGTTTATTAATGCAAATTGTTATTGCTAATAAATCTGGAATGATGGAAACAGAGAGGTTAATTACCAAGTGCCACCCCACTAATAGAACCACTGTTTCACACAGACCTGGGTTCAAACCTGCGCTTGGGTGCTATCTGCATGGGGTTTGCACATTCTCCCTCTGACTACTTTTCACCAGGTGCTCTGGTTTCCTTTCACAGATATGCTTGGTTAATTGGCCCTTGTAAATTGCCAATAATGTGTAGGTGAATGATGGAATCTGGGATGGGGCAGTTGCTAAGGATTTGGGGAGAATAATTTTAAAAATGGATGGTTTCAGTGAGCTGTATGGCTGTGTTTCTCTGTAATTCTAAAATTTAGTGCAGCCAAGATACATAATAGGTTTTAAAAAAATTCTACAAGCATTTTGGAAAAATTGGTAATTTGAAAGAAAATACGTAATGGAAAGATGAATTACAATTGTGTAAAGGGCAGGTAAGACAAATCCACTTAAAATTGCATGAATGAACATTTGAATGAATAAATACATTTTTTCAACAGAGTGAATATCCGAAACTGAAGCAATGGAATTAGTGCCTGAAGGTTCTGTCATGAGCCAATTTGATAGTTCAGAAAATGTTCTAAATGTAAACTTGAGTGTACTCAAACCCAGAAGAATGGTCGAGGAATACGTCAAACGCAGTTTAAGTCTAAGAGAAGCTGATGCCAAAATGAAGAAAATGAAGTGGAGATCTCTTCCAGAAAATGCTTCACCAAGAAACATGAAATACAAGGGGGGATCTGGTCTGAGTCGCCGAGAGAAACATCACAGGGCTCAAGGAAGACAACAGAATGAGCAAGAAAACCAAAACCATGGAGATAAGGTGGTGCCTTCAGGCAGCAACTCTTCAAATGTTGACTCATGTGTGGAGCAAGCACCAAGCAAGGGCAAGAGTAAGGAAGGGAGAAAAAGGGAAAAAATTCAAACATTCTTTGAAAGAGTTGCCAATTTCCTGTGGAACAGGAAAGGAGATGAGAAGAAAGATGATGGGCAAAATGAAGTGAAGGAAGCTGGCCCTCATCAGGCAGAAAACCGTCCAGAATGCAACGGACAACAGCAGCTTGCGAACAAGAAGGAGCCACCTGGAGAGATGTCCATCAGTCACAAGCACAGGAAGAGTAGCCGCCGGAGGAGACTTTTCTCTTTAAAGAGAAAAAATTCTGAAGTTAAAGACATTGGATCTGGATCCAGTAAGCACACGGAGGTGCAACCCAATCTGCAGGATCTCAAAGATGGCTGCAAGCTAGAGCATAAAGAACCAGGTAGGTCTTGTTTGACTGGTTTTGCAGTATGACATTTGAGAAAATAATTAACATGTTACACATGCATTGGTAGGAATTCAAATTTCCCTGCCTTTGGAAGGATTCCACCACATATCCTTAATGTAATTGTAATTGATTTTATTAGCCAAGCATGAAAACAAAACAAGTATGTAAATCATGCGAGGAATTTGATTACAGTCATTACAACAAAACATGCAACCACATAAATATTTAGCATAAACATCCACCACAGCAGCTCCTCCACACTCCTCACTGTGTTGGAAGGCAATAAAGTCTTATTTTATTTTTTCCTTTTTCGCCCGGGGAAGTTGAACTATCCGTAGTTGAGGCGATTGAAGCTTCCGCAGCTGGCGATCAATGCTCCCACTTCGGGGGCAATCGAAGCTCCCATGATTGGGGAGATCGAAGCTCCTGCGCCTTGCAGCTCCCAAAGCCAGCCCCTAACCAGGGACCACGAGCTCCACAATGTTAAGTCCGCAGGCTCCCACGATTGGAGCTTCTGTGGTCGATCCCTGGCAAAGGGACTGCCAGTTCCGAGATGTTAAATCCGCAGACTCCCACTGTTGGTGCTCCCAAGGTCAATCCCCAGCAAGAGGCCGCCAGCTCCACGATGTTAGGCCGCAGTGCAGATGGAGATACTAGCAATGTTACAACATTTTGAGATTTTAAAAATCAAGTCTGCAATTTATCCCATCAGATAAAGCATAAAAAGAAGTTTAATTTGACACCTAATTTACTTTCATATCTTCAGTATTAAAAATGTTATGGCCATTTTCATACTCGGAAATTAGCATCTTGTTCCCTATTGCTTTTTCATTGACTTAACACAAAAGTTGTGATCGAGGACAGTCAAAAGCCCATAACTTTCGTAAAAATTAAGAGAACTGAAATAAATTTTCAGTTATTATAGATTGAAGCATTCTGAAACAAATATGAAACAATCTTACTTGGATGACCTGAAATTAAAGCATATCATTAGTTAGTTACCCAATCGTAGCTAATTACAAAATTCAATTACTAGATCTAAACATCTATCCATTTCTTAAGAAAATATTAACATTTTTTAAAAAGCCTAAGTGTCCAAATAACATTCACACAAGAATTCACAATATAACATGATTTTTAAATCTCATTGTTATGAATTTATAGGCCAAATTGAAGGAATTTAGTGTTCAATGCCCGTAAATTAATGGCCATTTAAATCAGCTTGCGAGTGGGATTTTACCCATATCGGCAGGAAAAATATCCATATTAAAAACCCCATATCGGCAGGAAAAATACTGCCGGTTCATATGGGGAATAAATCACCGTTTCGCAACATGAAATGTTGATTAAGGTCATCTTAACAAACAAGTTTATATGTAAAAATAAACGGATTTCCTTTACCTGTCCCCTACGTAAAATCCGTCTCCGTTGTCGGCATTCATGGCATTAGAAGCTAATTTTTATTTTACTCCAGCGCTGAAATAGTCGGGCGATTTAAAAAAAATAAAATAAATTTTAAAAAAAAATTCACTTACCGGCAGTCGGAACGAATCTTCAGAAAAAGCTCGCACTCCGAGAAAATATAATTCCGGAAGGCATTGGAAAACCGCATTTTAACACCCCCTCCCAAAGGCGCCAAAGTCGCGCACACGGCTAGTGACAGAACTGCAGCGCCGCTGAAGGTAAGTTTTGTAACATACCTAGAGATACGATAAGGAAAAAGTTGCATCTCCATCAAGGAAAGTCGCATCTCCACCCCTCCCCCCCCCATCCTACACATTATACAAAACAAAAGATACACTAAAACAACATTTAACTATAGACTAAAGAACAACAAAGAGAGTAAGGGATGAGACAGACTGTTGGCAAGGCAGCCATTGTACGGCACCACCCGGTAGTAATGTTATAGGTGAATGTGTGCCCCTGTGTCCATTGCCATTGATTTTCATGAGATGATTATCTATATATACTATTAAAAGTCTCTTGTTTGTCTGTCTGTCTGTCTGTCAGTGATCTCAAGAGCTATGCTAAAACGGTATACAAAATTTTTTGCGGAATTTTTTTTGTTATAATATTTTTATTAGAAGTAATCCATCATAACAACGGTATAACAACTTTTCAAATACACAACCAACTTATTTCAATAAGTATACGGATGTTACGAATAATTCTTATAAACTTCTATTTTTTAGAAAATAGAAAAAAGAATAGATTTTAATCAATAAGAATAGTGATTAAATAATAATTTTTTGCGGAATCTTACTCAGCTTTTTTCCGCGATCGTTTGTATCAAGTTTCTTCACATTTTATGTTATAGTTCACAAGTTATTGATATTTTGTTTAAAAAAAACAACTTTAACAAGATTTTTACTGTTAAAATCCATCCTGCCAGCTTCCAACAAACTTCGATACAAAGTTGCAATACAGGAATACTCTGTGCTTCCACCAACTTTTCACCTGAAGGATATCACAGTCCTCCACCCAACATTTGCAACAATACTACACTTACTCCAGCTCCTGGCAGGACAGGAGGGGGAGGGTGAATTTGTATTGCGCTTGGGGAAGTGCAATTGCAGTTTTTTAAAGTCCCGTGCTGGGGAAGGCAGGGGAATGCTGGAATCTTATGTTCGGCAACGGGTTGAGTTGCGGGACCACACCTCCCGTGGGGGTTAGTGGTGCAATATTGCGTTGGCAAACGGGTTGTGTTAGGGGACCAGGCCTCCTCCCTTGTGTATTACTGTGTGTAACCTTTGTGTGTTCCAGAACAAGTTTCTGAGGATCCATCTGATCAAGTGTCTGAGGATGTCAAGCGGACTTTGGAGTCCAATAAGGAAAATGGTAAGCAAAAAAAACAGAAGTACAGCAGAAGTATTAGAAGCACAGAGCTTGGATGGGTCTGGTGAGTGTGTGACACAGTGGCAATCATCAACACATGCATAATAATTAATAAGCTACTGGTTAGCTACTTTGGGGAAGCTTATTTTGAATGGTGTATTAAAGCCAGCTACTTTATAAGGGGATTATTTATAATGGTTTACAATTCAGATGCACATAGCAAGAGTCAAGAGTGTTACATTGTCATATATTCTAAAATAGAACAATTAAACGAGAACTTACCAAGTTTGAAGGTTGATCTGTATTTTACGAGGAGTCGCGGTGAGGGATTTCGTGAAGAACCCGCCAGCACGCCTGCGCAGCATCCTTCAAAGCAGCGGTGTGGAATCACAGAACCAACCATGACTAAAAATAGTAAGATGAAAACCGTAGCACTACCTGTTTGACCTGATGATAGAGGGTGGGAGCGGTGGGCACGAAATCCCTCACCGCGACTCCTCGTAAAATACAGATCAACCTTCAAACTTGGTAAGTTCTCGTTTAATCTTACTATTTTACTTCGGAGTCACGTGAGTGACTTCGTGAAGATTTCAAAGCTCTGTGATTTCACGCCCTGAACAACGTCCATGCTTATCACACTGCCGCCATTCTGATGGAGTAAGACTGTTAATGGAGTTCAGTTGACAGTGGCTGAAAAATCAACACAATTTATTAATCAAATAAACAACAACCCCTAACCCGGGCCAGACATTTACTGAGCGGTACCCAGGATAGCTTCTGCGAATGTCGCAGGAACGGCCAGAGGCTTGTTATAGAAAAGGTTTTCTCCCCACTGGCCCAGCACGCGGTGGCGAGAATGTGGTCCATGGGCACCTCCATGGCTCTCGCTGCAGCCCTGGTGGAATAAGACTTAAAAATGTTAGTAGCAACTCCTGCTGCACCCAGCACCACCCTGAGCCACCTGGCGATCGTCTGTGTAGTCACCCGATGATGCGGAGGTTTATGACTGATGAGGAGCCCCTGTTCCTTCATCCTGATAACTCCAGTAACTCGGATGTAGTGGTGGAGATGGGTGACTATGCAGAGTGTGGCATCTACAGGGTACGCCCGACATTCCAGCTGCAGCCCATGCGCCCCTGGCCTGTGCTGTTTTAATAACTCTTTACCAAAGAATTTTATTTGACCAGGGTTGGCCACCATGCTGTCCAGTCGCAGTTTTTGTAACATCTGGACTCGTTGGGCTGTCGTCAGTGCCATGAGCATCACCACCTTAAGGGTGAGCTGTTTCAAATGGTAGCTCATCTATTGGAGCCCAGCTCCTCAGTAGGGTCAGCATGATCCCCACATCCCACGTTACTGTATATCTGGGTCGTGGAGGGATTGGTATTGAATACTCCCCTCATTAGTTTAGACACCAGGTGGTGGGAGCTGATACTTATATCCAGGTATGAATACAGCGTACTCCTGTCGCTGTTGATGGCACTGTAGCTGAGGCCAGCATCAAAATGGAGGCCTGCTAGAAACTCCAACACATCCAGTATTGTTGCCGAGTTGGAGGACTTGTTGTTCCGGGCACAGAAACCTCCCACTTTCTGATTTGAGTGAGGTATTGTTTGCGGGTTGATTCCCGGCACGATGCTGCAATAAGGTTCATGGCTCTTGACGAGATGCCTGCCCGGTTGAGCGGTCTTTTCAGAACCTGCAAGCCAACAAGTTTAATGACCATGGCAAGGATGACTGACCCCCCTGTAATGGAGTGAGTAATCAATTTGGGATGTTTCCCAATCGCCATCCATGGTTGTTGTACATTTCTACAACCATCGGGTACCATGGTTGTGTAGGCCAGTCGGGAATGATCAATATGTCAGTTGCAGAGTCTAGTTTAATTTTCTGCAATACCCGACTGGTGAGGCAGCATGGGGAAACGCGTAGCAACCCATTTCCCCCAATGGATAAAAATGTATCCAATGCTATTACCCCAGGGTCTGGTTCCTACAACACATACGTTGGTATTCGATGGTTCAGCCTGGACGCAAATAGGTCAATATCTGGTGTCCCCAATTTGAGCTATAATATCTCCAAAATTTGGGGGTTCAACATCCACTCAATGTTGTCATTGAAGACACGTGACCTGGTGTCCGCCACTGAATTAAGCTTCCCAGGCAAATAGGTCGCAGTAATCCAAATATTTCTTTCAATGCACCAGTGCCAAACTGTATTAGCCAATTCATTGCAAACTAGCGACCTGATACTACCCATATGATTGATGTAAACCATTATTGTAGCATTATCTATTCGAAAGCGGACATGTAATCCCATGAATTAGTACAGTAAGCCCGCAGTCCATGAAATGCCCCCCAGCATTTCTATATAGTTTATCCCATGTGACTCCAGGAATGTAGACTCATGAGAGTTCCATCTGCCACCACAACTGGACATCGTACCAGTTGCTCCCCAGCCTGGTGCACTTGCGTCAGTTAGTAGCACAACATCAGGGTTGCTCCCTATAATAGGTCAATGACATTCTTTAATATTATCTACCCACCATTATAGCTCGTTTCTAGGTTCCGGTGGTAACCGAAGTGGCCGATCAAAGCAGCCAGCATTTGTTTTTTAATGCTGTGATTTGTGACCTTTGTGAATTTCGGTAGTGTAGCGGTCCGAATCGTGCAGCTGGGAATGTAGTTACCAATTTAGAGTTACCAATACCAATAACTTTTGCTGTTCGCCACATGGTCGATACCCTGGCGCAAGCAAGATTGTGGCACTCTTCTGATATAGCAGTAGCTTTATTAGTGGGGATGATAAACTTCATTAAATTAGTGTCTAAGGTGAACACCAACCCATAACCCGTACCGGGTGCAGTTTTTGATTTGTCTGGATGGATTACAATCCCAGCTTCTCAAGCAGAGCCTTGGTTGCAGCCACTCCTTGAATTGCCAATTGGAGGGTCTGCCCCACTATAAGGATTTCATCCAATATGCCATCACTATAATCTTGTTGTCGGAGAAGAGCCAATACAGGTAAATACCAACTTGGTAAACAGCCTAAGCTGTGATGGTTCCATTAGGCAATGCACCCTTCCAGACAACTTCAGAATTCCCTGTGAGCCTCAGCGATGGGCACCGCATAGCATGCTTCTTTCAAATTGATACATGCCATAAAGTACCCTGAGTAAAGCTTCCACCTAGCTGTTCCAAAAGTATCCATTTTGACATGGGTATATTGTACAAAAGTGTTCAACTCAGCTAAATCGATTATAATCCGACATTCCTCTTCTTTTTTTACTGCTGGTGAACATATTAGGCTCAACTCAATAGGTCCATGCTTGGTTATGCCAATTACCACTTTTCCCTGCTCGCCATATAATTTCAGCATGCCCTGCCTCCACCTCTTTTTGGGATAGAGTAAATTCCTACGAGGCGAATGCTGAGTATGGGAATCTATACCTCCCACGAATTATATACCCTTGAACACTTTGTAAAATAAACTCATCTGTGGTTACAGTTTTCCCCCATATGTCCAAGGCCGCCCGCAATCGCCCACCTATTCGTACAGGAGGGATACTACGTCGTGAGAGGAGCCAGACCCCCTTACCTCCATAGTGAACGGCGGTTCCATACATACGGTGCTTCGGGTGGACGTTATGGAGGTTGACGGCCCGGCGGCCGCATTTCCTATGCAGGCCGCTGTTGGCCTTGCCCTAAACGGTCGTTGTATTTATTGAGATGGAGGTAGGTAGAATCTTTGTGCCCTATCCGGCAGCCTTGGTTCACAGGTTGTATTAGGCTGTTGCCGGTGATATGGGTGAACTCTGGCCGATGGAGCTTCATGAGGCCCACTGTTTTGGCCTCCTTTGTCCAGTCCCTTCACCTGTTTGTACAGGTCTCCAAGGAACTGATGCGGCGGTGGAGCGGTAATGGTCGGCACAACCCCGCGAATTTGGGGTTTAGTGTGGGCTATATGGAGCTCTTGCGCAGGCAATTTATCTCATACTGGGCGTTGCATAGGAGTGCCAGTGCATCATGCTATTTACTGGACACATTATCCCCGATCAGGGTTTTGCAAACGCCGTTATGCCCGTGGAGAACCTTTCTCCAAGGTATTATTGAGAATCTGACTCCAGAGTTGGTGCATACATAGGCAATCAATGGTGCCCGCCAATTCGTGGTGCAGGGTTCACCTGTCTGGGTAGAAACGGCAAACTTCACTCACCACATCCAGCATCCTCCTCATGCTCTGGTTCAGCGGTCCCTGGCTGTCCCTGGTCGTCGTCAAACTCAGCAGCTGAGCAATCATTAATGCTTCTGGCTGGAGACGATGAGGAGCTGAGCGGAGTCCTTGCACGGCTAGTGGATGCCCCCCCGAGTCCCGTTCTTCTCGTTCTCGGTCCCGCTGGAGGTGTTGCACCATTGAAGAGCTCCAACCGCTCAATGCGACCGTCCCTGCGAGATGCAGCGGACAAGCCGACTTCCCCAGGCACTGCGAATTCACTGGGGCTTCCACCATCGGACCTCACCCCCTTAGGGTCTATGGTCCAATGGCAGGTCGTTGTGACCTACAGCCCAAGTAGGGTCATACGACTCCCGCACGGACTCTCCGCTAGTCTGTCTTCTCCCAGACTGTGGCGGCCCACCTGGCTGATAAGAAGGCAGGTGAGTTGACTCGGCGCCGGCCCCCGGAACCTGGCTCCCCGGAGTCCGTGCAGGCTTACCTCCACACTTACACCATTACTTGGCGTGGAGGCGCATGGTCGGCCGCTCGCAGCGCTGAGCTGACCGACCGCTTCCTGCTGCCACCTCCGCCCTTGACCGCAGCCTGACGGGGTTTGTTGTCGGCGGTATCTGCTCCAGCAGGCCTACACGACGCAGCAGTGTTATGCCCGGGCTGCACGATGGCAGATATCCCTGGCTGCGGTACGCAATGCACTTTGCAGGGCTCCCCTGTCGTGCGGCTGTCCCCCGGCCCAGCCCCCTCGGGTCTACTGGAGCTCGGGGAGAGGTTGCCTGTAAAGAAAACAAGACCCCTTGCCACGTACCTGTATCCCCCCTTATTCTCTTGGGGGACGGGGGGCTCGGAGTCTGGACCTGTTGCTTGCAGCTCCGTAGCGGTAACCCATTCGGGTGAGTCGGCCCCTGTATCAGCGGGAGCGCCCGACTTCCGCATTCCTGCCCCCACCGTTGCGTTAAAGCTGCCGGCGTTCCTTGCAGCTCCGGGGACAAGGGCCGTCGGCTGGCCGCAGCTCAGCTCCGCTCCTCGACAGCGTCGTCCTCCGGCCCTTGTTCATGCTGTGAGCGTTAAAGCTGCCGGCGTTCCGTGCAGCTCCGGGGACAAGGGCCGTCGGCTGGCCGCAGCTCAGCTCCGCTCCTCGACAGCGTCGTCCTGCGGCCCTTGTCCATGCTGTAAAGGAAAGGTAATACTCACCTGCCGGTCTTGTGAAGGAGCCGGTGGGGAGAGCGCACTCCCCCCCCCCAGCTGCCGCTGCAGATGCGCGCGACGATATGCTGCGCAGGCGTGCTGGCGGGTTCTTCACGAAGTCACTCACGTGACTCCGAAGTAAAATTGAACAATGAAATTCTTACCTTCAGCAGCACAACAGGTTTGTAAACACAGTTCTCAATAGATAATATAATAAACATAAAACACCAATTTAGTGCAAAAATAAAACATAGCTTGAAGTCCTGACTGCAACCAAGGCAGTTTGTACTTGGGAATTTAGTTGGAGTTTGCCATGTTCTATGTCTGATGGTCATTGGGACAATGTTGTTCCTGCACCTAGACATTACAGTATTCAGACTCCTATACCTTCTTCCAAATAATCCGAGTGAAATTAAAGCATGATGAGGTTGTTGAGTGTCCTTGTCGATGCAGGTTGCCTTTTGAGACAATGACTCCTATAGATCTCTTGAAAGGTGGGGAGGTCAGTATTCATGATAGTGTTCACCACTTTTTGTAATCTCCTTCGGTCCTGGGCATTTGAGTGGCCGAGACAGGCCGCGGTGCAGCCAGTAAATATGCTCTCTACTGTAGGAAAGAACTGCAGATGCAGGTTTAAATCAAAGGTAGACACAAAATGCTGGAGTAATTCAGCGGGACAGGCAGCTTCTCTGGAGAGAAGGAATGGGTGACGTTTTGGGTCGAGACCCTCTTCAGAATATCTACTGTACATTTGCAGATGTTCAACAGAAAAATTGTCAACCAAGATGCCCCATCTACAGTAGTTCCATCTCCCCATGGTTGGCCCGTATTCCTGTAAACCTTTCCTGTAATACCTGTCCAATTGTCTTTACATGTTGTTATCATAACACCATTTTTTGTAGAAGGTATTGGAGATGTTTCAACTGGAAAGTTTCAGGATGGGAAAGACCAGCATTTATAAACCTGAGTCTATCTCAATACCATCTTAAGTTCATTGATATAATTTATTTTCATAAGTAGACCAATAGATCATAAACTAAACTAAACTAAACTTAATCTATGACTGAGGCAAATCTGTTTTCTGCAATTCAGAATAGATCTATATCAGGCAACACCAAACTGACAAAATTCAGTCATTGTGAATATACCTGTTATAGTGAAATTAATCCCTAAATCTTGCCTAAATCCAATTATGCAGTTATTTGCACATAACTACATTAGTTGTTGTGTGACGTTTACATTAAATTTTAATACATTCCTCCCATGTGCTTTGCGATATTCTTAGGTTTACCTGTGCAGAAGGTCAACCCGTTCTTCCGACTTCTTCTTCTTGCGTATGGCATGCACAGCCTAAAGTTGTAGGACAACTTGTTCTACCTGATCTTATTTATTGTGCACGCCTTTGATTGGGGTGGAAAATTGCAACCTTCACGTGGTCCGCCCTGTTTCGACAAATGCAATCAACCCGGCATGCACAATCAAATAAGATCAAATAGAACAAGCTGTCCGACAACTTTAGGCTGTGCACGCCATACACAAGAAGAAGAAGCTATTAATTGATTGCATTCGTTAAAACAGGGTGGAACACGTGAAGGTTGCAATCTTCCACCCCAACCTGTTAGTCATTTGTGGTTCACAGAGATGAGATTTTCCCAGCAAGAGAACAGTTTCTACATAGCTGTCTAGTTGCACACACTACAGTGGGACTGTAAATCACTTAAAAAGCATCAATGGCACTGATCACTCTTTTCTGTCATTATCCCAAATCAAACAAAAATCAATGTTACTAAAGCAGTCACTGGCAATTACTGGATTGACGATCAAACTTCATCTTTCATTTATAGGTCCTCTCCACTTATGAACATACGCACACTTGTACACACATTTGTACACATAAATTAGCATTTGCGATACCGGCGGTCTGGATTTGCCAGCTGCAGGTATCTTCTGCCAGGTGGGAATTTGGTACACGGCTTTATTTCTGAATTCCAAACTATTCAGGTTACAAACAATTCTGGGGAACAGAACCCTGCCATAACCTGGGCAGGACTTGTATAGTGTTGCCAGTACAATCTGTGGTCTCATGATATTTCACCCATTTGACCATTAGGGGCCACTTTCCAAGGACTTGTAGATAAATTAACTGATGTGCTGTTTTAACGCATCCTGATATTTCTCTGAGGAGACACAATAAATGTTCTCATGCTAATGGCATTCACCACGAAGTAACCATTGGTTTTAATACCAAGGTTCCCTTTAGCCACTAGGTTGTATTTCCATGTACTTCCAGAGACGAGCAACAATCTAAAGTAAAGTTAATGTGTGTGAACTTTGTGTGTTCCAGAACACGTTTCTGAGGATCCATCTGATCAAATGTCTGAGGAAGTCAAGCAGACTTTGGAGTCCAATGAGGAAAATGACAATAAGCAAAAAAACAGAAGGACAGCAGAAATATTAAAAGCACAGAGCGTGGATGGGTCCGGTGAGTGTGTGACACAGTGGCAATCATCAACACATGCACAATAAGCTACTGGTCATATGAACTCAGGACCAGTGACCTTCAGGACTGATCGATAATTCACTTATCTGTATAGAACCTCGGGGCAGCTTTTTTTTGGAATGGTGTATGTATTAAAGCCTGCTGCTGTGTGAAGGGATTAATCATAATGGTTTATGATTCAGATACACATAGCAAGACTCAAGAGTGTTTATTGTCATATATTCCAAAACAGAACAATGACATTCTTACTTGCAGCAGCACAGCAGGTTTGTAAACACAGCTCTCAATAATAATATAATAAACATTTTTTTTTTAAGACATAAAATTTAGTGCAAAAAAGAAAACAAAGCTCAAAGTTCCTACTGCAATCAAGGCAGTTCATAGTTTGGAGTTTAGCCTACAGTATTTAGAAATTACAGTATTCAGACTCCTATACCTTATTCCCAATGGCAGGAGTGAAATGACAGCATGGCCTGGGTGGTGCGTGTCCTTAATGATGCTAGCTGCCTTTTTGAGACAATGCCTCCTGTAGATCCCTTTGATGGTGGGCAGGTCAGAACCCCTGATGGACTGGGCAGTATTCACCATTTTGGTAATCACCTTCATTCCTGGGCGTTCAAGTTTCCAAAACAGGCCGTGATGCAGCTGGTCAATATGCTCTCTACTGTACACCTGCAGACGTTTCATCAGCGTATTCATCAATATACAGATTTTCCTTAATCTTCTGACAAAGTAGAGGCCCTCTTCATGATTGCATCAATATTAGTCAACAAACTTAAATGCAATTCATATTTTAATAGAATGATAGTTGCTGAACAAATAACAGCTTTAGCTACTGAATGCAGCGATATTTGAGCAAAGTGATAGTCACCATGCACTCATGTTCATTGCTGTAATCTCCTCCAAAAACATTGTGCAAAACATCCTCTTAGGTTCAGTGATATCATTCATTTTCATATGTAGATCAAACATATTATAATCTGCTTGCATCACAACAAACTACGACTGTGGCAAATCTGTTTTCTGTAAATCAGAACAGATCAATATCGTGCACCACCCAACTGATAAAATTCAACATTCAATCCCTAAATCTCATTAAAACATCCAGTTATGTAGTTGTTCACAACACAACTACATTAGTTGGAGTAACTCAGCGGGTTTGGCAGCATCCTTGCAAAAAAAGGAATAGGTGATGTTTCAAGTTGGAATCCTCCCGCTGAGTTTCTCCATCATTTTGTGTCTATCTTTGGTATAAGCCAGCTTCTGCAATTACTTCCTACACAGTGACTGTTGTTGTTGTTTAACTTGGATGACGAGTTTCTTTAAATGTTCCCAATTAATCGTTCATCGTGCTTGTGTGATGTTCTTTGGTTTACCTGTGCAGAAGGTCAACTTGTTACTCAATTGTGGTTCACAGAGGTGAGATTTACTCAGTAAGTGAACAGTTTCTACACAGCTGTCTGGTTGCACACATACAGTGGGACCACACATCACTCAAAAAGTCACACTGGCACTGATCACTTTTTTAAGTCATTATCCCAGATCAAACAAAAATCAACTTTGTTAAACCAGTCGTTGACAATTACTGGACTGACGGTCAAACTCCATCTTTCATTTACAGGTCCTCCCCACTTACAAATGCCCAACTTGTGTACGTTTGTGCGCACAAATGAGCATTTGAGAGATCAGCGGTATGGATTTGCTGGTTGCAGGCATCTCCTGTCATGTGGGTATTTGGTTCACGGCTGTATTCCTGACTTCCAAACAATTCAGCATACAAACATTTCTCAGGAACGGAACCCTGCCTTGACTGGGGAGAACCTGTCCAATCTGTGGTGTTATGACATTTCACCCATTTGGGCACTTCCAAGGATGTAGATACATTTATTGATGTGCTGCTTTCCCTTGAAAATACTGCATCCCTATTTCTCTCAGTACCCTGCTACACATGACTATAAACTAAACTCAATAGATACGATAAATGTTCGCACCACAGGTTTCGATACAAAGCTCTCCTGTAGCTACTGCATTGCCAAGTACTTTCATAAACAAAGAATAAACTGATGTAAAGTTATTGTGTGTGACCTTTGTGTGTTTCAGAACAGGACACTGTGCATCTATATGAGCAGGTATCTGAGGAAGTCGAGCGGATTGTGCGGACTTTGGAGTCCAGTGAAGAAAATGTAGAGAAACGAAAAAGTAGGACAGCAGAATTATTAGAAGCACAGAACTTGGATGAGTCTGGTGAGTGTGACACAGTGACAATCAACAACACAATAGCTACTGGCCTTATGACCTTCCGGACCAGTGACCTTAAGAACTGATTGATAATTCACTTACCTGAATACAACCTTGGGGAAGCCTCTCTTTCTGCATGGCATATTAAAGCTAGCTACTTTACTAAGGGATTATTTAGTTTAGTTTAGTTTAGAGATACAGCACAGAAACAGGCCACAGAGTCCACACTGACCATCGATCCCCGTATATTAACACTACCCTACACACACTAGGGACAATTTATAATTATATCAAGCCATTTAACCTACAAGGCTGTATGTCTTTGGAGTATGGGAGGAAACCGAAGATCTTGATGAAAACCCATGCAGGTCCCGGAGAGAACATACAAATCCGTACAGACAAGCACCTGTAGTCAGGATCGAACCCGGGTCTCTGGTGCTGTAAGGCAGTAGCTCTACAGCTGCACCACCATGCTGCCCATTTGTAATGGGTTTACAATTCTGTTGCACATAACAACATGAGGCACCAAACCCTAAATGCAAATCATATTTGAATGGAATGATTATTGCTGAACATAAATAACATCTTTAGTTACTGAACTTAAATGGAGCGATATATTTGATATTGACCAGAGTGATAATGACCAATCATTCATGTTCATTACTATAATCTCCTCCAAAGTCACCACTGAAATGGAGTGGGTCTCCAATTCTGGCTTCTTGTTCAACCCTTATTTTAATTATTCCATCATTAGTGGCTCTGTTCTCAATTGCTAAATGTCTGCCTCTCTAGCTCACTTTTGTCCTTCTGAAAAATGCTTTAAAACCAATCCTGTTGACCAAGCTTTTTGTCAATTGTCTAAATACAAGGCTCAGTATCAAATGTTGTTTGATTATTCTCCTTCCAATCACCTTTGTATGCTATTACTATTTTGATAAAGTTGTTTTTGTTGCATAGTTTTTATTATGTTAGTGACACCAAGAAACGTAATTGTCTTCTTATTTACTGGTTGACTGTTTTCCTGGAAGAGGAACATCTTTCAAAATATACAGTATGCACCAGTAATCTTGTTTTAAGTGACATTCTGCCCCTTGAAATCATCTGAAATGTCAAAGGATCTTCTTTCTATGATGTGGCAATACCTTGAATTCTACAGTGGCAGTAGATATTTGTCAATAACCCATGAGGCACCTCTGACATTGAATTAATGCAGTGAAACCTCCTGGTGGTGTATGAGTGATGAAAGTGGGTGCACCAGACTTCGAGGAAACCTTTTGTGATATTCATAGGAAGGTCCCGGTGTAAATCTTTGATGAACACTATGTAACAATTAGTGCTTTTGGGCTAAAATTATGTGTTGCTTTTATGTCAATTATCTCTCTTTTCTGAGGGAATTGCTTGGTGTCAGGGAAAGACTACATGGGTTTTTCCCATTCTCTGGTATTTCAGCCCAAGTTGCCTTCACTTTCAGCATCCACATCATCATCACGGATAAACCCCTTCTCTTCCCTCATCCTTAAATGCACATGCACACTTTGGTGGGCCTGTCCAACGCATGGTCCACTGAGGCAAGTGATGTTCCCCTGACAGTTCCCCCACTGAGGTGGGTAATGGAAACCACTGGTCCTTGAGCCTCGGCACTCATTGATGCACAGGGCAGTATCTTGTGAAACATTAGACAAGGGTAAACAACCAAGTCTTCTATCGAACCAGCAACCCAATCTCCAGTTTCTAGCTTTGTGGAAGTAAGTCGAACAGTCTTTTCTCTTGTATAAAATTGTTCCTGTTTATCAGTGTTCATGGGTCTCTTACAACTGCAGGCTGCAGGACGGATACCAATCTGTTTAGTATTAACCATCATGTAAAAGAGCTGTTGGTTATATATACTGTAGATGTGTGTGCATTAACACCATACATCTACAGTGGCTTGCAAAAGTATTCATACCCCTTGAACTTTTCCAAATTTTGTCACGTTACAACCACAAACGTAAATGTATTTTATTGGGATTTCATGTGATATACCAACACAAAGTGGTGCATAATTGTGAAGTGGAAGGAAAATTATACATGGTTTCCAAATGTTATTACAAATAAAAAACTGAAAGGTGTGGCGTGCAAAAGTATTCAGCCCCCCCTGAGTCAATACTTTGTAGAAACATAGAAACATAGAAACATAGAAATTAGGTGCAGGAGTAGGCCATTCAGCCCTTCGAGCCTGCACCGCCATTCAATATGATCATGGCTGATCATCCAACTCAGTATCCCGTACCTGCCTTCTCTCCATACCCTCTGATCCCCTTAGCCACAAGGGCCACATCCAACTCACTCTTAAATATAGCCAATGAACTGGCCTCAACTACCCTCTGTGGCAGAGAGTTCCAGAGACTCACCACTCTCTGTGTGAAGAAAGTCTTTCTCATCTCGGTCTTAAAGGATTTCCCCCTTATCCTTAAGCTGTGACCCCTTGTCCTGGAACCACCTTTCGCTGCAATTACAGCTGCAATTCTTTTGGGGTATGTCTTTACCAGCTTTGCACATCTAGGGACTGACATTTTTGTCCATTGTTCTTTGCAAAATAGCTCAAGCTCAGTCAGATTGGATGGAGAGCGTCTGTCAACAGCAATTTTCAAGTCTTGCCAGAGATTCTCAATTGGATTTAGGTCTGGACTTTGACTGGGCCATTCTAGCACATGAATATGCTTTGATCTAAACCATTCCATTGTAGCCCTGGCTGTATGTTTAGGGTCGTTGTCCTGCTGGAAGGTGAACCTCTGCCCCAGTCTCAAGTCTTTTGCAGACTCTAACAGGTTTTCTTCCAAGATTGCCCAATATTTGGCTCCATTCATCTTCCTAAGAACTCTGACCAGCTTCCCTGTCCCTGCTGAAGAAAAGCATCCCCACAGCATGGTGCTGCCACCACCATGTTACACAGTGGGGATGGTGTGTTCAGGGTGATGTGCAGTGTTAGTTTTCTGCCACACATAGCGTTTTGCATTTAGGTCAAAAACTTCAATTTTGGTCTCATCAGAACAGAGCACCTTCCTCCACATGTTTGCTGTGTCCCCCACATGGCTTGTGGCAAACTGCAAACAAGACTTCCTATGGCTTTGTTTCAACAATGGCTTTCTTCTTGCCACTCTTCCATAAAGGCCCGATTTGTGGAGTGCATGACAAATAGTTGTCCTGTGGACAGATTCTCCCACCTGAGCTGTGGATCTCTGCAGCTTCCCCAGAGTTACCATGGGCCTCTTGGCTGCTTCTCTGATCAATGCTCTCCTTGTCCGGCCTGTCAGTTTAGGTGGACGGCCATGTCTTGGTAGGTTTGCAGTTGTGCCATACTCTTTCCATTTTCGGATGATGGATTGAACAGTGCTCCGTGAGATGTTCAAAGCTTGGGATTTTTTTTATAACCTAGCCCTGCTTTAAACATCTCCACAACTTTATCCCTGACCTGTCTGGTGTGTCCCTTGGGCTTCATGATGCCCAAGGAACATTGTTTGTTCACTAATGTTCTCTAACAAACCTCTGAGGCCTTCATAGAACAGCTGTATTTATACTGAGATTAGATTACATACAAGTGGACTCTATTTACTAATTAGGTGACTTCTGAAGGCAATTGGTTGCACTGGATGTTATTTAGGGGTATCAGAGTAAAGGGGGCTGAATACTTTTGCACGCCACACTTTTCAGTTTTTTATTTGCAAAAAAATTTGAAAACAATGTATCATTTTCCTTCCACTTCACAATTATGCGCCACTTTGTGTTGGTCTATCACATAAAATCCCAATAAAATACATTTACGTTTGTGGTTTTAACGTGACAAGATGTGAAAAAGTTCAAGGGGTATGAATACTTTTGCAAGCCACTGTATATGTCCCATGTCCCACACTCTAGATTTCAACATAACCATATAAACCATATAACCATATAACAATTACAGCACGGAAACGGGCCCTCTCGGCCCTTCCAGTCCGTGCCGAACATTTATTTTCCCCTAGTCCCATCTACCTGCACTCAGACCATACCCCTCCATTCCCTTCCCGCCCACATACCTATCCACTTTCCTTTTAAATGTTAAAATCGATCCTGCCTCCACCACTTCTGCTGGAAGCTCATTCCACACAGCCACCACTCTCTGAGTAAAGAAGTTCCCCCTCATGTTACCCCTAAACTTCTGTCCCTTAATTCTCATGTCATGCCCTCTTGTTTGAATCTTCCCTACCCTCAATGGGAAAAGCTTATCCACGTCAACTCTGTCTATCCCTTTCATCATTTTAAAGAGCTCAATCAAGTCCCCCCTTAACCTTCTGCGCTCCAAAGAATAAAGACCTTAAGGAATAAAGAACATAAGGAAATGGGAACGTTGCAGTCAGTAGTGCTGACTTTCAAATCAGGTGTTGAAATGAGGCACTGACTTTCAGATGGCGATTCAGATAAAGATAAAAGTACAATTGACATTGCTGAATGGAGAGTAAAGAAGTGCCCAATGTTTATCACATGCAGGTAAGAATTATGGGCAGGAATATGTCATTCTGATCTTTGAATCTGCTCTGCCATTCATCATCGTAATTCCTTTCTATTCTGAATCAATACCATGACTGAGCTTCCATAGTTCCTGGGTAGAGAGTTCCAAAAAGCACCACCCTCTGAATGAAGAAATTTATCTTTTACTCAATCCTTAAACATTTACCCATAATCTCAAACTGCGCCCCTAGTCGCAAACTCCACAGACAAGAATATCCTCCCTGCATGATGTATCCTACAAAGAGGCAGGCATACCTGGGGCCCATACTGGTGCCCATGGCTACATCTTGGATTTGGAGGAGGTTGGAGGAGGTGGGAGGAGTTGCAGGAGAAGTTGAGTTTTTACTTTCCCCTGCAACCGCAGGAGATGCAACACCTGTTCCTATATATCCTCCTTCGACTCTGTCCGAGGATCCTGACAGACTTTTCAGGTGAGCCAGTGGTTCACATGCACCTCCTCCAACCTCATCTACTGTTCGAGGTGTGGACTCCTATATATAGGCGAGAACAAGCACAGGCACGGCGATCGTTTCACTGAACACCTCCTCTCAGTCCGCATAGGCCAACATGATCTCCCGGTTGCTAAACTCGTTATCTCCTCCTCACATATCCATACTGACCTTTCTGACCTGGGCCTTCCATTGTCAGAGTGAGGCCCAATGCAAATTGGAGGAACAGCACTTCATATTCTGCTTGGGCAGCTTACAACCCAGTGGTATGATTATTGATTTCTCTAACTTTAAATAACCGTTACTTTCTTTCTCTCTCCGTACCTCCTCCATCCTAGTTATCCGACTAGTTTCGCTATCCTGATTAATTTTACTGATTATGTGCCTCCTTGTCATCTTCCCTTCAGCTTACAATGAACCATTCTATATTTCCTTATCATCGTCTGCATTGATCTGCCATTTTCACACTTTACCCTTCCATACCTCTAGACTCTCTCTCTCCCAACTCTTAGTCTGAAGAAGGGTCTCGACCCAAAACATCACCCATTCCTTCTCGCCAGAGATGCTGCCTGTCCCACTGAGTTACTCTAGCATTTTGTGTCTATCAGTGGATCAAAATGATCTTGTTGTCTCAATGCTCAATGCCATATTGCCCTATTAATGTTATTAATGATATTCCATGTTATTATTTGTATATCAGATTGCACTTGGAAAATCATCGAATTACTTCAAATTATTGGTGATGGTGTTGATTTACAGGTAAGATGTGTGAAATACTTGTATTCATATTCTGAGTAAAGGCATTGCTGGTAATACTGAAATTTGTGGTCCATAGTTGTTTCCTTTGAGGAAGTGGTAGTGAGCCTTCTGGAAGAAATAACACAATCATTTGATGAATTTTCTCTTACCATAGGGATGGAGAAGTTGTTGAATTTTAGATGGTGTGTGGTTGGTAAGAGAGGATGTTCCGATGCACGAGTTGCTCCTGTTTTTATTGATGGCAGATTTCATTGCAATGAAAGCTCCTGCTGATACAGCATTTCGTTAATAAAGGAGAACTCCATCATTCCAGCATGCTCGGGACTTTGGTTGTGTACTGTCTTCGTTGTTCAAGGTGTTGACTCTTATACACCAGTGAGACCAAACATGGACTGGGCAACCTTCATTCTGTCTGCCCTTACCTACCTGATCTGGCGGTTGCCAAACACTTTAATTCCACTTCCCATTCCTGCACTGACCTTTCTATCCTGGGCCTCCTCCATTGTCAGAGTGAGGCCCAACGCAAATTGGAGGAATAGCACCTCATATTTCGCTTGGGCAGCTTACACCCAGTGGTATGAATTTTGATGTCTCTAACTTCAAGTAACTATTGCATCCACACTCTCTCCATCCTTCTCCACCCAAGTCATACTAACTTCAAAGTCGTCTTGTTGAGTCTCATTATTTATAATTCGTTTTCACCTAGGCCCAAGCTAACAATGTAGGAACCGGAGAGAAGAAAATAAAGAAACATAGAACTATAATGAATAATAGCATTTTATATTCATGATGAAGTAATGTTTCACTCAAAGGAAATGAATGTCGGGAAAGGATTTGTTAAATATGTACGGATGTGTCCAAGTCCAATGTCTTCTATTAGCATGCAGTTTGTTTTGTAAATGTGTATCAGTAGAGATGAAGCTTTTACTAATATTCATGTCCACAAATTCTGCTTTAGCTTTGTTTAAAATGCACTATCCTGAAATTCCTTATTCATTTCACGGGCCCTATCTATCGCTGACATGGATAAAGTAGGCTTTTTTCCTTCTTCCATCCCCCACAGCTGACCCAGTCTCTGAGGTCTTGACAATGAGAACTCAGGTAGTTCCATTTGCATGATGTTACCAAGTCATTCTTGCTGATGGATACCACTGAGAGTACAAACAGTGCTGTATAAACCTCAGAGCCTCTTCCAAGTAGCATTCAACACAAAGGAGTCCTTTTGGGGAGAGGAGAGTGGTTGGATGGTAGTCAACAAAAGATTGTCTTACCTGCTACTGCTATAAAACGTCATGAAATACAGGTTCAATGGTGAGGAATCCCAAGTCTACACCTTCTCAATTTTATAACATGGTACTGCCATTTCTGCTGTGTTCCTGTTACGATGGGCACAAAGATGGTGATGGAAGAGCCTGCGATATGATCTGAAAAATATAATTCTGTGCAATTGCATTCCCAATTGAATCACTATGATTGCTGTACCCTAATCATCTCTGAAACCTGTTTAGATGAAAAGACGGAGAATGCTGGAAAAACTCAGCAGGTCAGAAAATGTCTGTGGAAAGAGATACAGTTAATGTTTCTAATCAAAAACCCTTAATGAGAGCGTATCAGCTCCTAATCTCGCTGTAACAATACTGACTCATTCAAACTTGTCTTGGTCCACAGTCCTATTCAATGCCGTAATTGTTTACATTTCCCCTTCCTTACAAAACACCAAGATCTCGGACTTCAATAGCTCTTGAATTCCAACACTTTTTGGGATTTCCCTACCCGTTCTCTTTCCTCTGATCTCCTCTCTCTCCCACCAGCTCCACTACCTTTTGGTTTTTAGTAATCCAGATATATCAACTTGGCAGCGGTTTGTAATTATTCACAAACTCATCGAATGCTGAATTAATCATACCACTACTTTGCAGCTCCAAGACAATTCGCAACTCTCCAGTTTCTTCACAAACATTAGCTACAATGCCTTCAAGGAACTGGCAGACCAATACATCAAAGAAGAGGTAAAGAACAAGGGACAGGAGGAGAACATTGAGATTATGCAGCTGGCTTTTACACTTGATTTTACTGCAAAGGTTGCAGGGACCTGCATCCATCAGATCAAGCGGATCACAGGCTTTGGGAGCCAGTACCTCCAAGATACGTGTTGGCATCTACTCGGTTTCGGTGACCAGGTGGGTGGAAAGTTGAGTTATCCCTTCATATGATGTCCATTTCTTTAAACGTGGAAATGTGGGCTCGACCTGTTTCTGTGCTAAATTACATTATGACCTCTATTCCCTAAACCCTCTTATATGCATAATCCTGGATAATGTGAATATAATGTAGCAATGTATTAGCTGAAAGCTTTTAGCAGGGTAAGGATTGTTTTTTGTCATTCCTAGAATGTGTGTATTGCTGGGGATTATTGGTGAAGCTGAGGTTTAGTGCCCATTGTGTTTGGCCGAATAACCTGGTCCTGGTCCTGGGTTTCACTTCTGAGCCAGCAGTGCCTCCAGCACTTTGGTGCCATTAAGCAGTTTGCGTGATCACTTCAGTGGGCGTTAAATTCAAGTTGGTATTGCTATGGATTGGAGACTCGCTTAGGCCACTGCTATTAAAATATATGAATAAACAAGGTGAGATTTTACAACAATCTGGTAATCCTTACATACACCAGCTTTTCAAAAAACAATTTTATAAATCCTAAGGGGGGTTACACAAAAAGCTGGAGAAACTCAGCGGGTGCGGGCTAAATCCTAATTTAGACCACAATGTTGGAAATGTAACTTTTACATTTTTTGGAAAAAATAACCACCTAGCAGAATAGTTTTACTCATTTTGTGCACAATTCTCTAACTTTTCAGCAAGAAACAGCCTAGACTGAAGATGGAGGCTGACTGGACAACTACTTCTACTTTACTTCTTGGAGGATCTGCTATTTCCTGAATCACGAGAGGGGTGCAGACTGAGCAGAACAAGAGCACAAACTGCCAGGTCCACGGCAGTTCCATGTGACAGACAAGACACCCACACCAGAGTTCCACGTTCTACTGGTTTTCTGCTCTGAGAATGATTGTTTTGTTTAGTTCTGATTTAGAATAATTAGGCACTGCTGCACCCAGCTGCCTAGACAATAGCATGTTGAGTTGTAGAATGGAGACAGTTCTGTGGTGCTATCTCTGATCTCAACATCCAGTCTTTAAACATTATTCTACAGTGGCCATGGCTAATTGACCACTTTCTCAAGGTAGTGTCTGAACAGTTCTGTTTTGCAGAGAGTTTGGGTGGCACAGTGTCACAGCGGGAGAGTTGTTGCCTTATGACGCCAGAGACGTGGGTTCGATCCTGACTCCGGGTTCTGGCCGTACGGAGTTTGTATGTTCTTCCTGTAACCGCATCGGTTTTCTCTGGGTGCTCCGATTTCCTCCCATATTCCAAAAATGTGCACGTTTGTGGGTGAATTGGCATCGGTAAATTGTCCCTAGGGCATAGGATAGAATTAGTGTTTGGGTAATGGCTGGTCAGCGTGGACACGGTGGGCCAAAGGACCTGTTCTATGCTGGAATTTTAAATTAAACTAAGTTGCCTGTCATCACTCATCCCACTGTCTAATGGGCAGAATGAGACAACTGAACAACTTCTTGTCAGTGCAGCTGTTGGAGTGGGAGAGTTGCCACCTTACAGCGAATGAAGCGCCGGAGACCCGGGTTCAATCCTGACTATGGCTGCTGTATGTACGGAGTTTGTACGTGCTCCCCGTGACCTGCGTGGGTTTTTTCCGAGATCTTCGGTTTCCTCCCACACTCCAAAGACGTACAAGTTTGTAGGTTAATTGGCTTGGTAAATGTAAAAATTGTCCTCAATGGGTATAGGATAATGTTAATGTGCTGGGATCGCTGGTCGGCGAGGACCCGGTGGGCCGAAAGGGCCTGTTTCTGCGCTGCATCTCTAAACTAAACCAAAGCAGGGGAACGGGAATTCTGACCAGTTTGTTCTCTATCCACTGACACTGTCTCAAAGCCAAATGTACCCCTCCATTGAATATCCATATGTTTTACAATTTATATAAAGATAGTAAGAATTGAGTATGCAAACCAACCATTAGGTAGGTCAATGAGGCAAGTGATTTTATTTCTTCCTTAAAGAAGCATTACGTTTGTAATCAATTGATTTCCACAAAAATACAAATCAATTCTATCAAATGTGTTCATAATTGTGTCTGGACTATCTTAATTTGTTCGATGTCTTCTGAGGCTTTTTATATTGTTCTATTTATTGCGTTATTCAAAATATCAATATGCCTTTACGATTTCAGTGGGATGGTGTGAGTTAGGAATGCTATTCACGAGTGTGATTGGTTTAAAAAGAAGAGACAGCCCTTTTATGGAACTGATCTCCACCGAATATGAGTAAGAACAGAAGGTGGAATACATGTCGAACAGCGGGGTGATACAAGATACATTTATTTGTCACATGTGCCAGTTGGCACAGTGAAATGTGATCACCATACAACCATACGATAAAAATAAAGAACACAACACACGATAGAATTCAACATAAAAACATCCCCACACAGCAGAATCAAAAGATTCCCACTGTGAGGGAAGGCACCAAAGTCAGTCATATTCGTGTAATGTTCCCCAATGTTCACCCGTGGTCAGGGCCTCCCCGAGCCCTCCGCAGTCGCCGCTACGGGCGGCCCGATGTTCAGGCCCCCTCGCCGGGGTGATGTAAGTCCGACGTCGGGGCTGGGGGACCTCCTCAGCGGCCTGGATATCAGAGTCGACCACCTCCTACCGGAGTCCGCGGCTCCCAAAGTCCGCAGGCCGTGCTGGGCGGAGGTGCAACGCTGGCGGCCCTCGGCAAAGGGCCCCAGGACTCCGCGATGACGGTCAGCGCCGGCCCGCATTGGAAGCTCTCCCAAATCGCAGCTCCACGATGTTGGAGCAGTGGCCCAACGCTCCGGAACTCCAAACGGCGATCCAGGTAGCCATCGCCCGCTCCACGGTGAATTCAGCGCTGCGCCCCCGCTGTTGTTGCTCTGGTCCGGTTCCCGGTCCCCGGTCCCTGGCAGGAAAGGCCGCTCCGATCCAGGTGGTAGGCCCTGAGGAGGGGGGCGAGGACACAACTCGGAGAAATAGTCACGTTCCCGCCAGGAAGCGACTGGGAAACAGTTTCCCCCTTATCCTGCCCCCCTCCCCCACATAGAAAAGTCAAAAGATACCCCCTAAAACAGACTATAAACTAACTAAAAATTTTAAAAAAGATTGAAAGACAAACAGGCTGTAGGGTGAGGGAATCATGGTGCGCAGAGCTGGGATTGAAAGTATGACAGGATGTGCTTGACACTTTGGAAAGCCTCTGTGAGAATACCTGGTTTGAAATTGAAGGCGGATCCTTGTATTGAGCATTGATATTCAGAAATGTTTGTACTACCCCTATCAGTGTTTGGTAGGCAAACTGCTTCTTCTTCTTCCGTGTGGCGTGCACAGCCTAAAGTTGTTGGACAACTTGTTCTATTTGATCTTCCGTTTGTGCACGTTGAGTTGCTTGCATTAGTCGAAACAGAGCGGACCACGTGAAGGTTGCAATCTTCCACCCCAGGCAAACTGCATACAAAAGCCACAGGATGATTTTCAGATCAATAGCGACCATTAGAAATTGCCCTCATTACTTCTGAAAAAGACACAAAGTGCTGGAGTAACCCAACAGGTCAGGCGCCATCTCTGGAGAATATGGATAGGTGGCATTGTGTAACCTATCCATGTTATCCAGAGATGCTGCCTAACCCACTGAGTCTGCCAAGGTCTACTGGATCTCCTGGTTGCTAACTGTTTTAACTCCCCTTTCAATTCCTATACTGACTTTTCCGTCCTGGGCCTCCTCCATTGCCAGTGAGACCATGCAAAAACTCGAGGAACAGCACCTTATACAGTATTCTGCTTGGTTAGATTACAGGCCAATCATATGACGTTGAATTCTCCAATTTTTTTTAGGTAACTAACCTCAACCCCTCCTTCCCCTCACGCATCTTTTCACCTCTGGCCTTTATCCAGCCATCTGCATGTTAAAAATCCCCATCACCTTTATCCACCAATACCTCGCCAGGCTTTGTCATGCCCCTCCTTTTTTACAGCTTCTCCCCCCTCCTCCAGCCACATTTAGTCCAAAGAAGGGTCCCAACCTGAAACGTCACTTATCCATGTTCTCCAGAGAAAATGCCTGACCTGCTGAGTTACTCCATCACCTTGTGTTTTTTTTTATAAACGAGCCAGTTCCTTGTATCATAACACAGCTGATGTTTGCTCAGCATTTGGTGGACAGGTAATTGTGTCACAGGTTGCCTGGTGAACATCTCCTCCTCCACTGGCAGAAACTAAGGTTTCTGGAGGAAACATCTGACCTATTGTGACCTTAACATTAAGTCATAAATAAAACAGTGCAAGGTTTTGGAATGAAACATTCAATGGTTCAATTGTATTTTATGGTCAAATATGCACTGATCAGAGAAATTCTTGCACCTGTGAGATATGCTTTGTGCTCACAATCACTGCTCAAAGACTAAATCTTGGAAGCAAGAGTTCTTTATTCCTCACGACTCTGCAGACCCGGGTGCCTCTCCAAGTCGAGACACACCGAAGCCAAAGAAGTCATCCCCCTTTATACACAGAATTTTACATTCAACCTCCCCTCCGGACCCTTCTCCAATCAGGGTCTGAGGTGCACAATCTGTAGATACATTCCACCGTACATCCCCTCGCACCTCCCATATCATACATCGCATGTTCAAACATGTTCATGGTAATGAGCAGTTTCTTGACCAGGGGTGTGTTGTAATATTCATTTATTCTATTAAGCATGCTCAGTTGCTCATGACCTACCCTAGTTTTACTCACCTCCTAGTGAACCCTCTCAGTTCTCCTATATCAGTACTAAAGCTAAGCTATAGTGACAAGGGTCCCATCTATCACTCCATTTCACTGATAGGGATCTCTCTACATCACTCCCTTCTACCGCTATACAATGCTATTACTTCTTACTCAAGGACTCAAGGATGGGTCTGGTAACCTTCAGACACAGCTGTGTCAGAACCCTCTCTCCGGCCCCTCTCAGTTCGAATTCTCTTTAAAACTCCTTACTTTAATGGGGTTTAATCACTTTATCCCTCACACACCTGTCGTCATATTTTGGCGCCATTTACAAAAGAGAAAGAAAAAGTCCGATCCATATGCTGGAAATACTGGAGAGCCTCTGATCCAGGTCAACCCAGATAAGCCCCAGGCAGCTGCAGGGCCTCGACCAACACAGCCCGCCAACACGTCCCTCTCCTCGCCTGACTGCCTCTCTGTCCCGAGTGGCACCTCCTGCGGCTGACCTTGCAGGCACTGGTGGCGATCCTACCGGCCCACGCATTGCGTCCGTCGCCACCGGCTCTCTCCTGCTCGACTCTCTGGACTTTGTGACCGAGCTTGGCAGCTTCCAAGCCTCTCCTGTAGTCAGCGGCCTGCCGGATCCATCTTCGCAGCAGCGAACCAGGCCTGCCGCTGCACGCGGCCATGAGCAGCCTGCCAGGTCTTCATTTGTGACAGAATTTGTTCTTGGTGCCCCGACGAGTCTTTGTTCTCTGCAGCCACTGGGTCAGTCTTTGTTCTCGGCGGCAAGCCGGGTCCATTCTTGTTTTGCTCCACGACGCATCCCAGGAGCTTTCTTCCACTGCCGTGGCGCATCCCAGAGGGTGGAAGATTGCAACCTTCACGTGGTCCGCCCTGTTTCGACTAATGCAATCAACTCGACGTGCACAAACAGAAGATCAAATAGTCCTACAAGTTGTCCTACAACTTTAGGCTGTGCACGCCACAAGAAAGAAGAAGAAGTAGATGCCTCCCAGGAGGTTTCACCCTCTTCTATCACCCTGCATCCATGCACATGGTGTCTCCCTGCTTCAATTTTCAATGGCCAATAGGCCAGAGTGGGAATTAATGATGCAAGAGTATCAACTTCAATTTTTACTTAAGTATTTCAATCAAAGGAGGTTTTGTGAATGGAAACAGTGTATCTGATTCTGGTAATTACTGTCCCTGTCTCTTAATCTCACTGCCAATGTAATGGTTCCAGAACACCAAGTCTGGAAAGAGAAATAAGGTTGAAATTCTAATCTAGATGGATGGTAATCTGCCAGTCAAGTGAAATGGAACTATAAATTTTGAAAAGAATATATAGAAATAACTATTATAACATTTGAGGAGACAAAAGACTGCAAAACTGGAATTGGAGAAAAATCAAACTGTAGGAGGAACTCAGCAGAGCATGCAGCATCTGTGGAGGCAGAGGGATAGTCAATGTTTCAGATCGTAACCCTGCACCAATCCAGATGCAGGATCACGACCTGAAACATGGGCCTCCACAGATGCTGCCTAATCTGCTGAGTTTCTCCATGACTTTGTTTTTTGCAATTAATTAAAACAGTTTTTTTTCTGCTTAATTTAGCATTAATTAATTTTCAAATAGTAAGTACATTTCAGCGATTCGGAATCATCTGCAAAGGGAGGGTGTGTACGGCGGAGTGATCACTTGGGCCCTGTGGAGTTCGATGGTACCCATAGGGCCAGCAGAGTGCACAGGGGCTTTAGTTTGATGCTGGAAGAAGAGAGGCAGGGAAGTTCTCAATTGTCTTACACATTCTCTGAAAAGTTCATACCTATGTGTCTAAAAGTTAAGGACATGATCAGAGTTCTCAGTGTTGGTTCAAAAGGAATTACCGTACTCTGTTGCCACCCACTTTCAAGAATATTAGTCAAAATATTAGTCCTGACATGGATACTATCCTTTGAGGTTCCTTTGTATGAAAATGAAAATTGGTGAAAGTCGGTATTAGCTCTGTTAGTTACCACATGATCTTTGCTTTCACACACATAAACAAGCTTGTTGACCCACCATCAATCACTCGTTCACACTGGTTCTATGTTATCCCACTTTCTCATCCTCTCCCCACACACACCAGGGGCAATTGTAAGGGGCCAATTGACATATGAACTTGCACGTCTTTGGGATATAAGAGGAAACGGGAGCACCCAGAGGAAGCTGGTGTGGTCACAGGGAGTAGTAAGTTCCATACAGAGCACCTGAAATCAGAATCAACACCAGGTCACTGTGAGGCAATGGCACCTCCACCATTCTGTGGAACATACGATTGCTGGGAATTCCAGCATTTATATCCTATCCCTGGCTGCCTGTGAGAAGGTGGTAGGGAGCTGGCCTCTCAAATTGTCACAATCCATCTTAGCAACAATGAAGGAATGGCAATATATTTCCAGTACTTCCTTCAGGGTGCTATGTGAGCTTGAGGTGGTGGTAATGCCAGGTACCTGCTGCACTTGCCCTCCAGATTGTTCAGTGATGTGTTTCAAGAGGAACTTCTGTGACACACTGCAGTGTATCATGTAGATGGCATATGTTGCTGTCAAGGAATGTTCATGAAGCTAGATGGAGCATCAACAAAGGCAGTCTGTTAGCTGTCCTGCACCATCAGCAACAGTGTAGATCATCGTTTGAGCTACAGAAAATAGCTGGATGGTCTACCGGAATTGAAGACTCCACCCTCACTACTGCATTAAGGAGTTGTCAATTCAAGGGCATCATTAATATCCTATTCCCACCAGCAGGATCTGAGATACTTAGTATAAAGGAAACTGGCACTAAAACCTCATCTGAAACCAATTGGGCCAATAAACTGCTGAGGAAAATTGTACCTGAACTCACACTAGGAAGCAGAAACTTTCCCAACAATTTTGCAGACCAGAGCAGTATGTTTTTGTCTAACAATAGGTTGATGCAATGAACAGAGAATCCTTTGTTCACTATTTTTAATCAACACCTAGGTTAGTTGGCAATATGGAAAGTCTTTTGACATGTTTCACAGCAGCGTTGGGTTACATCGAAAAATAGAAACATAGAAATTAGGTGCAGGAGTAGGCCATTCGGCCCTTCGAGCCTGCACCGCCATTCAATATGATCATGGCTGATCATCCAACTCAGTATCCCGTACCTGTCTTCTCTCCATACCCTCTGATCCCTCTTAAATGTAGCCAATGAACTGGCCTCAACTACCCTCTGTGGCAGAGAGTTCGAGAGACTTTTTTCACTCTCTGTGTGAAAAAAGTCTTTCTCATCTCGGTCTTAAAGAACTTCCCCCTTATCCTTAAGCTGTGACCCCTTGTCCTGGACTTCCCCAACATCGGGAACAATCTTCCTGCTAGCCTGTCCAACCCCTTAAGAATTTTGTAAGTTTCTATAAGATCCCCTCTCAATCTCCTAAATTCTAGAGAGTATAAACCGAGTCTATCCAGTCTTTCTTCATAAGACAGTCCTGACATCCCAGGAATCAGTCTGGTGAACCTTTTCTGCACTCCCTCTATGGCAATAATGTCCTTCCTCAGATTTGGAGATCAAAACTGTACGCAATACTCCAGGTGTGGTCTCACCAAGACCCTGTACAACTGAAGTAGAACCTCCCTGCTCCTATACTCAAAATGGATTGCTATGGAACATGCGACACCCCTTTACAAGTAACTTTTTAATTCCAATCACCTACCAAGATATTAAACAAAACAGATATATTCAGGTAGCAAATGGTCACATCAAGAGAAGGGGTACTTTCTTTAACCATATGGAGCAATTCTGTAACCTTAACACTTAAGGAGCGCTTCAGTACATCATTCAGAGAGAGTAAGATTTTGTCCAACCTCCATCACATGGCTTACGTTACATGTCAATTTGCACACCAGCACAGCCATTGCAGAGCAGCTTGTATCCATGACCTACATTCTGTAGACATTTGTACATCAGTCAGATACAGACAACACTAAGATTATGTGGTCCCACACTGAAAAGGGGAACTGATACCCTGGAACCTAAAGCACCCTGCCCATGTGAGGGTTCAAATTAACCCATTTTTTTCTTCCAATGACTGCACACCACAACTCACTCCTGCCTCTGCCAGAGACTGCAGAGAAGGCCATTGTGTTTAGTGTGAGTCTATGAACAAGTTTCGATTCTCACACTCCTGTCCACTTTCCTGGCAGGTCAATTGGATTGTGCAGGTGTTTTAAAGACATGTCACAGACTTCAACCCTGCTCTATCCACAGCCACCTGATGATGCCAGCTTCCAGTAAAGGTGCAGGGCTGCATTGATCAGATTACATTTTTGTGGTCCTGGTTGCATGATAATCTGATATGCGGGAAATGCTTTAACAGAACAGCTACGTGTTTGAAAAGCAACTTTGATGTTTAAACAACAGCTGCATTGAGAAATTTGTTTGCGGTTTTCTGCAGGCACACAGCTGCAGCCTGCAGGCACATGAATGACGTCAATCATTGCATGAAGCTGCAAACTGTGTCACTTGTATTGAATTACCACAGATTGTTGGTTGCAGACCGGAGACCACATCTACTGTAAACATCAGGAACAGGCTTTGCACCTGCCATCAGTAAAGGACTCAACAGTTACTCACAAGAACGTTTGGGGACCCAGTTGGTGGAGCCCGGGGCGAAGAGCTCTGAATTTATAACAAAATTGATGCTTCCGAAGTCATCCCTAGGCTTGCAGAGATGACTGTGCCTGAGCTCTACAGCAGTTAGTGAAACCACAGTGACATCTCACCGAGGTACAGCGTGCTTTGCACACCAAAACCAAGGTGGCCCAACATCTCGTTGTGTTGTTATCACCCAGCTTGGATGTAAAGGGTCCATATTTTCATGTTTCCTTTACGACATGTCCATGCCCGGTCACAGAGCAATCCCATCCTTCCCTTATTTCCCCAATAACCTTCCCTGTAATCAATACCCCTGCCTTCCCATCAACTGGACAGGTATATGAATAGGAAAGGTTTAGTGAGATATTGGCTAATGACAGTTGGGACTAGTGTAGCTGGGGCAACTTGGTCAGCAAAGGCCAGTTGGGCCAAAGGGCCTGTTCCATGCTCTAATTCTAGCATTCAGGGGCAATTTACAATGGTCACCTCTCTCACATCTACCCCATTACAGACATTGAACTTTGTCTATGTAACATTTGCACTACATTGCTGATAACAGTATCCTGCCCTCTGTATCTTCTCCGCTGCTCTATCTAATAAACTTGAGCTTGAATTGATTGTAATTATTAATAGTATTATCTGGTCTGTTTGAGCAACATGCAAAACAAATCTTTTCACTGTACCTCTGCAGTTATGAGGCAGCACCATTTTGCGGGCAGGGCCGGCCTTAAGCCTATTGGACCGATTGCTCCTAATTGGGCCCCGCGCCAATGGGGGCCCCGCGCTAATTTTCTGTATTTCGTACGGAAATACGAATTTGCGTTGCTAAATACAATTTTTTTTTTTAAACATTTGCCTTGTTAAATACAGATTTTTAAAAAAAAACGAACATGGATAAAAACCTCTGCAGCGGCCATCAGACAAAAACGATGTGTTAACTACCAGCACGTTAACAGCCAGTAGTTAACACGTAGTTATACAATGTGTCATCAATTAATCGATCCACATTGCTCAGTAAATGTAATTGTGTTTAGACCAAGTATTAATGACGCCCTGTGAATTTTATTCAAAGGAACGCGACATCACTAATACTTGGTCAAAACACAATTACACTGAGGAATGTAGATCGATGCATTGACAACATTGAGAACTCATCATCATAGTTGAGGGCTCAGACCGCGAGCTTCTTCTTGGTGCGCAGGTTAGTCATTCAAAGTCAAAGTCAAAGGCAAAGTCAAAAGAGTTTATTGTCATGTGTCCTTGACAGGACAATGAAATTCTTTCTTTGCATAGCACAACAGAACATAGTAGGCATTGACTACAATTATATACGTAAATACACACATTAATTAATAAATTAATAAAGTGCAAATAACAGATGGAGGGGTATTAATGTTCAGAGTTTTGTCCGAGCCAGGTTTAATAGCCTGATGGCTGTGGGGAAGTAGCTATTCCTGAACCGGGTTGTTGCAGTTCTCAGGCTCCTGTACCTTCTACCCGAAGGTAGCAGGGAGATGAATGTGTGGCCAGGGTGGTGTGGGTCCTTGATGATGCTGCCAGCCTTTTTGAGGCAGTAACTGTGGTAGATCCCCTCGATGGAAGGAAGGTCAGAGCCGATGATGGACTGGGCAGTGTTTACTACTTTTTGTAGTCTTTTCCTCTCCAGGGCGCTCAAGTTGCCGAACCAAGCCACGATGCAACCGGTCAGCAAGCTCTCTACTGTGCACCTGTAGAAGTTAGAGAGAGTCCTCCTTGATAGACCGACTCTCCGTAATCTTCTCAGGAAGTAGAGGCGCTGATGAGCTTTCTTAATAATTGCATCTGTGTTCTCGGACCAGGAAAGATCTTCACAGATGTGCACGCCCAGGAATTTGAAGCTCTTGACACTTTCAACCATCGACCCGTTGATATAAACAGGACTGTTGGTCCCCATCCTACTCCTTCCAAAGTCCACAATCAGTTCCTTGGTTTTGTTGAGGGCCAGGTTATTGTGCTGGCACCATATGGACAGTCGGTCGATCTCTCTTCTGTACTCCGACTCGTCCCCATCAGTGATACGTCCCACTACAGTGGTGTCGTCAGCGAACTTGATGATGGAGTTCGCATTATGACCGGCTACGCAGTCGTGAGTATAGAGTGAGCACGCAGCTCAGCCTACCGACCCAAGTTGTGTCTCCCTGTCTTTCACTCTCTCCGTCCCTCCCTCTCTCTCTCTCTCTCTCTCTCTCTCTCCCCCCCCCCCCCACCCCCATTTCCTCTCTCTCTCTCGCTCTCTCACACTCCCTCTCTCACCCTGTCACCTTGGCATTCCCGGAATCATTGACGTTTTGCGGTTCCTTTCTGTTGGTGGGGGGGGTCATTGACTTTTACTGCCAAGGTTTTAGAGTAAAGCATAACTCACTTCCCCAATGTGCTGGACAAAACTAGAAGGTGCAATGCCCTGCACTGTTTCACAGACCTCCAATGAGCTGGTTCAATGGTTGAAAGGTCTGAAGAAGGGCCTCAACCCAAAACCTCACCCATTCCTTGTGTCCCGAGATGCTGCCTGTCCCACCGAGTTACTCCAGCATTTTGTGTCTATCTTCATTTCAATGGTTCATATTATTAGGAAAACTAGAGATGGGAAAAGGTACTGAACAGATCATTCTGTTCTGGGGTTTGTTCTGTATCTTTTCATACCTCTAGCTTCCCTCTCCCCTGACTCAGCCTGAAGAACTGTGTGCAGGATAGTGTTCGTGTGCTGGGGTCGGTGCGGACTCGGTGGGCCGAAGGGCCTGTTTCCGCGCTGTATCTCTCAACTAAACTAAACTGACGATCTATGGAAAGAAAATAGAGCATCTTTGTTGGTTCATTATGACTTGACGGGGCTTTCAAATCTCGCACGAGAAACCTTCGCGGCACGGTGGCGCAGCGGTACAGTGGCTACCTCACAGCGCCAGAGACCCGGGTTCTTTCCTGGTGACCGGTGCTATCTGTACGGAGTTTATACGTTCTCCCAATGACCTGCATTGGTTTTCACCGAGATCTTCCGTTTCCTCCCGCTCTCCAAAGGCGTACAGGTTGTAGGCTTGGTACAAATGTAAATTGTCACTAGTGTGTGTGGGATAGTGTTTGTGTGCGGGGATTGCTACAATACCAATTCAAGACGGTGATATCTGGAGAGCACATTTCAAAAATCTATATAAAGACATCCCAATAAATAAAATAAACTCAAATTATTCTCATATCAAAGGAAAACTCCAAACACTAGAAACAATAATTAAAGATTATCAAAACCCCCTTGATTCCCCAATTACTTTGGAAGAATTGACCAAAAAAAATAAAATCTCTTCACTCAAAGAAAGCCTGTGGTCCAGACAGCATTAAAAATGAAATGCTCAAGTACAGCACTCCGGAGATGCACGACATAGTGCTTAGGCTGTTCAACATCACACTACGTTCAGGTTATTTCCCTGACATTTGGTGTCAAGGGCTTATTTCACCCATTTACAAGAGTGGAAACAAATTAGACCCAAATAATTATCGTGGCATCTGTGTCAGTAGCTGCCTAGGGAAGTTATTCTGCAGTATCATAAGTAACAGAATGCAGGATTTCCTTAACAAATACAACATTCTCAGTAAAAACCAAATTGGCTTCCTCCCAAAACACCGTACCACTGACCACATTTACATCCGCCACACTCTCATTGAAAAACATGTACACCAAACAAGAAAGGGAAAAATATTTGCCTGTTTTATTGACTTTGAGGAAGCATTTGACTCTATTTGGCATGAAGGGCTCTATTACAAACTCCTCTGCTGTGGTATAGGAGGAAAGGTATATGACCTTATCAAATCAATGTACCTGAATAATAAATGTGGCGTTAAAATTGGGGACAAACGCACTGATCTTCGCCCAGAGAAGAGGCGTCCGGCAAGGCTGCAATCTGAGCCCGACACTGTTTAATGTATATCTCAAAGATTTGGCAGTAAAGTTGGACCAGAGCACAGCGCCGGGCCTCAGTCTCCTGGACGGAGAGGTAAAATCCCTGTTTTATGCGGATGACTTGGTTCTGCTGTCCCCCACAGAACAGGGACTGCAGCAACAGTTGGACCTACTTGATGAGTACTGCCAAAATTGGGCCCTGGCAGTAAATCTAAAGAAAACCAACATCATGATTTTTCAGAAAAGACCCAGATGTCAGGAAGATCTATACAAATTTACTCTCAATAGTATTATTATCGAACACACTATGAGCTATACCTACCTTGGTCTAACTGTTGCAGCATCAGGGAGCTTCGATATGGCAGTGAATGCACTAAAAGAGAAAGCTCGAAGAGCTCTGTATGCAATAAAAAGAAGATTCTACAACATCCAAATCCCAATTAAAATCTGGCTTCAAATATTTGACAGTGTAATCCAGCCTATTGCGCTTTATGGTGGTGAAGTATGGGGTCCGCTCAGTCACCATAGTTATAGTAAATGGGAAAAACATACAACGGAGGCCCTGCATGTGGAATTTTGTCGGAACATCCTCCGTATCCAAAGGAAAACACCAACAAACGCATGTAGGGCGGAATTAGGCAGATACCCACTGATAATAAATATCCAGAAAAGAGCACTAAATTTTTGGAATCACCTTAAATCTAGCCCCCCCCCAGATTCCCTCCAGTTTAAAGCCCTTCAAACACAAGCGGGGAGCCCAGAAAAGAGTTCCCTGTGTCAGTTGGTACTGAGACTAACTACCTCTATTCAGTTAAAACCTATCCAGCTAAACCCTGACCATCCTCAGATCAATACTGATCTCCAATCACCAGTTAGAGTGAACCAAATTATCAAACAATGTAAAGAAACGTATTTGGAACATTGGGAAAAAGAAACCAAAAGTCAAAGCAGATTAGAATGTTACCATGCCCTAAAAAGAGATAATGAATTGGCAGACTATCTCTCAACTGTTAGAGACATGAAGCAGAGACAGACCCTCACCAAAGTTAAGCGACCACTATTTGGCAGTTGAAAAAGGAAGACAGAAGAGATTCTGGCAACCAAGAGAAAATAGAATATGCGGCCACTGTTTGACAGATGAGGTTGAAAAAGAGGTGCACTTCCTCCTAAAATGCAAAAAATTTGACGAAACAAGGAAAACTTACTTTGACAAACTCAGTCTGGCAACCCCTGATTTTAAAGAACTAGATGATACATCAAAACTACGAATAATCCTTGGTGAAGGAAATACGGCACCTCTTGGTAACGGCATGCCATAACCTGAGAGACGGTGAATGACCAATACGCGCGCACACACTAATTGACGTTAACTGACACTAAGAAATTAATATTGAATTGCTAAACTTGCTCTTCTGTTGTACTGCTTACAGCTGCAAGAACGTGTAGCATCAATAAAGGGCTAGAGGCCTGTTGTGACGTTATGTACAGGGACATATCTGTCCATGCACTGTATACTTGTATTTATGCTTATGCATTTTAAATATGTATGTCATGTATTATACCTTGGCAATATAACAATGTACTTTATCATGCCAATAAAGTTTTTAAAGTGAAAATTGAATTGATTGATCGGTGCGGACTTGGTGGGCCGAAGGGCCTGTTTCCGTGCTATATCACTAAACTAAACTAAACTAGAGCAGATAATCCATGGAAAGAAAGCAGAGCATCTTTTTGGTACATTATGACTTGACGGGGATTTCAAATCCCGCACGAGATACCTCAAAAATGGAGCATGCATTTCTATCAGTCATAGAAACGTCTGAAGAAGGGTCTCGACCCGAAACGTCGCCTATCTCCTTCGCTCCTTAGATGCTGCTGCACCCGCTGAGTTTTCTCCAGCTTTTTGTGTACCCTCGATTCTCCAGCATCTGCAGTTCCTTCTTTAAAAAAAAAAAAAAAAGTAATGAATATCTTCTTCATTTGACCTCAACTGAGCGTTACGACAATATTTACTTAGCGAGGTCATAGATCACCTTGCCAAAAGCTCTAGCCATCATGGTTAGAGTGAAAAACTTCACTGTTTTTTTATTGAGAAGAGCTATCATCTTATGTATTGATCTCAGTCACTTTACCCACTCTGGTCTCAGAACCGGTGATTCCAATCATGGCAGCCTCCTGAATGCAGAGATGTGTGAGTTTACTGAGTCCAATGTGACAATACAATTAAGTCTGGTTTAGATTTTTAGTTCAGAGTCAATGCCAATCTTAAATAGAGATTGGTCAGATACAGTGAGAAATCATGTGAGATAATCACTGGATTTTATTTTAAATGAATGTACCTGCATGTTATACTGTTTAGTTTGGAGATACAGCACAGATAGTCCACTGAGTTCGCACTGACCAGCGATTTTATTATTTTCTTATTTGTCAATTTGTGCCCGATTATTTGGTGACCAATCAACCGCTGTCTCTAAGGGGGTTGCGTCCAATCACCAACCATCTTGCCTTAAAATTCCCGTCCAATCAACAATTCGGTCTCCTCCCGTCCAATCAACTGCTGTCTCCAAGGGCACTGTGTCCAATCACATAATTCAGTTTAATGGTAATTAGCAGCTACGGTGAAGGTTGGAAGCCAGCGGAGGCACTGACAGTCAGACGAGAGCAGGAGAGATTAAGACAGTGTATAATCCATAGCACCTTAGTGTACAATTTCATAATATATACTAAATAACAGGGCTGACAGACCTTGGCTGGGAACCTGGGGCTCACCAAAATTGTTCCCAATTGGGCCCCGCACCCCTTAAGGCCAGCCCTGTTTGCAGGTCCTCAAATCGGGTGCTCTTATATTTACCGAGAGGGCCTCGGTACAATGCTTTGTGCTGATGTCCTTCTCCACCCTCACTCACTTGATACCCATTCTGCCTATCATAGAATCATAAAGCACGGAAACAGGCCTAACTTGCCCTTGCCGACCAACATGCCCTATCTGGACTTATTCCACCTGGCTGCGTTTGGCCCATATTCCTCTAAACCTATCCTATCCATGTATCTCTCTAATGCTGCAATAGTTTTCAACTGCAATGCGGCATGGCAGTTGAAATATGGTGGGCACTGCAGAAAGCTTGAGAATAAAAGAGTTGCACGAGCTCTGGGATACCAGACAAATGTCGTGAGAAGGTTGACTTGCACATTCAGGGTTTATTGGCTCCTGTGCAAAATGTAGAGCTTAGAACTCTCAAGAGAGTCTCTGGGACCAGGCAAAGGATAGTCCATGATTCTTGATCCCCTGGAAATCCTTGTATATAGAAACATAGAAACATAGAAATTAGGTGCAGGAGTAGGCCATTCAGCCCTTCGAGCTTGCACCGCCATTCAATATGATCATGGCTGATCATCCAACTCAGTATCCCGTACCTGCCTTCTCTCCATACCCTCTGATCCCCTTAGCCACAAGGGCCACATCCAACTCACTCTTAAATATAGCCAATGAACTGGCCTCAACTACCCTCTGTGGCAGAGAGTTCCAGAGACTCACCACTCTCTGTGTGAAGAAAGTCTTTCTCATCTCGGTCTTAAAGGATTTCCCCCTTATCCTTAAGCTGTGACCCCTTGTCCTGGACTTCCCCAACATCGGGAACAATCTTCCTGCATCTAGCCTGTCCAACCCCTTAAGAATTTTGTAAGTTTCTATAAGATCCCCTCTTAATCTCCTAAATTCCAGAGAGTATAAACCGAGTCTATCCAGTCTTTCTTCATAAGACAGTCCTGACATCCCAGGAATCAGTCTGGTGAACCTTCTCTGCACTCCCTCTATGGCAATAATGTCCTTCCTCAGATTTGGAGACCAAAACTGCACGCAATACTCCAGGTGTGGTCTCACCAAGACCCTGTACAACTGAAGTAGAACCTCCCTGCTCCTGTACTCAAATCCTTTTGCTATGAAAGCTAACATACCATTCGCTTTTTTCACTGCCTGCTGCACCTGCATGCCTACTTTCAATGACTGGTGTACCAAGACACCCAGGTCTCGCTGCATCTCCCCTTTTCCTAATCGGCCACCATTTAAATAATAGTCTGCTTTCCTGTTTTTGCCACCAAAGTGGATAACCTCACATTTATCCACATTATACTGCATCTGCCAAACATTTGCCCACTCACCCAGCCTATCCAAGTCACCTTGCAGTCTCCTAGCATCCTCCTCACAGCGAACACTGCCCCCCAGCTTAGTGTCATCCGCAAACTTGGAGATATTGCCTTCAATTCCCTCATCCAGATCATTAATATATATTGTAAATAGCTGGGGTCCCAGCACTGAGCCCTGCGGTACCCCACTAGTTACTGCCTGCCATTGTGAAAAGGACCCGTTTACTCCTACTCTTTGTTTCCTGTTTGCCAGCCAGTTCTCTATCCACATCAATACTGAACCCCTAATACCGTATGCTTTAAGTTTGTATACTAATCTCTTATGTGGGACCTTGTCGAAAGCCTTCTGGAAGTCCAGATATACCACATCCACTGGTTCTCCCTTATCCACGCTACTAGTTACATCCAGGGCACACCCAGACAAGCAATGAACATTCTTCGATATCCTTCAATCTATACTGGTGATGGCTTGAGTACTTCTCTTGCAATCTTCATTTGTTCCTTGCAGGCAGCCTAGAGATCTGGAATTCAATTTCTTGGAGAAAAATCCATGAACTTTCAACAGCCTTTTGCAACTATAGCAAACAAAAACTGATCCTACGTCAGTTTCTGATCGATGACAATCTCCAGGAATTATGCTAATGAGAAAGTAGGCGATGGTAGTTCCATAGAGTATGAGGTCTGTTGCACGCTTGAGTTATTGGCAGACATTGGCACAATGGTAACTGTAGACAAGTACCAGACACAGTACATGATTCAGGGCACTGCATGGTCATGGTTCCAGCAACATCAGATTGCTTTTGATGTTTTAAAGTCCAAACTGACCAGTGCACCGACCAACCCCAACACGGAGCAGCACTACGTGCAAATCGAAAAGGAACTGCTGGCTGTCATCTTTGCTTGCTCCAAATACCACAACTTCATTTTTGGCAACACCTTCACAGTCGAGACGGACCACCTACCACTGGTGACAATCCTGAACAAGCCCATCCACGCCGCGCCAGCTCGTTTGCAGCGTATGATGATGCAGCTGCAGCGGTACGATTTCTCTATTACCTACACTAAGGGTAAGGACATGCATGTCGCTGACACTCTCTTCCGTGCTCCTCGGGCACCTTGCGAACAACATCCCTATGAACAGGAACATTTCACGGTTCTCGGTGTCGATTTCTTCTCCAGTAAGCAACTGCGGACCCTGGCCGCTCACACCGCCACTGACGATACGCTTCAAATCCTCTCCGCCATCATCAAAACAGGCTGGCCAGGCAAACAATCCAACCCGCCCACAGAGGTGCAGCCGTTCTTCCTGGTTCGTGATGAACTGGTAGTTCAGGATGGTGTTGTTGTCAAGGGTTACAAGGTGGTGATACCCTCATCGCTACAAGACGTATACTTCACAGAGGCACACGGCGGTCACCCAGGAGCCGACGCCACACTGGCACGCGCCCGTAGTCTGTTCTACTGGTCGGGAATGGCCAGCTACATCCGGGACCGCGTAGCCTCCGGCCCCGCTTGCAACAGCCTTGCGCCTCATCAGCAGCGGCAGCCCCTTCTGCAACAACCTCCACCAGCTCTGCCCTGGACATCTCTGGCTGCGGACATTTTCGAATGGTGCAGGAAGCACTACCTCGTTCTAGTCAACTCCTTTTCTAATTGGTTTGAACTAGACCAACTGACCTCCCTCACATTGGAGATGGTCATCCAGAAGCTGAAAAGACACGCCTCTACCTTTGGCGCTCCCGTCAGCCTGAGAACCGACAACGGTCGGCAGTTCACCAGCTACATGTTCCAGCTTTTCGCAGACCGATGGAACTTCCAGCACGTCACGAGCAGTCCCGAGTATCCACCGAATAATGGTCTCGCTGAACGTGCTGTCAGAAGCGCCAAACACTTGCTGGAGCGAGCACAGATTTCAAAGTCAGACGTTTATCTCGATCTCCTGAATCTCAGAAACATTGCCAGGGACGGAACCTTGGGATCACCGGCACAGCGACTGATGTCGAGATTGACGAGGCCTCCGGTACCCATCGCACAACAACTGGTCCCTCAGGTGCTGTAACCTGCCACTATCCAGAAACGTCTACAAGAGAAGCACGATATTCAGAAACGGTCATACGACAGTTCCAGCAGACCACTCAAGCCTCTACTGCCGGGCCAGGTCGTCCATCTATGAACTTCAACTGGACATTCCTGTCTGGGCACTGTTGTCAACCCGACTGATGAGCCACAGTCCTACCTTGTAGACTGTGAGGGAGCCTCGACCACCGCCTGCTGGTCCCTATGCTCCGCCGCTCCATTTCCAGCCGCCTTTTGCAGTGTCTCCCACCCGTCCCTGCATGCCTTGCACCCCTCCACGTCCCGCAGTCTCCACTAACCACGGGGCCTCACCCACCGCATGTTTCCCCTTTTGGTGACAAGCCTCCACCGCATCATTCTCGCCTCCAGGCTCTCCATCTCATCTTTCAGGTGAGGAGGGGGAGGGTTTGGTCCACAAGCTGCAAATTTCCTTGGACCCGCTGAGGGAATTCCCTGATCTTTTCGACAACAACCTAGGCAAGTTGCCCATGACCTACAAGATTATTATTGACCCCGAAGTGACACCTGTCATCCGACCCCCACACCGATTGTCATGACAGGGTTCACACTGACCTGAAGGACTTGGTCTCCACAGGTGTAATTGAAGCAGTCAGCGACCCCACCGACTGGGTCTCAACCATGATTGCCACAGTCAAGAAGGGAAAAAATGAAATCCGTCTGTGCATCAACCCGAAAGACCTGAACACTGCCATTAAGCGCCCACACCATCCCATGAAGAGCGTCGAGGATGTTGCGGCAAAGGTCAGAATGGCCACCCTATTTTCTGTCCTCGATGCAAAGAACTCTTTCTGGCAATAAACCGCTGGACAAGAAATCAAACCTCACCACATTTGCCACCCCATTTGGCAGATACAAGTTTCTGAGAATGCCATTCGGAATCAACTCTGCCAGTGAAGTCTTGCAAAGAACTATGGAGCAATTATTCGAGGACCTACCTTGTGCCATTATTGTCGACGATATCCTAGTGTATGGCAAAGACGCAACGGAGCACGATCACACCCTCGGGCTCATTTTGGAGCACGCACGCAAGATCAACATCAATCTACAGTAACCCTACCAAGGTCCAAATGGTGGCAATATCCTGTTGTTTGTGGACACTAGGATCACTCTGTCTGAGGTCTCATTCGATAGATTCTTAATTGAACCCTGAGGAGAGTAGCAAACTGACAACATATCCAGAGAAGCCCACTCTTCATTGCCCCTATCTTGTTCTTTCACCTTGTTCTTTTTCTTCATGGTTTGAAAAATTAGGTAGAAAGGAAGTGGGAAGGGTGTTGTGTGAAATAGCATCATTATGAATGATGACATTAGGAAAGCAGTGGGAAAGGATCTTGGATCATAAGATCAGGAAGTAACATGGAGACACAAAATGACGGGAAACCCAGCACACCCTCCTTCCCCAGTCACCACCAGCTCCATTAAACACCGCCCCTCTCTCCATCACTACACCTCACCAGTCTCTTTCCCCACTACATCATGCAGTGACTAATCCAAATGCATTAGTTTACCATAAGATTTTGATTGAAAACCCCCTCTTCCTCACTACATTTAAGCATCCTTGTTAACTTGATGACCACTCGCCTCACATCCTGCAGTTCAACACATTACCCCAGAATGATATCAGGATACCAATAAACAATTAGCTTACTAATGTCAGCATTGTGCTGATGTTTCAGCATTCCTCTGCTTATCATTTTTACACTAGCAACCATTCCAGGGTCGAGTGGATGCAAGAGCGGAACTTGCTATAAAAACATGGAGGGGACGGGGGACACAAATTTTTGGCGTCCGCGCATGCGCGCACGCACCCACACATGCGCATGGGCACACTCACCCACATCATATCCCGCCCCCATTGCCTGCTGACCGACGTCTCTCTCGTCCAATCGGCGCCCTCGATCAGCAGTCCCACCTCCACTGTCTCGCGGAAAGCGGAGATTTTAAAATCCGGGTCACAAAAACTTGGGGGGGATGTCGCCCACCTCTCAAAACATGAAGGGGACATGTCCCCTCTGTCCCCCCGGGTTTTCCGGCCCTGAGTGGATGTGGTAATAAATCAACATTTATATAAGAATGTAGTACAAAAATAGGCAGTTCACGCCATTGGTGTCTATGTCCATGTATGTGCCTCTCGCTGTGACTTCAGTGGAACGTCAAGGTGTGCGGTAAATGAGTGTAACATTTGGTCCCTTCAGATAGTTTTCAGACAACTGTAATTCAGCCTCTGATTCCCCAAATTCCTTCCATCATCTACCAGATAGAATATTCCTCATTTGCCTGGGTGAGTGCAACTCCAGCAACACCACAAAAATTAACCACTTAATTGGAACCCCATATTCACCCTAAACATTAATTCCCTCCACAGAATGGCTCTGGTGTGTACCGTCTACAAAATACACAAGGGCCTGTCCCACCAGCATGCGATTGCAGGTGTCTAGCGCGATCAAACGTGGTCACATGAGGCGTACGGCCGCGCGGGGCCAGTCCCAGTTCGAACCGCGGAGGCGTATGGAGTTGTGCAGGGCTGGTCCCAACATCATACTCACCAATCAGCTGGGCAGGAGGCGGGCCGATTGAATTTGGACGCCGCACGGCGTCGGGCAGTGACGTCATCACGCAACGGCACGCCGGGCGGTGAAGTCATCACGCAACGCCACGCGCTAGGCGTACGCCGTCAAGATGCTGCGTACGACGTCAAGACGCTGTGTACGCCCTCAATGTTCCTGCGGGCCAACAGGCCATTGGCGCGCGGGATTTTCGGTCAGTGCAAGATTTTTGGAGCCCCGCACAACTCCATACGCCTCCGGCGATCGAAGTGGGACCGTACGCCACGTTTGGTCGCGCTAGATGCATGCAATGGGACAGGCCCTTACTCACCCCTCAGTACCTCTATATACCACCAAGAGGACAAGTATAGTGGGTGCATGGAAATGCCGCCATCTGCTGGTCCCTCTTCAAGTTTCCAACCACCTTGATCTGGAAATGTATTGCAGATTCTTCATTGTCGTTGGTTTCAAGGGACCAACAGCGTTACTCGTCACTCGTGCTGATAACGGAACAATACAATTCTTATCTGCAGCAGCTTAACAGGTTCATAAACACAATACGCATAAGTGCTATATAATAATTTTTGTTAAATTCAATAAAAAAATTTTTTTTTGTAAAATATTTTTATTAGAAGTAATTACATATTAAGAAGAAATATAAAATCCAATCAAAGCAAAAGAAAATATTATCGTCACATACATTCTTAATATTTTTAAAATTTACAATCAATCTTATTTGTACTTCTATAATTTTCTTTTTTATTTTATAGCAGTAGGAAATAAAAAAGGGAAAAAGAAGAGAAAAAAAAGAGAGATAAACTAATTGAGTGGAGTATTAAACAAGATATTCTTCAATGGAGACATATTTATGATCTATTGTCTATAATTCTTCATCCATTCATACATTCAGGCTTCCGTCATGGCTTCGAACCGGACCATCTTGACCCTTTAAATATTCAATAAATGGAGACCATATTCCTCTGAACTGGTCCAGCCTGTCCATCAGGGCAAGCCTTAATCGTTCCAAGTGTAACGTCTCCGACATTTCTGTAATCCACATTTTAGTTGTGGGGGAAGTAGGACCTTTCCAAAATCTTAGTATTAATTTTTTACCAATTATTAAACTATAACCGATAAAAGTTATTAGTTGTGTTGTTAATATCTTATTTGTTTCTAGTATTCCCAATATAATTAGTTTTGAGTCTGGAGTCAACTTTGCATTAACTTCAGTGGAACGTCAAGGTGTGCGGTAAATGAGTGTAACATTTGGTCCCTTCAGATAGTTTTCAGACAACTGTAACTCAGCCTCTGATTCCCCAAATTCCTTCCATCATCTACCAGATAGAATATTCCTCACTTGCCTGGGTGAGTGCAACTCCAGCAACACCACAAAAATTAACCACTTAATTGGAACCCCATATTCACCCTAAACATTAATTCCCTCCACAGAATGGCTCTGGTGTGTACCGTCTACAAAATACACAAGGGCCTGTCCCACCAGCATGCGATTGCATGTGTCTAGCGCGACCAAACGTGGTCGCTTGAGGCGTACGGCCGCGCGGGGCCAGTCCCAGTTCGAACCGCGGAGGCGTATGGAGTTGTGCAGGGCTGGTCCCAACATCATACTCACCAATCAGCTGGGCAGGAGGCGGGCCGATTGAATTTGGACGCCGCACGGCGTCGGGCAGTGGCGTCATCACGCAATGGCACGCCGGGCGGTGAAGTCATCACGCAACGCCACGCGCTAGGCGTACGCCGTCAAGATGCTGCGTACGACGTCAAGACGCTGTGTACGCCCTCAATGTTCCTGCGGGCCAACAGGCCATTGGCGCGCGGGATTTTCGGTCAGTGCAAGATTTTTGGAGCCCCGCACAACTCCATACGCCTCCGGCGATCGAAGTGGGACCGGCCCCGCGTGGCCGTACGCCACGTTTGGTCGCGCTAGATGCATGCAATGGGACAGGCCCTTACTCACCCCTCAGTACCTCTATATACCACCAAGAGGACAAGGATAGTGGGTGCATGGAAATGCCGCCATCTGCTGGTCATTCTTCAAGTTTCCAACCACCTTGATCTGGAAATGTATTGCAGATTCTTCATTGTCGTTGGTTTCAAGGGACCAACAGCGTTACTTGTCACTCGTGCTGATAACGGAACAATACAATTCTTATCTGCAGCAGCTTAACAGGTTCATAAACACAATACGCATAAGTGCTATATAATAATTTTTGTTAAATTCAATAAAAAAAAATTTTTTTGTAAAATATTTTTATTAGAAGTAATTACATATTAAGAAGAAATATAAAATCCAATCAAAGCAAAAGAAAATATTAACGTCACATACATTCTTAATATTTTTTAAATTTACAATCAATCTTATTTGTACTATAATTTTATTTTTTATTTTATAGCAGTAGGAAATAAAAAAGGGAAAAAGAAGAGAAAAAAAAGAGAGATAAACTAATTGAGTGGAGTATTAAACAAGATATTCTTCAATGGAGACATATTTATGATCTATTGTCTATAATTCTTCATCCATTCATACATTCAGGCTTCCGTCATGGCTTCGAACCGGACCATCTTGACCCTTTAAATATTCAATAAATGGAGACCATATTCCTCTGAACTGGTCCAGCCTGTCCATCAGGGCAAGCCTTAATCGTTCCAAGTGTAACGTCTCCGACATTTCTGTAATCCACATTTTAGTTGTGGGGGAAGTAGGACCTTTCCAAAATCTTAGTATTAATTTTTTACCAATTATTAAACTATAACCGATAAAAGTTATTTGTTGTGTTGTTAATATCTTATTTGTTTCTAGTATTCCCAATATAATTAGTTTTGAGTCTGGAGTCAACTTTGCATTAACTACAATTGAGATTATCTTAAAAATTTCTATCCAAAAATTAGTGATTTTTATACATTTTGTGAATGAATGCGTTAAATTAGCTTCTAATTGTTGACACTTATCACATATTGCGGACACATTTGAGAAAATTCTATTTAATTTGGACTTTGAGAGATGTAATTTATGTATAACTTTAAATTGTATCAAGGAGTGTCTAGCATTTAATGAACAATGATGTATATATTGTAAACTTTCATTCCATACTTCTCTACTGATTACTTGACCTAGTTCATTTTCCCATGCTTGTCTATATTTATCCGTATTTGGTAAGTCATTTTCCAATAAAATATTATAAATATATGATATTAATTTCTCTGTATTCGGATGTTTATTTAAACATTCATCTAAAATTTCTGTCTTTCTATTCCTTAAATCCAGTGTATTTGATTTAACATAATCTCTAATTTGTAGATATCGAAAATATTCTTTAAAATGTAATCCATAATTTTGTTGTAATTCCTGAAATGAGAGAAATAAGTTTTCCCTGTAAAGATCACCGATCTTATGTATTCCATAGTTCTTCCATTTTAAGAAACCTTTGTCCATCAGTGAAGGTTTAAAAGAAATATTGTTTACTATTGGAAGAGCTAGTGGTACATTCTGTAATTTTAATGTTTTTTTTTAATTGTTTCCAAATACGTATTCCACTTTCTATTATTGGGTTTTCTTTATAAGTTTTCTTATGTATTGGAGTATTAGCAAATAAAATCGATCTAATTTCAAAAGGGATACAGTCTTCTTTTTCCATTTTTAACCAATTTGGTTGTTTATCTAGTTCACCCAACCAAAAATTCATATTTTTTATATTAACTGCCCAATAATAAAACATAAAATTAGGCAGTGCAAAGCCGCCATTTATTTTTGATTTACATAGATGCTTTTTAATTATTCTATGATTCTTATAATCCCAAATAAAATTGGCAACCATGGAGTCCACTTTCTTAAAGAATTTTTTAGGAAGATATATCGGGATCAGTTGAAACAAATATAGTAATTGTGGAAGAAAAATCATTTTTATCGCGTTAATCTTACCTAGCATTGAAATAGGTAATGTTTTCCAATATTGAATATTCTTAAATAGTTTATTCAATAAGGGTAAAAAATTAGATTTAAATAATGGATCATATCTTTTTGTTACATAAATTCCAAGATATTTATTTTTTTCATTTGCAATCTTAAAAGGGTATTGTTGTAATATATGTAAATTATTTCCCATTATTGGCATAAGTTCACTTTTTATTCCAATTAATTCTATATCCTGAAAACGATCCAAATTGAGTTATTAAATCTAACAAGTTAGGAAGTCTAATTTCTGGTTTTGTGATATAAAGTAATACATCATCTGCGTACAATGAGATTTTATTTTCAGTTTCCTTAGTTTCATACCCATATATTTCAGGGTTTGATCTCGCAGATTTTGCTAATGGTTCTATTGCAAGTGCAAACAGTAGTGGAGATAAAGGGCAACCTTGTCTACAACCTCGGAATAAGTTAAATTTAGTTGTTAACACTTGATTAATTAATATTCTAGCTGTTGGTCTAGTATATAGTAATTTAACCCATGTTATAAACTTCTCTCCCAATTGAAAAAATTCCATAACCGAAAATAAGTAAGACCATTCAATCTGATCAAAAGCTTTCTCTGCGTCCAACGAGATAATTGATAAATCCTTATTAATATTTCTTTTTGAATATATAATATTAAATAATCTTCTCAGATTGTTTGAAGAGTATCGTTTTGGTATAAATCCAGTTTGATCTGAATGAATTAGTTTATTAATCACTGTGCTAGTATTTTTGTTAATATTTTTTGATCAGTATTTAAAAGAGATATAGCTCTATATGACCCTGGGTCATCAAGATTTTTATCTAATTTAGGTATAAGGGTTATAATAGATTCATTTAATGTATCTGGTAATTTCTGTTGTGTATAAATGTGTTCATATAGTGTCTTCAAACGTGGGGCTATCATATCATAAAATATTTTATAAAATTCTGCTCCAATACCATCTGGTCCTGGAGTTTTACCATTTTTTAATGATCTAATAGTTTCTTCAATTTCTTTAGTAGTTATTTCGACATTTAATAATTCCCTATCTTCTAAATCTAGTCCATTTAGATTACAATTTTTAAAAAATGTTTCTACTCCTATTCGATTTTCTTTTGTTTTAGCTGAGTATAAATTTTTATAATATTGCAAAAATCTCTCGTTTATATCTTTAGTTTGTATTAGTAATTCTCCTTTATCTGATTTGATCCTATATATTAATTTTTCTCCTTCCAATTTTCTTAACTGACGAGCCAATAGTTTATGTGGTTTATCACCGAATTCAAATTGTATTTGTTTGGTATATTGGTATAGTTTTACAACTTGATCTGACTGTATTTTATTTAGTTTATATTTCAATGCAAAGATTTTATTATGTTTTGTCGTAGTTGGGTTAATGGCGTTCTCTGTATCTAATTGTTTAATCTCTCTTTCCAATGCCTGTTGTAGCTTCCTATTCTCTTTATTATAAAATGCTTGAGAAGATATCATAATTCCCCGAACATAGGCCTTAAAAGTTTCCCATAAGAGGGATGATGATATTTCTGGTGTATCATTTGTTTCAAAGAAGATCTTGATCTGTTTTGTAATATATTCTTGAGTTATTTTGTCCTTTAAAATTTGTGGATTAAATCTCCATTGATCTTGTTTTTCCATTTTACCCGTTATTTTCATCTTAAAAGTTAAAGGTGCGTGATCTGAAATTATAATATTATGATATTTTGAATTATACGTAAGTGAAATAAGTTTTAAATCTACCAGAAAATAATCTATTCTTGAATAAGTTTTATGCACGGCTGAGTAAAATGAGTATTCTCGTCCTGTTGGATTTTGCAATCTCCATACATCTTTAATATTACTGGTGTCTATATATGCATTTATTAACTCACTGGAGTGTGATTTAAGTTTTCGTTGTTTTGATGATCTATCCAAATAAGGGTCAAGTGTGCAATTTAAATCTCCTCCAATTATTAGATTATGTTGTGATAATTCAGGGATTGTATTAAATAATTTTTTTTTAAATCGCGGGCTATCAAAATTTGGGCTATATATATTAACAAAAATCACTTTTTGTGTATATAATTCTCCTATTACAATAATATATCTACCATCACTATCTGTTATTATTGAAGTATGTTTAAATGCAGTACCTTTACGAATTAATATTGCTACACCTCTAGACTTGTGTGTAAAAGAAGAGTGATATACTTTATCAATCCATTTGGCTTTTAATCTATGTTCTGCCTCTTTTTTCAAGTGTGTCTCTTGGATAAACGCAACATCTATTTTAAGTGCTTTTAAATGTGCTAATACCTTACCCCTCTTAATTGGTTCGTTAATACCTTTAACATTCCAGCTACAAAACGTTATTCCTCCATTCCCCATATTTGTATGTAGGTCTTGCATCATTTATCTAAAGGGATGTATACTAGAGCAAATGGTACAGCTCGACACACCAGACCCTACACCTGAACCCTGAACAGACGAATTTCAAGACTCTTGATTTTCTCTCATATATATATCTCCTTTGTATTAATTGATGATTCCACTCAGATATAAAGTAATAATAGTAATAATCAGAAATAGTAGTAAAAAAGGGATAGATTAAGAGATTAGTAAAGTGCTCAAAGAAAGAAAAAACTACATCTAGTATGTGTGTAGTTAGTGTTAGCCATACTAACATGGCTAGCAGTCTAAGGACTTCCGTGTTGAATGTTAAATGTTATCCATCTCTATGATTCAGTAAATTAATATTACAAAAAAAAAATTTAAACCGGGGATATTAAACTATGATATATAAAAAGTTCATAGTCAGGTATAATGGTATATATACGTAGTACTTAATAGAAAATTATAATAATATAAACATATAATAAAGAGAAAAAAAAGTCTAAAGTTAAAATAAGATATATATTTATATTTACTATTTACTTAATTCTAGGTTAGTCGGTTATAATTAATTATTAATTATCAATCAATGATCAACAATCAATAGTCAACAATCAACAATCAATAGTCAATAGTCAACAATTACTAGCTCTAATTATTAACGATACCAGTGTGTTAGATTTAATATATGTTTATGTATGTTAATATATGTTAATTATTAGGTTAGTAGTATTACTATTCTAAATATTAGTATTCATGGAACAGTCTTCAATCCAAATCTCCTCGATTCTCCCATCCGTCTCCTTCTCCGTCTTCTTTGGATGAAACAAGTCCATAGTTTATTATAATCTTCAACCAATCTTGAAAATAGAGTTTAATTGTTCCTTTAATTCAACTATGAAGGTTTCATTCAGTCTTCCTCGCTGTCCTTAATCCTTTGGGCAAATTTCAATGCGTCGTTAAATTCAATAAATTAATAACAGTAATACCAGTGAAAATAAAATGTCCTTAGTAAAACCAAAGATAGTTCATAGAAGTTTATAGTTGCTGGGGTTAGTGTGTGTAGTGTTCAAGAGTCTGATGATTGTTGGAAAGACACTTCTTAGACCTGGTGGTTATGGTTCTCAGGCTCCTGTACCTTCTTCCATTTATGAGCAAATGTTTAGCATGGCCAGAGTAGTTGGGGTCTTTGATGATATTCAAGATTCTTGAATCTTGTTTATTGTCATGTGTCTCAGGTAGGACAATGAAAATCTTGCTTTGCTTCAGCACAACGGAATATACAAGGCATGAATACAGAACAGATCAGTGTGTCCGTATACCATTATATAAATATATCCACACATTAATAAATAAACAGATAAAGTGAAAATAAACAGATAATGTTCAGAGTTTTGTTTCAGTAGAGTTTAATAGCCTGTGGGGATGAGGCGATTCCTGAACCTGGACTTTGCAGTCCTCAGGCTCATATACCTTCTACCTGAAGGTAGCAGGGAGATGAGTGTGTGGCCAGGATGGTGTGGGTCCTTGATGATGCTGCCAGCCTTTTTGAGACAGTGACTGCGATAGATGGTAGGGAGGTCGGAGCCGATGATGGATTGGGCAGTGTTTACTACCTTTTGTAGTCTTTTCCGCTCCTGGGTGCTCAAGTTACCGAACCAAGCCTTGATGCAACCAGTCAGCATGCTCTCTACTGTGCACCTGTGGAAGTTAGAGAGAATCCTCCTTGACATACCGATTCTCCGTAATCTTGGCTGCCTGTTTGAGGCAGTACCTACAATAGATGGTGGGGAGGTCAGTAACTGCGATGGACCAGGTAGTGTCTACCCTGCTATGTAATCTCCTTCTTTCCTGGGCATCTGAGTTACTGAACCAGGCCACAGTGCATCAAGATTCCATAACTCACAGCTCAATAGCAATGAGTGAATACCTTCACTAGCAGGCTACAATGGTTCAAGATGGTGCTCAGCACCAATGGCCTAATCTTGAAGAATAAATAAACAAAACAAATTGGTTCAAAACGGCAAGAAAACATGATGGCTTCATCCACTGTGTTTCAACGCAGCAACTCTGGCCTCACCCTATCAAAGATAGCCCCCTTGTCTTGTTCATTCCTGCCACATCCTCTTAAAACTAACTTGGTTCTCTTTTCTAGTTCTAGGGAAAGCTGTCTAATTTAAAGCATTTTCTCTGTTCCTCTTTCCATAGATTCTGCCTGATCTTCTGAGTATTTCCATTTTTTTCTGTTTTCATTTCAGGTTGGCAGCAAATGCAGTTTTTAACCATTTTCTCACGGTAATCTTTCTCTCTGTTACTCGACTAAACTCACGTTCTGTTATTTTTTACTCCTGCTTCAAACTTATCACTGCAATTATCTTAAAAAAAAATGTCAACCAGCTTACTAAGACCTTCACTCGTTTAGTTTATCGCACCAGTATTCATTGCTTCACAGTTTTAAATTAACGACCAGCTTCCTTCTGCTTTGAAAATGATCCAGATAACAGGGCAACAACCTGACAGAGAGAGAACTGGAGTTTAATTCACTGAGCAAATAAGAGCAAAGGCCAGGTATTGAAACAGATTAAGAGTTAAATAATTGGATGGTAAATATTCAGTTTTCCGTACTGACTCATTGGTCACAGAGAGATACTGCATGGAAACAGGCCTTTTGTCTTACGAGTCCTAAGTTCCTAAGTTAATCTCAATTTTTATTCTCCTCGCTTTCTCATCAACTCTCACTAGATTCTACAACACACTTACACACTGGGTTCACTTTACATTAACCAATTAATTACCAACCCACATGGTTTTTGGATGTGGGAGGAAACTAGAACACCTGGAGGAAACTCATGTAGTCACAGGGAGAGCATGAAAACTCCACACACGTAGCACTGCCGGCCAAGATTGAACCAATGATTCTGGTGCCGTGTGGCGCCTGATTTACTAGTTGTGCCACTGTGCCGTCCCAAGAACATCCGGTTTAACAGACTGTATCTAAAATTGAAAACTTCAATAAAATTATCAACCTGATTAAAATCGAAGCAGAGACAATTGACCATGTTCAAGGCGATAAACCAACTGATGGGTCAGCAACAACAGACTGAGTATGTACACCAGCAAGAGAACAGAAGAGCTAGTGGAAAGTTAGACTCGCGAGAGGACAGACGAGCTAGTGGATATATTAAATCAGTAAGAAACTGGGGGAGCCGCTGGTTAATTTATACCAGTGAAGAAATGAGAAATGTGGTTGATAAATTAAACAATGAGGGAAAGAGGGAACTGGTTGCTAATTTAAAGCAGCCAACAGTCAAGAGTGTGTAGTTATCATGTGTAGCAACAATGCAACAATGAAACTTCTTATTTGTAGCACCATAACTGGGCCTGTATGCACAGTGCACATAAATAATAGAAAATGAACAAAGATTCAATAAACTGAACACCCCAATATTGGAGCAAAAAAGCCTGAAGTCCATACTACAACCACAGACGGTCCACAGTTCATAGTTTGGTTAAGCCCCTGTCCCACTTGGCCGACCTATGCCGACCTTTTTTTACTCGTGGACATTTTGTAGCAGGTTGAAAAAACGCCACGACCTACTTGAGGCCTCGAGTACGCGCAGACCGCTCACGAGCATGAGGAAGAGTTAACGAAGACCTACCACGACCTCGTGGCGACCATGCTGCGAGTACGAGTCAAGGGCAAACTCGGCAGAGGTCGGCAATTAGTTCGTACAAGTGGGACAGGCCCTTTAGTGCTTTGTAGTGTTCGAGAACCTGACAGTTGTCGGGAAGGAGCTATTCTTGAACCTGATTGTAATGGTTTTCAGACTCATACATCTTCTCCCCAATGGGAGGAGTGAAATGAGGTTGCGTGTTCAGGGTGGTATGTGTCTTAAATCCTGCTGTTTGCCTTTTTGAGGCAATGCCTCCTATAGATCCCTCGATGGTTAATGCCCATGATGGGCCGGGCACACAACTTGTGTCCACAACATTTTGTAATGTCCTTTGCTCCTGGGCATTCGCATTGGCAGTGAGACGATGAGGGAAATGATGGATAATCGAAACCAGAAAGAGAATAAGGGACAAAGAATTGCAGATGGTGATTTACAAAAAAATATACAAATTGTTGGAGTATCTCTGTGGGTCAAGCAGCATCACTGGAGAACATGGATAAGCAATATTTCAGGTCAAGTGGGAGTTGGCTGGTAATTTAAATCAGCAAAGGAATTGGTAAACTAGTTGATAATTTTCCCCGTTTATTGCCCCCATAACCTGTTCTTTCTCACTTTGCATCAATTTCGCTCAATAATCCTGCTACGCCTCTGTGCAAATGGTAATTTGCATTAGCCAATCAAAGTACCAACCTCCATGTCTTTGGGATGTGGGAGGTAGCCAGTGAACCCCAGAAGAAATCCATGCAGTTAGACAGGTCACGTAAACTCCACACAGACAGCACTGGTGCTCAGGATTAAATCGGGGTTATTGGACTGATGAAGCAATGACTGTACTAGCTGCACCATCATAATTCCCTAATTTAAACTAGAAAGAACATGAATTGTGTAAGAAGGATTCGCAGATGCTGGTTTAAACCGAAGATAGACACAAAAAGCTGGAGTGACTCAGCGGGACAGGCAGCATCTCTGGAGAGACGGAATGGGTGACAGCTGCTTTTTCAGACAGGTTAGGGATAAGGGAAATGAGAGATATAGACAGTGCTGTGGAGAGATAAAGAACAATGAATGGAAGATATGCAAAACAGTGACGATTATAAAGGAAACAGGCCATTGTAAGCTGTGTAGCTTGAAAATGAGAGGCTAGTGCGGTAGAGAGAGAGGAAATGCCGGGGCTACCTGATGTGAGAGAAATCAATATCATACCACTGGGCTGTAAGCTGCCCAAGCGAAATATGAGATGCTGCTCTTCCAATTGGCCTTTAGCCTCACTCTGGACAATGGAGGAGACCGAGGACAGAAAGGTCTGTGTAGGAAAGGAGAATTAAATTGTCTAGCAACCGGGAGATCAGGTTGGTTCACGCGGGCTGAGCGAAGGTGTTCCGCGAAACGATCGCCCAGTCTGTGTTTGGTCTCGCCGATGTATAAGAGTCCACATCTTGAACAACGGATACAGAAGATGAGGTTGGAGGAGGTGCAAGTGAACTGAAACCTGAATCTGCCTAACCTGAAAGGACCGTCGGGGTCCTTGGACAGAGTCGAGTGAGGAGGTATAGCGACAGGTGTTGCATCTTCTGCGGTGCAGGGGAAGGTAGCTGGGGAGGGGGTGGTTTGGGTGGGAAGGGATGAGTTAACCAGGGAGTTGTGGTGGGAACGGTCTCTGCGGAAGGCGGAAAGGGGTGGAGATGGGAAAATGTGGGTAGTGGTGGGATCCCGTTGGAGGTGGCGGAAATTACAGAGGATTATGTGTTGTATGCGACGGCTGATGGGGTGGAAGGTAAGGACTAGGGGGACTCTGTCACTTTTGCGTGTAGAGGGTGGAGCAAGGGCGGAGCTGCGAGATACTGATGAGACACGAGTGAGGATAATGCAAATACCTTTGTGGAGACAAGATAGTTTACTTTTAAATGCTAAAAGCTTTTGAGAAAATAATCTAGATGCCCAAAATATCCTTCTGTCCCACTGTATTGTGAGGGGTGGTTCTCTGGATACACAAACATCCCAGGCACAATTTTCTTGTAGAAACTATAGTGGAACCGAAGACTTGTGTTAAAGAAGGAACTGCAGATGCTGGAGAATCGAGGGTACACAAATAGGCTGGAGAAACTCAGCGGGTGCAGCAGCATCTAAGGAGCGAAGGAGATAGGCGACGTTTCGGGTCGAGACCCTTCTTCAGACTGGTCAGGGATCAGGGAAACAAGGGATATAGACTTTCAGGGAATCGAGAGATATAGACTTTTAGGGAAACGAGAGAGATAGACTTTCAGGGAAACGAGAGACATAGACTTTCAGGGAAACGAGAGATATAGACTTTTCAGGGAAACGGCTCTACCCCTTCCCCGGGCACTTTCCCTTGCAACCGCAAGAAATGCTACACTTGTCCCTTCAGCTCCCCCCTCCACTCCTTTCAGGGACCCAAGCAGTCCTTCCAGGTCCGACAGAGGTTCACCTGCACCTCCTCCAACCTCATCTACTGCATCCGCTGCTCCAGATGCCAGATGATCTATATCGGTGAGACCAAGCGGAGGCTTGGCGATCGTTTCGCCGAACACCTCCGCTCGGTCCGCAATAACCAACCCGACCTCCCGGTGACTCAGCACTTCAACTCCCCCTCCCATTCCGTATCTGACCTCTTGGTCCTGGGCCTCCACCACGGCCAGAGTGAGCAACACCGTAAGTTGGAGGAACAGCACCTCATATTCCGCTTGGGGAGTCTGCATCCTCTGGGCTTGAACATTGAATTTTCTCAATTCTGTTAACCCTTGCTGTCTCCTCCCCTTCCCAGCTCTCCCTCAGCCCTCGGGCCCTGGCACTCCCTCTATCTCTATCTCCCTCCCCCACCCTAGTCGCACTAGCTTCTAATTTTCACACCACAAACAGCTTACAATGGCTTGTTCCCTTTATCATCGATACTTTTTTGCATATCTTTCATTCATTGTTCTTTATCTCTCCACATCACTGTCTATATCTCTCGTTTCCCTGATCCCTGACCAGTCTGAAGAAGGGTCTCGACCCGAAACGTCGCCTATCTCCTTCGCTCCTTAGATGCTGCTGCACCCGCTGAGTTTCTCCAGCCTTTTGTGGAACCGAAGACATCAGGATCTGTCTGCATTTAGCAGAGTGGAGAGGCAACTGGCCCGTTCCAGAGTGCAGGAGTATATGCTGAGAGACACACTGAAGCTTGGTGCATCCAACGCCTTGTGGGGGAGGACCACAGCTCGGGTCCTTCCAAGTCAAGAGTGTTTCACTGTCCTATGTCCCAGATAGAACAATGACATTCTTACTTGCAGCAGCACAGCAGAATATGTGAACTGAGTACACTGTATACAATATAATAAATGAGAAAAAAACATATACATATGTACATATGCACACATGTACATACTTTTTTTTCTGTATCGTATCTCCGTCCCCGCTGTGGCCTAACATAGTGGAGTGGTGTGGCCTTTCCTGGAGACTGACCCTTTGCTTCAAACGCGGGCGCGGAGCGGACTTAACATCATGGAGCTTTCGATCCTTTGGCCGGGGATCGACTGTGGAGAGCTCCAACCGCGGGCCCGTGGACTTTAACATTTTGGAGCCCGTGGACTCCTGGTTAGAGACCGCTTCGGGAGCTCCAAGCCACGGAGAATTTCAACCGTCCCAATACGGAAGTTTCGATCACCCCAACGCGAGGGCTTCGGATCGCCAGCTGCGGGAGCGTTGATGGCCCCGACTGCGGAAGGTTTGACAGTCCCGATCATGGGAGAATAAAGAGGGAGAAGATTGGACTTTATTACCTTCCATCACAGTGAGAATGTTAGATATTTATTGTCACAATATACTGACCTTGAAACCTTGAAAGATACATATGTACACACACACACGTACAAATACATACACATAAAAAACAAACAAAAATACTGCAAAAAGACAAACCCAATGCCCCCAAAAGTCTATGTAGTTCAGAGTTTATTTGGAGGTTGTAGTGTTTAATAGCCTGTTGGCTGCAGAGAAGAAGCAGTTCCTGAACCTGGACGTTACAGTTTTCAGGCTCCTGTACCTTCTCTCCAATGGCAGGGTTGAAATTAGTATGTGGCCAGGGTGGTGTGGGTCTCTGATGGTGCTGGCTGCCTTTTAGAGGCAGCGACTCCTATAAAACCCTTAGATTGTGAGGTGGTCAGAACCCATGATGGACTGACCACTTTTTGCAGTCATCTTCGCTCCTGGGCATTCAAGTTCCCGAACCAGGTGCAACCAGTCATTATTCTCTCTATTGTACATTGGGTGGCAGGTGTGATAGAGATGCCCCTCGAACGAGGGAAGGGATATCATCCCAGGAGGCCACATGAATGGCAAGAGTGCTGATACCTTTCTGTCTCCTTTTCACCTCCAGCCTTTGTCACTCACTTCACCCATCTACCAATCACCCCCCTTAATTGTACCTACATCACTTGCCAGATTTTGTGCCAGGCCTATCTCTCTTCATCTCTCTTCATCTCTCTCCCCACCCCCCCCCCCCCCTGACTCCATCAGTCTGAAGGCGGGTCCAAACCCAAAAGTCTCTTGTCCATTCCATCCACAGATACCCACTAGTTCCTTCAGAATTTTGTTTCATGCTACAGAATTGATATGGACATTGATAACCATTTTATCATCAGTCAGAGGTCCTAGGAGCACAATTGTTACACGGTCTCCAACAGTCCAAGAAGGCAACCTACACCCAATACCATCTCCTCAAGCACAATTAGGAATGGACACTAAATGCTGGTACCATCAACGCCCATGCTGTCAAATAGATTTGTGACAAATGAATGTAGAATTACAGCTTGGTTTGGATATTTACAGACGCTGAGAAAGAATGACAATAAAGGAATAACCTGTAAATATCAGGTGTAAGAAAGAACTGCAAATGCTGGTTAAAATCGAATGTAGACACAAAATGTTGGAGTAACTCAGTGGGTGAGGCAGCATCTCTGGAGATAAGGAATGGGTGATGTTTCGGGTCGAGACCCTTCTTCAGACTGATGTCGAGGAGGGGGCGGGACAAAGAAGAATGTAGGAGGAGACAGTAGAACTGGTGGGAGAACTGGGAAGAGGGAGGGATGAGAAGGAAAGCAAAGGCTAACTGAAGATAGAGAGGTCAACGTTCATACCGCTGGGGTGTAAACTACCCAAGCGAAATATGAGGTGTTCCTCCAACTTGCGCTGGGCCTCACTCTGACAATGGTGGAGGCCCAGGACAGAAAGGTCAGATTGGGAATGGGTGGGGGAGTTGAAGTGCTGGGCAACCGGGAGCTCAGGTAAGTTACGACCAAAGATCCTATAGCAGAGCAAGATAGACCACTCCTGCTAAATGCAATGGAGTGACGTGTAGTACGCAACGGAGCGGAACGTGGCCCTTTTTTTCATCCATTTCTGTAACTCGACCTGACTTTGTAAATCCCTCTCTGCGTTGTGGGTTTGTGTGTGTGATATAGGGTTAGATTCATAATTCTGTTCATTCATAATTCTGTTAAAATTTGTTAAAGATTAAAATGTTAACAAATTATGATTGTGTTAATTGTCTTAATGTTTTTGTTAATTTTTCTTTTTAAATGTATTTGAGTTGATTTTTGTATTACTCTTGCACTCTGTAATTCATCTAATCACACTGTTCACAACTGCGGTATTTGGAAAAATAATAGCAATATGAAGATTCCAGTTGCTCTGCTCTTGGAATGTTCCTTCGTGATTTTTTGTGTCTATCGAATTGATTTTCAACAATAAAGTGAGTCTGGTCTTCGCAATAGCCAGAGAGTGGAATGATATCTGTCTGTAATGGTGGGGTTATCTAAAGGAGCCCAGACTGTGGTCCTTCCCCACTGAGCCTTTGCCTTGGCTGCACCGAGATTCAATGCGTCCCTCAGCACGTCCTACTGCAGTCTGCAGCGGGCCGGTCAGCAACATTCCCCGATGGACATCTCGTTCTGCTGGGTGGTCAACAACGCTCGGGCAGACCAAAGAGCGTCTTTCACTGAGTCGATGACCTTCCAGCAGCACTCGATGTCAGTCTCTGAATGCGTCCCTGGAAACAGTCCGTAAATCACAGATGGGGTGGAAATCCTGGGGGGGGGGGGGGGGGGGGACGCACATCCCACCCCCCCTGACACATCCACCCCCCTACTTTGCGAGGTGGGGGACTGTCTGATTCCCACCCATTGATTTGGACTGCACAAGATGCCTGTGTAGAGCAGTTTGATCCAATTTCTGATTCCCTCCCCAAAGCCCATTTTGGAGAGCACGTCCCTCATGTACGTGTGCGATATCCCGTTGAAGGCCTTCTCCTGGTCCAAGCTGACTCGGCAGGCATCCACCTGTCTGTCCTGCACGTAGGAAATGGTATCTCTCAGTAGTGCCAGGCTGTCTGAGATTTTCCTGCCAGGTACAGCACGGGTTTGATCCGGGTGGATCACCCGTCCCAGAGCAAACTTGACCCGGTTGGCGATGGCCTTAGACAGGATCTTGTAATCGACATTCAACAATGTGATGGGTCTCCAATTCCTTATATCCTTCATCTCTCCCTTTTGCTTGTAGATTAGGGTAATGCTGTCTTTCCTCATGGAGTCTGACATGCTGCCAGCTAGAAGCATGTCATTGTACACTTCCAGCAGATCCGGGCCCACCCAGTCCCACAATGCCTAATACAACTTGGCCGATAAGTCATCGCTTCTGGGAGTTTTATTCGAGTCAAGCGAACGGATGGAGCCAGTCAGCTCCTCTTGGGTCAGTGGTTGATCCAGACAGACTCTTTTTACTCAAGTAGCAACAGATACTACACTTGATCCGTCCTGGGACCATACATGTGCCACCCCCTGTGTGGGATAGTTATCCCTCGGGTCCATTTGAAATCTTTCCGCTCTCACCTTGAACCTAAGCCCTCTCGTTTAAGAACTGATCTACCCCAGGGAAATTGTTTGGGTACTGCAGTGTCTTTAAACTTTGCTCAGTTAATAAAGTAAGCGATTGTTTGCGTTAACATTAACAATTTATTCAGCCACTAGTCGCCGATAACCTTAATGCACAGTCAACCATAATGGACGTCAAATCAAGCCTTGGGATCTTCTTTCGTGTGGTTTATTTGAGACATCGAATAGAGTTTAAGGTTGGTTTACTGGTCAAATAATCTAGAGAAGCATTGTCGCCACTGAAGTTATATCGCGGCGAGTTTTGTAAGTGACCTTGGTTCTATCAAGGTTCCCACAGTTACATTTTGCAATTTCCTTTTTTGCTATTTGTGCAGTGGCATTTGTCGTTGAGGAGCCTTAGTAAATGTGCAGCAAGCCAGAACTAATTTCAATCTTATTGAATATAGTAGCAATGTTACAAAATTTTGAGATTTAAAAAATCAAGTCTGTAATTTATCCCATCAGATAAAGCATAAAAATAAGTTTAATTTGACACCTAATTCACTTTCATATCTTCAGTATTAAAAAGGTTATGGCCATTTTCATACTCGGAAATTAGCATCTTGTTCCCCATTGCCTTTCCATTGACTTAACACAAAAGCTGTGATCTAGGACAGTCAAAAGCCCATAACTTTCTTAAAAATTAAGAGAACTCAATGAAATTTTCAGTTATTATAGATTGAAGCATTCTGAAATAAATATGAAACAATATTACTTGGATAACCTGAAATTAAAGCATATAATTAGTTAGTTACCTAATTGTAGCTAATTACAAAATTCAATTACTAGATCTAAACATCTATCCATTTCTTAAGAAAAGATAAACTTTTTTTAAATTGCCTAAGTAGAAGATGATTTTTAAATTACTCTTGCTAATAAATAATCTAGCGTAGTTTAAAAATACCTTAATGAATGAAATGTCGGAGCGATTTCTCTTCAGCAACGAAATCCCCTGACATGGATCGATTTGCCCTGTCTGTGGAAAAACGGCACTTTAAACTCTGAAAGGCGCCAAAGTCTTTCAGAGTCTACGGGGAGCGGCAGAACTGCAGCGCTGCTCAAGGTAAGTTTTGTAACATACCTAAATATAGAGTGTATCCATCCTCTTTCAATCTCTGTATAATAATTATGAGTGATATCTATCTGTCCTTTTACAATCCCTGCACAATATTTGTGGATCGGTCGATCTGTTTCAATCTCTGTAAAGTATTTGAGCTGCTTCAATCTCTACAGTACTTGTGGGTGGGTGTATCTTGGCCCATTCTCTTCTCAGCATAGTATTTATGGATGGGTGTATCTGGGCCATTCCCATCTTTGCACAGCATGATCACTTCATCTACTTGACCTCACCCTCACTGAGATATCACAATGTTCAGGAATCGTTGGACAGAATGTCCATGACTGTGGCCATGGCCAGCATCCTGTCGATTGCTCAGTTTTCACATGGAAGATAATGTCATTCATAGGATGGGCACTGTCTCTCTGCTCAACAAAGTGATTCAAAACGGGTTAAGCAATTCAAACCAGGCATGCAGGAGGCTCTGCCATCCATCACCAGTGGCAGGATATCTTCCTGCACAGATGGAGGCTCTCACCAGGGTCTCTTCGATATCCCGTAGCTCTGCTTTCACTCCCCACCCCCCACTCGTAACAAGGACAGTGTCCCCCTTGTCCTGACCTTCCAACCTACCAGCCGTCACATACAACAAATAATCCTCCGACATTTTCGCCACCTCCAACAGGATCCCACCACTGGCCACATCTTCCCATCTCCTCCCCTTTTGGCTTTCCGCAGAGACCGCTCCCTCCGTAACTCCCTGGTCAATTCGTCCCTTCCCATCCAAACCACCCCGACCCTGGTACTTTCCCTTGCAACCGCAGGAAATGCTACACTTGTTGCTTTACCTCCATCCTTGACTCCATCCAAGGACCCAAGCCGTCTTTCCAGGTGTGGCAGAGGTTCACCTGCACCTCCTCCAACCTCATCTATTACATCCGCTGCTGTAAATGTCAACTGCTCTACATTGGTGAGACCAAGCGCAGGCTTGGCGATCGCTTCGCCCAACACCTCCGCACAGTTCTTTTTTTTTTTTGTTTAAAAATATCCTTTTTTTGAGAAATCAATATGTACAATACATGATCCATACAAAACTCCACCTGACATTCTCGGAGGCTATACATACATTCAATACAGTTTTCCCAATTTTACCCCACACCCTTGCCACTCATATGGCTCATTGGCGTGGAATCCCTTCCCTTATTTTGAGGGGCATCTCCACCACACCCTGTCCACCATGTTCAGCAGCGGAAGGAGCCTAGACTGTGGTCCTTCCCCACTGAGCCTTGGCGTTGGCTGCACCGAGCTTCAATGCGTCCCTCAGCACGTACTCCTGCAGTCTGCAGCGAGCCGGTCAGCAACATTCCCCGATGGACATCTCGCTCCGCTGGGAGGTCAACAACGCTCGGGCAGACTAAAGAGCGTCTTTCACCGAGTCGATGACCTTCCAGCAGCACTCGATGTCAGTCTCTGAATGCGTCCCTGGGAACAGTCAGTAAATCGCAGATGGGGTGGAAATCCTGGGGGGGGGGGGGGGACGCACATCCCACCCCCCCTGACACATCCACCCCCCTACTTTGCGAGGTGGGGGACGTTGCCCCCCCCCCATGTTTTGTAATCCGGACTTTATCAGCCGCTTTCTGAGGGCTGAATCAGCCCGTTCACGGGGCCTTTCAGCGCCCGGTGCGACTTAAACTCAAACTGCTACATCGATGCGATCGATGCTCCGGATGTTGGAGCCCCCGCTGGCCGATGAAAGACTCCGTGAACGGGCCGATTCAAGCCCCACGATTCGGGGCGGATGAAGCTGCTGTTGCTGGTGTTCGGAGTTGGTCACCAACCAGGTTAGCTCCCGATGTTACCGTCCATAGGGCCCATGGCCAAAGCCTCGTGTGTGTGGGCATGCGCACGTGTGCGCGTGTGTGCGTGCGCATGTGCTCGCATGGCCGCCAAGAAATTGTGTCCCCCGCATGTTTTGATAGCGATTTCCGTGCCTGATCACAGAGTCCATATTTTTGACCACATTTTTGACCACATTTTTCCCCGTTATGGAGAGGGAGCGTTGCTTCCGCAGCTCCAGCTTCTTCCCCACCTTGGCTATCCACTCCAGCCAATTCTTGTCACATGCCTCAGCCCCCCCCCGAACCAAATCCCCAGAAGTCAGGCTTGATGGTGAAGGGGAAGGAAGATCGGTCTGGTCAGATGCCAAAGAGCATGGCCTCGCTCTTCCTGCGATTCACCCTGGTTCCTCTGGCCGACTCAAACTGGTCACAGATACTAATCGGTCTGCGGACCGACCCTGGATCCGAGCAGAAGATGGCAACATTGTCCATGTACAGGGAGGTTTTGACCTGAGTGCCCCCATTGCCTGCCAATGTCACTCCTCTTATGCTCGCGTCCTTCCTGATGGACTCGGCAAAAGGTTCAATGCAACAGACAAACAAGACAGGGGAGAGAGGGCAACCCTGCCTGACTCCAGACCTGACGGGGAAGCTGTCTGATTCCCACCCATTGATTTGGACTGCACTACAGATATCCGTGTAGAGCAGTTTGATCCAATTTCTGATTCCCTCCCCAAAGCCCATTTTGGAGAGCACGTCCCTCATGTACGTGTGCGATATCCCGTTGAAGGCCTTCTCCTGGTCCAAGCTGACTCGGCAGGCATCCACCTGTCTGTCCTGCACGTAGGAAATTGTATCTCTCAGTAGTGCCAGGCTGTCTGAGATTTTCCTGCCAGGTACAGCACGGGTTTGATCCGGGTGGATCACCCGTCCCAGAGCAAACTTGACCCGGTTGGCGATGGCCTTAGACAGGATCTTGTAATCGACATTCAACAATGTGATGGGTCTCCAATTCCTTATATCCTTCATCTCTCCCTTTTGCTTGTAGATTAGGGTAATGCTGCCCTTCCTCATGGAGTCTGACATTCTGCCAGCTAGAAGCATGTTTTTGTACACTTCCAGCAGGTCCGGGCCCACCCAGTCCCACAATGCCTAATACAACTTGGCTGATAAGTCATCGCTTCTGGGAGTTTTACTCGAGTCAAGGGAACGGATGGAGCCAGTCAGCTCCTCTAGGGTCAGTGGTTGATCCAGACAGTCTCTTTTTACTCAAGTAGCAACAGATACTACACTTGATCCGTCCTGGGACCATATATGTGCCACCCCCTGTGTGGGATAGTTATCCCTCGGGTCCATTTGAAATCTTTCCCCTCTCACCTTGAACCTAAGCCCTCTCATTTAAGAACTGATCTACCCCAGGGAAATTGTTTGGGTACTGCAGTGTCTTTAAACTTTGCTCAGTTAATAAAGTAAGCGATTGTTTGCGTTAACATTAACAATTTATTCAGCCACTAGTCGCCGATAACCTTAATGCACAGTCAACCATAACGGACGTCAGTTCAAGCCTTGGGATCTTCTTTCGTGTGGTTTATTTGAGACATCAAATAGAGTTTAAGGTTGGTTTACTGGTCAAATAATCTAGAGAAGCAGTGTCGCCACTGAAGTTATATCGCGGCAAGTTTTGTAAGTGACCTTAGTTCTATCAAGGTTCCTACTGTTACATTTTGCAGATTTACTTTTTTGCTATTTGTGCAGTGGCATTTGTCGTTGAGGAGCCTTAGTAAATGTGCAGCAAGCCAGAACTAATTTCAATCTTATTGAATATAGTAGCAATGTTACAAAATTTTGAGATTTAAAAAATCAAGTCTGTAATTTATCCCATCAGATAAAGCATAAAAATAAGTTTAATTTGACACCTAATTCACTTTCATATCTTCAGTATTAAAAAGGTTATGGCCATTTTCATACTCGGAAATTAGCATCTTGTTCCCCATTGCCTTTCCATTGACTTAACACAAAAGCTGTGATCTAGGACAGTCAAAAGCCCATAACTTTCTTAAAAATTAAGAGAACTCAATGAAATTTTCAGTTATTATACATTGAAGCATTCTGAAATAAATATGAAACAATATTACTTGGATAACCTGAAATTAAAGCATATAATTAGTTAGTTACCTAATTGTAGCTAATTACAAAATTCAATTACTAGATCTAAACATCTATCCATTTCTTAAGAAAAGATAAACTTTTTTAAATTGCCTAAGTAGAAGATGATTTTTAAATTATTCTAGCTAATAAATAATCTAGCGTAGTTTAAAAATACCTTCATGAATGAAATGTCGGAGCGATTTCTCTTCAGCAACGAAATCCCCTGACATGGATCGATTTGCCCTGTCTGTGGAAAAACGGCACTTTAAACTCTGAAAGGCGCCAAAGTCTTTCAGAGTCCACGGGGAGCGGCAGAACTACAGCGCTGCTCAAGGTAAGTTTTGTAACATACCTAAATATAGAGTGTATCCATCCTCTTTCAATCTCTGTATAATAATTATGAGTGATATCTATCTGTCCTTTTACAATCCCTGCACAATATTTGTGGATCGGTCGATCTGTTTCAATCTCTGTAAAGTATTTGAGCTGCTTCAATCTCTACAGTACTTGTGGGTGGGTGTATCTTGGCCCATTCCCTTCTCAGCATAGTATTTATGGATGGGTGTATCTGGGCCATTCCCATCTTTGCACAGCATGATCACTTCATCTACTTGACCTCACCCTCACTGAGATATCACAATGTTCAGGAATCGTTGGACAGAATGTTCATGACTGTGGCCATGGCCAGCATGCTGTCGATTGCTCAGTTTTCACATGGAAGATAATGTCATTCATAGAATGGGCACTGTCTTTCTGCTCAACAAAGTGATTCAAAACGGGTTAAGCAATTCAAACCAGGCATGCAGGAGGCTCTGCCATCCATCACCAGTGGCAGGATATCTTCCTGCACAGATGGAGGCTCTCACCAGGGTGTCTTCGATATCCCGTAGCTCTGCTTTCACTCCCCACCCCCCCACTCGTAACAAGGACAGTGTCCCCCTTGTCCTGACCTTCCAACTACCTGCCGTCACATACAACAAATAATCCTCTGACATTTTCGCCACCTCCAACGGGATCCCACCACTGGCCACATCTTCCCATATCCTCCCCTTTTGGCTTTCTGCAGAGACCGCTCCCTCCGTAACTCCCTGGTCAATTCGTCCCTTCCCATCCAAACCACCCCGTCCCCTGATACTTTCCCTTGCAACCGCAGGAAATGCTATACTTGTTGCTTTACCTCCCCCCTTGACTCCATCAAGGACCCAAGCCGTCTTTCCAGGTGTGGCAGAGGTTCACCTGCACCTCCTCCAACCTCATCTATTACATCCGCTGCTCTAAATGTCAACTGCTCTACATTGGTGAGACCAAGCGCAGGCTTGCCGATCGCTTCGCCCAACACCTCCGCACAGTTCTTTTTTTTTGTTTAAAAATTCCTTTTTTCGATAAATAAATATGTACAATACATGATCCATACAAAACTCCACCTGTCATTCTCGGAGGCTATACATACATTCAATACAGTTTCCCCAAAACACAATTTTACCCCACACCCTTGCCGCTCATATGGCCCATTGGCGTGGAATCCCTTCCCTTATTTTGAGGGGCGTCTCCACCACACCCTGTCCACCATGTTCAGCAGCGGAAGGAGCCTAGACTGTGGTCCTTCCCCACTGAGCCTTGGCGTTGGCTGCACCGAGCTTCAATGCGTCCCTCAGCACGTACTCCTGCAGTCTGCAGCGAGCCGGTCAGCAACATTCCTCGATGGACATCTCGCTCCGCTGGGAGGTCAACAACGCTCGGGAAGACCAAAGAGCGTCTTTCACCGAGTCGATGACCTTCCAGCAGCACTCGATGTCAGTCTCTGAATGCGTCCCTGGGAACAGTCCGTAAATCGCAGATGGGGTGGAAATCCTGGGGGGGGGGGGGGGGACGCACATCCCCCCCCCCCACCCCCGACACATCCAACCCCCTACTTTGCGAGGTGGGGGACGTTGCCCCCCCCATGTTTTGTAATCCGGACTTTATCAGCCGCTTTCTGAGGGCTGAATCAGCCCGTTCACGGGGCCTTTCAGCGCCCGGTGCGACTTAAACTCAAACTGCTACATCGATGCGATCGATGCTCCGGATGTTGGAGCCCCCGCTGGCCGATGAAAGACTCCGTGAACGGGCCGATTCAAGCCCCACGATTCGGGACGGATGAAGCTGCTGTTGCTGGTGTTCGGAGTTGGTCACCAACCAGGTTAGCTCCCGATGTTACCGTCCACAGGGCCCATGGCCGAAGCCTCGTGTGTGTGGGCATGCGCACGTGTGCGCGTGTGTGCGTGCGCATGTGCTCGCATGGCCGCCAAGAAATTGTGTTCCCTGCATGTTTTGATAGCGATTTCCGTGCCTGATCACGGAGTCCACATTTCTGACCACATTTTTGACCACATTTTTCCCCGTTATGGAGAGGGAGCGTTGCTTCCGCAGCTCCAGCTTCTTCCCCACCTTGGTTATCCGCTCCAGCCAATTCTTGTCACATGCCTCAGCCCCCCCCCCGAACCAAATCCCCAGAAGTCAGGCTTGATGGTGAAGGGGAAGGAAGGTCGGTCTGGTCAGATGCCAAAGAGCATGGCCTCGCTCTTCCTGCGATTCACCCTGGTTCCTCTGGCCGATTCAAACTGGTCACAGATACTAATCGGTCTGCGGACCGACCCTGGATCCGAGCAGAAGATGGCGACATTGTCCATGTACAGGGAGGTTTTGACCTGAGTGCCCCCATTGCCTGCCAATGTCACTCCTCTTATGCTCGCGTCCTTCCTGATGGACTCGGCAAAAGGTTCAATGCAACAGACAAACAAGACAGGGGAGAGAGGGCAACCCTGCCTGACTCCAGACCTGACGGGGAAGCTGTCTGATTCCCACCCATTGATTTGGACTGCACAAGATGTCTGTGTAGAGCAGTTTGATCCAATTTCTGATTCCCTCCCCAAAGCCCATTTTGGAGAGCACGTCCCTCATGTACGTGTGCGATATCCCGTTGAAGGCCTTCTCCTGGTCCAAGCTGACTCGGCAGGCATCCACCTGTCTGTCCTGCACGTAGGAAATTGTATCTCTCAGTAGTGCCAGGCTGTCTGAGATTTTCCTGCCAGGTACAGCACGGGTTTGGTCCGGGTGGATCACCCGTCCCAGAGCAAACTTGACCCAGTTGGCGATGGCCTTAGACAGGATCTTGTAATCGACATTCAACAATGTGATGGGTCTCCAATTCCTTATATCCTTCATCTCTCCCTTTTGCTTGTAGATTAGGGTAATGCTGTCCTTCCTCATGGAGTCTGACATGCTGCCAGCTAGAAGCATGTCATTGTACACTTCCAGTTGGTCCGGGCCCACCCAGTCCCACAATGCCTAATACAACTTGGCCGATAAGTCATCGCTTCTGGGAGTTTTACTCGAGTCAAGGGAACGGATGGAGCCAGTCAGCTCCTCTTGGATCAGTGGTTGATCCAGACAGACTCTTTTTACTCAAGTAGCAACAGATACTACACTTGATCCGTCCTGGGACCATACATGTGCCACCCCCTGTGTGGGATAGTTATCCCTCGGGTCCATTTGAAATCTTTCCCCTCTCACCTTGAACCTAAGCCCTCTCGTTTAAGAACTGATCTACCCCAGGGAAATTGTTTGGGTACTGCAGTGTCTTTAAACTTTGCTCAGTTAATAAAGTAAGCGATTGTTTGCGTTAACATTAACAATTTATTCAGCCACTAGTCGCCGATAACCTTAATGCACAGTCAACCATAACGGACGTCAGTTCAAGCCTTGGGATCTTCTTTCGTGTGGTTTATTTGAGACATCGAATAGAGTTTAAGGTTGGTTTACTGGTCAGAAGGTTGACCTGCACTCAGACCATACCCCTCCAACGTCCAATAACTCGATCCTGTGCTGGAAGTCTGAGTAAAGAAGCACGAACTTCTGTCCCTTAATTCTCATGTCATGCCCTCTTGTTTGTGGGAAAAGCTTATCCACATCATTTTAAAGACCTCAATCAAGTCCCCCCTTAACCTTCTGCGCTCCAAAGAATAAAGACCTAACTTGTTCAACCTTTCTCTGTAACATAGTTGCTGGAACCCTGGCAACATTCTAGTAAACTCTAGTAAAGTTCTATCAAGGTTCCCACAGTTACATTTTGCAGATTTCCTTTTTTGCTATTTGTGCAGTGGCATTTGTCGTTGAGGAGCCTTAGTAAATGTGCAGCAAGCCAGAACTAATTTCAATCTTATTGAATATAGTAGCAATGTTACAAAATTTTGAGATTTAAAAAATCAAGTCTGTAATTTATCCCATCAGATAAAGCATAAAAATAAGTTTAATTTGACACCTAATTCACTTTCATATCTTCAGTATTAAAAAGGTTATGGCCATTTTCATACTCGGAAATTAGCATCTTGTTCCCCATTGCCTTTCCATTGACTTAACACAAAAGCTGTGATCTAGGACAGTCAAAAGCCCATAACTTTCTTAAAAATTAAGAGCTCAATGAAATTTTCAGTTATTATAGATTGAAGCATTCTGAAATAAATATGAAACAATATTACTTGGATAACCTGAAATTAAAGCATATAATTAGTTAGTTACCTAATTGTAGCTAATTACAAAATTCAATTACTAGATCTAAACATCTATCCATTTCTTAAGAAAAGATAATTTTTTTAAATTGCCTAAGTAGAAGATGATTTTTAAATTACTCTAGCTAATAAATAATCTAGCGTAGTTTAAAAATACCTTCATGAATGAAATGTCGGAGCGATTTCTCTTCAGCAACGAAATCCCCTGACATGGATCGATTTGCCCTGTCTGTGGAAAAACGGCACTTTAAACTCTGAAAGGCGCCAAAGTCTTTCAGAGTCCACGGGGAGCGGCAGAACTGCAGCGCTGCTCAAGGTAAGTTTTGTAACATACCTAAATATAGAGTGTATCCATCCTCTTTCAATCTCTGTATAATAATTATGAGTGATATCTATCTGTCCTTTTACAATCCCTGCACAATATTTGTGGATCGGTCTATCTGTTTCAATCTCTGTAAAGTATTTGAGCTGCTTCAATCTCTACAGTACTTGTGGGTGGGTGTATCTTGGCCCATCCTTCTCAGCATAGTATTTATGGATGGGTGTATCTGGGCCATTCCCATCTTTGCACAGCATGATCACTTCATCTACTTGACCTCACCCTCACTGAGATATCACAATGTTCAGGAATCGTTGGACAGAATGTCCATGACTGTGGCCATGGCCAGCATGCTGTCGATTGCTCAGTTTTCACATGGAAGATAATGTCATTCATAGGATGGGCACTGTCTCTCTGCTCAACAAAGTGATTCAAAACGGGTTAAGCAATTCAAACCAGGCATGCAGGAGGCTCTGCCATCCATCACCAGTGGCAGGATATCTTCCTGCACAGATGGAGGCTCTCACCAGGGTCTCTTCGATATCCCGTAGCTCTGCTTTCACTCCCCACCCCCCACTCGTAACAAGGACAGTGTCCCCCTTGTCCTGACCTTCCACCCTACCAGCCGTCACATACAACAAATAATCCTCCGACATTTTCGCCACCTCCAACAGGATCCCACCACTGGCCACATCTTCCCATCTCCTCCCCTTTTGGCTTTCTGCAGAGACCGCTCCCTCCGTAACTCCCTGGTCAATTTGTCCCTTCCCACCCAAACCACCCCGTCCCCTGGTACTTTCCCTTGCAACTGCAGGAAATGCTATACTTGTTGCTTTACCTCCCTCATTGACTCCATCCAAGGACCCAAGCCGTCTTTCCAGGTGTGGCAGAGGTTCACCTGCACCTCCTCCAACCTCATCTATTACATCCGCTGCTCTAAATGTCAACTGCTCTACATTGGTGAGACCAAGCGCAGGCTTGGCGATCGCTTCGCCCAACACCTCCGCACAGTTCTTTTTTTTTGTTTAAAAATTTATTTTTTCGAGAAATAAATATGTACAATACATGATCCATACAAAACTCCACCTGACATTCTCGGAGGCTATACATACATTCAATACAGTTTCCCCAAAACACAATTTTACCCCACATCCTTGCCACTCATATGGCCCATTGGCGTGGAATCCCTTCCCTTATTTTGAGGGGCGTCTCCACCACACCCTGTCCACCATGTTCAGCAGCGGAAGGAGCCTAGACTGTGGTCCTTCCCCACTGAGCCTTGGCCTTGGCTGCACCGAGATTCAATGCGTCCCTCAGCACGTCCTACTGCAGTCTGCAGCAGGCCGGTCAGCAACATTCCCCGATGGACATCTCGCTCCGCTGGGAGGTCAATAACGCTCGGGCAGACCAAAGAGCGTCTTTCACCGAATCGTTGACCTTCCAGCAGCACTCAATGTCAGTCTCTTAATGCGTCCCTGGGAACAGTCCGTAAATCGCAGATGGGGTGGAAATCCTGGGGGGGGGGACGGACACACATCCCCCCCCCCCCCCGACACATCTACCCCCCTACTTTGCGAGGTGGGAGACGTTGCCCCCCCCATGTTTTGTAATCCGGACTTTATCAGCCGCTTTCTGAGGGCTGAATCAGCCCGTCACGGGGCCTTTCAGCGCCCGGTGCGACTTAAACTCAAACTGCTACATCGATGCGATCGATGCTCCGGATGTTGGAGCCCCCGCTGGCCGATGAAAGACCCCGTGAACGGGCCGATTCAAGCCCCACGATTCGGGGCGGATGAAGCTGCTGTTGCTGGTGTTCGGAGTTGGTCACCAACCAGGTTAGCTCCCGATGTTACCGTCCACAGGGCCCATGGCCAAAGCCTCGTGTGTGTGGGCGTGCACACGTGTGCGCGTGTGTGTGTGCGCATGTGCTCGCATGGCCGCCAAGAAATTGTGTCCCCTGCATGTTTTGATAGCGATTTCCGTGCCTGATCACAGAGTCCTCTGTGACAGCGCTGCTTGGAATAAACCGTGACAGGGCCCCTGCCGATCTCTCCAGACTCTCTTTGCGAATCCACATTCTCCTCTCCATAGCAGCCGCTCCGAGGGCAGCGTGCGCTGGCAGTGAGGTTCCGACGGTGCAGGAAGGATCTGACTGGGAGGGCTCCCCTCACCGCCAGCTAAGCCAGGTCTTGATGCTTGTTGGTCAGTTCTGGCGATGAGGCATTTTGCCCGACAGTGAGGAATGTGGGGAATCCGCTGTGGTGGATGTTTATGTTAACTTTTATGTAGTTGCGTGACTTGTTGCTTTTTTTTCCGTAGGGCTGTATGGTAATTTGCATATCACTGTTTCTTAATTGGTGCACTTGACAATAAAAGACCTTTGAAACTTTTGATGCTGCCAAATTTAGCTTGGAATATAATGGATACGATACGGCACAAAGGCCACGGGTTAATTGCACGATGATAATTCATCAGGAATCAAATGTCAAGAGTTTTTAATTGTTATATATACTAACAACGGAAAAGTGAAATGCTTCCCTGCAGCGGCATAACTGGCTTGTATGCACAACAATGATAGATAACATATAATAAACAAAAAAATAATAATAATCTCATTACCAGAACAAAAAAGCCCCAAAATCCACAGTGCAACCAAGACAGCCCATAGTTCATAGTTTAGTGTGTTGCAGTGTTCAAGAGCCTGTTCTTTGTTAGGTAGAAGCTGTTCTTTAACCTGGAGGTCAATGGGGATCCAGAACCACAAAACTCTCTGATCATTGTTAAGTGATCAACAGCAACACACTCCTTAATCCAACGGCCAGAGACACCTTCACCTGTGGGAGCTGTGGGAGAGTTTGCCTGTCAAGGATAGACCTGGTCAGCAACAGCAGGAAATGCAACCATAAATGAAACATTCCCCTCTCCATTCAGGATAACGTCAAACCAACAAAAAAACTGTTTGCCTCCCAGAAGTGGAATCTCATTTTTTATCCACCCTGGGTGTTTGCAAAGTTGCTGTGTTTGTAGATTGTAATCTTTTTCAAACATCTTGTGTGTTAATGATTGCCAGTTCAGCCAGTCTGTTCACCGTGTATACCTGTATAAAATATAGACTGTTCATTAGTTTGTAAGTTCATAAACGATAGGAGCAGTATTAGGCCATTCGGCCCAACACCCGTACTAATCAAGAATCTATCAATCTCTGCCTTAATTATATAAATTGATGGCCTTCCAGGGCTCTCACTTAACTATTTTTCCCTGTTGCCAGCCGGGCAACCTCTGCAGCTTTTTAGGCTGCCAAATGACAGTTTAGGTGGTCATTTAAGACGGCTTGCATGACGCGTGCGATAATGTGCTCGGACGAAGTGCGTAGTTACGTCGGAATTATGGTCAATGAAGCATTCACATATTATTTCTGCTTCAAATAAACTCACAAACTAAACATATTCACCAATCAAGTCATGATATATATCACAATGACATGCATTTGTCCAACTCCAAGTAACCCACGCAATCCCTCTCTCTCTGTCCCTCCCCCACCCGAATCCTATTGCTAATTTCACCGTTTGTTTCCCTTTGTTATCATTTCGTCCTCCGCTAACATCGATTCAGGTACTGTTTTGTTCTGTACCCTCCCATACCTCTAGATTCCCACTCCCTGACCGTCAGTCTGATGAAGGGCCTCAACCCGAAACGTCACCTATTCCTTTTCTCTAGAGATGCCTGACCCGTTGAGTTACTCCAGCATTCTCTCTCTCTCTCTCATCTTCTTTCTCTCTCTCTCTCTTTCCCAGCCTCCACCTGCTATCGATCAGTCCACAGCCCCCTCCCACACCAGCCAACCTCTCCCCAGATTACTAGTCTGCCAACTTGAGTGCTGCCCAACTACAACAAGCCTGCACTTGGTCTCACCGAGGTTGATCATACGCTGAATAATCCAACCAGATTTTTGTTTGGAAGTGGAAAGGCATGAGGTGCTGCTCCTTCAATTTCCGGTGGACCTCATGGAGGAGGCCTAGGACAGAAAGGTTGGATTCGGAATGGGAGGGGGAGTTAAAGTGCTGAGCCACCAGGAGATCAGGTTGGAGGAGCAGCACCTCATATTTCGCTTGGGCAGTTTGTACCCCAGCTGTATGAATATTGACTTCTCTAATTTCAGGTAGTCCTTACTGTCTCCTCCCCTTCTCAGCTCTCCCTCAGCCCACTGGCTCCGCCTCTTCCTTTCTTCTTTCCGCCACCCCCCCCCCCCCCCCCCCCCCCCCCCCACCCTCTCATCAGTCTGAAGAAGGGTTTTGGCCCGCAATGTTGCCTATTTCCTTCGCTCCATAGACGCTGCCTCACCCGCTGAGAAGAAGCAAGAGTTACTCCAGGGAGTTGCTCCTGCTCCAGGAAGTGATTCTGCGTTGGTTTTCAGCGGTCGGGGCGAGGTGGCGACCGGACAGCAGGGCGGCACATGCGTTCAACCACGGCTGATGATATGCTGGCGTGGTTGTGCGCATGTGCACGGCGAGGATGTGCAGGCCGTGGCAGTGCGCATGTGCAAGACGGCCGGCTGTGCAAGCGGATGAGGAGCAAGCGGAGAGCGGAGACCTGGCGGCCCGGACATGTGTACGGATGGCGGGCAGAGACGGAGAGTGACAGAGAGAGAGAGATAGAGAGGGGGGCCTGCTCAGAGTTGAACGATACGTGTCCCGGGTGCTTGCCAAGGCGGGCAAAATTACACGAGTTTGAGATTGTAGGGGACTGTAGGTCGCCATTGGCACCCGGGAAACCGTTAATTTCAAGCCCTGCCTTCACAGCGTTCTGTGGCAATGAATTCCGCAGATTCACCACCCTCTAACTAAAGAAAATCCTCCTCACCATTCATAGCGAGAAGATTTGAGTATAAGAGCAAGGTGTTCCTACTACAGTTGTACAGGGCCCTGGTGAGATCACACCTGGAGTATTATGCACAGTTTTGGTCTCCTAATTTAAGGAAGAACATTCTTGCTATTGAGGGAGTGCAGCGTAGGTTCAGCAGGTTAATTCCCGGGATAGCGAGACTGACATATTAGGCCATTTAGGATTGAGATGAGGAAAAGCTTTTTCGGTCAGAGAGTTGTGAATGTGTAATTCTCTGCCACAGAAGACAGTGGAGGTCATTTCATTGGATGTATTCAAGAGAGAATGAGATATAGCTCTTAGGGCTAACAGGATCAAGGGATAGGGGGAGAAGGTAGGAACAGGGTACTGATTCTGGATGATCTGCCATGATCATACTGAATGGCAGTGCTGGCTCAAAGGACCGAATGGCCCACTCCTGCACCTATTTTCTATGTTTCCATGTTTCCTTAAGGTACATATTTTTATTCTGAGGCTATGGTCTCTAGTCCTAGACTCTCCCACTAGTGTAAACATCCTCTCCACATCAACTATATCCAGGCCTTTCAATATTTGGTAAGATTCAATGAGGCCCCCCCTCATCCATCCAAACTCCAACGAGTACAGGCCTAGTGCCGTCAAACACTCATCATATGTTAACCCACTCATTCCTGGGATCATTTTTGTAAACCTCCTCTGAACCCTCTCCAATGCCAGCACTCCCTCTACAGATATGGGGCTCAAAACATCACTCAATATTCCAAATGTGAGTTGGCCAGTGCCTTAGAAACCCTCAGCATTGCATCCCTGATTTTTAGATTCATCCTTTCGAAATAAATGCATTTGCCTTCTTTACTACCGATTCAACTGGCAAATTAAAATGTTGGGAATCCTGCATGAGCACTTCTGTAATCTGCATCAGTAAAGTCATGACCATTTGGCACAAAGTATAATAATTTGCCTGCTGTCAGGTGTGTGAGATCAGGGTGCAGTCTTGTGTCTCTGGCAACCATGCTTGCAGCCAACTTTTTGCATCTATATATCCATTCATTATTACCTCTTCCACTGCCAACAATGGACCATTGTGGGCTCCACCTTTCCTTGGTCATCGGTGCCGGCTCTGATTTGTTCTGAACCTTTTCATACCAGTAGTTTCCTTCTCCCCTGACTCTCAGTCTGAAGAAGGTTTCTCGACCCGAAATGTCACCTATTCCTTTTCTCCAGAGATGCTGCCTGACCCTTAGTGTTACTCCAGCATTTTGTGTCTATCTTCAGTGTAAACCATGAATCATTTGACTCTTTGAGTTGAAGATGCTGATTTTAGACCTGGGCTGCTCACCCTCAATCCCTGCTTGGAATTCCACTGAGTAATGAACATTATTTCCAATGAGGATCCTAAACCTATATTAATCATCCCTTTATTATGCAGGACCAAATTTAAGATAGCCTGTTCCCTGGTAGATTCTGTAATATACTGTTGGTAGAAATGATCTCCTATGCATTCTAGTTTGATATCTGGTCTGAAGAACGGTTTCGACCGGAAACGCCACCTATCCATTGTCACCAGAGATGCTGCCTGACCCGCTGAGGTACTCCAGCACTTTGTGTCCCTTTGTGTATTCACCAGCAACTGCAGTATAGTTTAGTTTAGTGTTGTTATACAGTGTGGACAACAGGCCCTTCGGCCCACAGAGTCTGTGCTAAGCAGGGACACTAGATCAATTTACAGAAGCCAATCAACCTACAAACCTGTATGTCTTTGGAATTTCGGAGGAAACCAGAGATCCTGGAGGAAACCCACGTGGTCACGGAGAATATACAAACTCAAAAAATACAGCACCTGTGGTCAGAATCGAACCCGGGTCTCCGGCGCTGTAAGCGGGAACTTTACCGCTATGTTACTGTGCCACCCTTACATTCTATGTTTCTACCTGATATCTTTGCCGGTTTGATTAGTTCAATCAATATACAGATTAAAATCAGTTGCCTTCTAGCAGAACAGTTATAATGACGCATTTCCCTTCTTGCGTACTTTAACATTTACTGTACGTGTTGTTCTACTGAGGGGGCAACACTTTGCACAATATTTGTATGTAGGATCCATGTGTCAGTCCCTTTGCAGCAATTGTGGGCTGAGTCCATCGGTCTTGTTTCAACCTTTGCACATTGTTTTGGTGCAGGGTGTATCTGTGTTGTTTCAATCTTTGTACTACAGCAGGGTATGTTGTTCACCAAGTGTTGGAGTAACTCAGCAGGTCAGGCAGCATCTGTGGAGAACATGAATTCTAAAGAGGGGGTCTTGACCCTTAACGTCACCTCTCCATGTTCCCAAGAGATACTTGCCTGACCCACTGAGCTACTCCAGCACTTTGTGTCTTATTTTGCAAACCAGTATTTGCAGTTCTTTGTATCTCCATTAGAACTGCTGCATTACCTGTTCTCATTTTAATCCCTCATAACTGGATATTACCAACAAGGATTGTTGTTTTTTTTAAAAATTGTTTTAGGATGGATAAGGCTGGAATCAATGTGGCTGCTGCTAGCAAGAACCTCCTCACGTTGTACAGTGACATGGACACAGAAGAAAAAGTTGATTTTTACAACTCTTGGGCAGAGAACTATGAAGAGGTAACGTGTATAATTTAAGGGCTAAGACTCTTACCATTCAACCGTGCGGTAACATTGTCACTGTTCCCACGGCATCACCACGTATCCTCTATAATGCCGTTTACGTTTGTGCAAATGTCAATGGTGAACAAAATGCCCTGCTTTTGGAAACTTTTTCTCAGGTTTTCTCCAATTGAATTGGTTTGTTATCCGCTTCATTTCTCTACCTCTATGTGCAGTCATATTTAGTTTAGTCCTGCAACTATTGTCTATTGTCTATCGTCTATTGTCAGTGAATGGCAGCCTATTCATCAGCCTATTTATCTGCAACATCACCATGGTTTTCAGACACCCCATTCCATACTCCAGATTGAAGAGTGGTCTCGACTCCAAAATGTCATGTATGCATGTTCTCCAGGGATGCTGCCTGCCAGCTGAGTTACTCCAGCACTTTGTGTCCTCCAGATTAGTGCTCCTCCTACCATCCTTAACTGCAAGGTGTAGATTGCACAGGGTAAAATCCTTTAACCATCAGACCTCATGAGCAAAATCTCTTTCTCTCCGCAGCACATGAGTGTGATGGATTACCAAGCTCCCAGTCATGGTGTGGAAACCATCAATTCAGTATATTCGGATGATCGAAGCAGTGCGCTGGTTTTCGATGTGCCCTGTGGAACAGGGATGGTGGCAGATCTGGTAAGAGTGAATCTCTAATCAAATATTACAGAGATAATGATTTGAAACTGTGCCATCTGTGCCCATGCAGGTGTGCTAGTGAAGAGGTCCCAGAGTGAATCTGTTTCTTACTGTGGATGTGGACAGAAATAATGAAATTAGCAACACCGCGGCCACACACAAAGGTTTCTTTCGCAAATTTGAATGAACAACATGTTATAAATAACTTCATTTTCAGAATTGTACCTTCCATCAAGCACGCCACATCTAGAAGTTGTATTGTTTACTGGAAATGTCCAGATACCATTGCAGATGTTAGAATTCTGAACTATAAACAGAGCTTGCTGCAAATATTCAGCAATGCAGGCAGTGTCTGTAAAGAGAGAAGCAGAATGCGAGAGAACATTACGTAGGTCAAACTGGGATGGCAATAGTTCTTTATTGCTTCCTTAGTTCAATGCCTCTAACCATTTAAGCTTTAATAACAATTTAGCAGTTTCCACAGTAATCTTCTCTGGTAATAGCATCAGATGTAAGGCACAAAAACAGACTGCTGGAGGAACTGGATGGAAGCGTGAATGGAAAAAGGACAGATGATGTTTCAGGTCGGGATCCTTCTTCAGACTGATGGAGTAGAGGTGAGAGCTGGCAGAGAGGTGGGGCTGGGCCCAGAGCTGGCAAATGAGAGGTGGATCCAGGTGAGGAGGGATTGATTGGTAGTTGAGTTCAGATGGAGGAGAGAAAGGTGAGATAGTACCCAACACTGGAGATGATAAGTAGAAAAGACAGGAGATTGTAAATGTTGGAATCAGATAAGAAAGGAAGGTGGGGAATGCAACGTAGAACGAGAGGGAGGGATAGTGGGTAGAAGGGAATGGGAAAGGAGTGGAAAGAAAGGTGAGCGGGTAAAACCCCTGTCTCACGGTGCGAGTTGACCCACGAGTGACCCAGAGTTGTCAGTCGCGGTAATCACGTACACTAAACGTAGCGGGAACGTCGGAACTCTTGCAAGCAACTTAGCGACTCGTGGCGCTAACGGCAGGTACCCGTGAAACTTGGTAACTCGTGAAAAAAAATCAAACATGTTTGATTTTTTCCACGAGCCAAATTTACAGTTCAAGTTAAAAATTGAAACATTTTAAACTCATTTATAACGTGGTGGCCCGTGCGTTTACCTTAGTGATTCGTGAGTCTACCGTGGGAACTCTTTTAACACAGCGGGCAGGCAGCATCTCTGGAGAGAAGGAATGGGTGACGGGATGACATTTCCAAATTTCTCCAGCCCCATGTGTTCACTTTTTTCAACTAGCATCTGCCCTTTCTTGTGTATGACATGATTTGTATCTACAGTGCCTTGTGTCTTGGAAATTCATGATTCACACACACACAATGCTGGGGTAACTCACACACACACAATGCTGGGGTTACTCACACACACACACACACACACGCGCATACGCGCACACGCGCACACACACACACAATGCTGGAGTAACTCGCACACACACACAATGCTGGGGTGACACACACACACACACAATGCTGGGGTGACACACACACACGGACAATGCTGGAGTAAGTCACACACACACTCACACATACAATGTTGGAGTAACACACACACACACACACACACACACACACACACACACACACACACACACACACACACACACACACACACACACACACACACACACACACACACACACACACACACACACACACACACACACACAATTCTGGAGTAACTCAGCGGGACAGGCAGCATCTCCGGAGAGAAGGAATGATGATGTCTCGGGTCGAGACCCTTCCTTAGACCACTACCCAGAGATGCTGCCTGTCCCGCTGAGTTACTCCAGCATTTCGTCTATCTTTAAACCAGCATCTGGACTTCCTTCCCACATAATAACCAATGAGATTCCCCACTAAACTTCGTGTCCTCATTGTTCCCCTCTCTGTCTTCCCCAGACCTGTGTATATGTATATGTGTATGTGTATATGTATATGTGTATGTATATATACTTTGCGTGGTTCCTGGGTTGCCTACTGCTGGGTAACTCCGCGAAATATCATCCCCCTGCATTTCAAATCTAAATCTCTCGCCAACATATGTAGCGGCCGCTCAAAGTCAGTCACCCGAGCTGCTTCCTTCCTCAGAAGTGGCGGCCAGTTCTGCTGTCCGTGCCCGGAGCACTGCGGCTGCCACCCAAGCTAATTCACTCCCCGGCCACAAGAAAACCATATAGCTATGACAGCACGGAAACAGGCCATCTCTGCCCTTTTACTCCGTGCCGTTTACTGTCACCTAGTCCCATCTACCTGCACTCAGACTGGAGCGTGGCAAGTGGGTTACTGACCCCAATCCCCTCCTGCACAATGCCAGACTCCCCAAATACTATGAACGGAGCTCTCGCCCCACCCCGGGAAATACAGTATTTAAAAACATAAAGCACCAAGAAATGCACTTACCACGTTATTGGTTGCTGGAGGGTGCGCATTTCCCTTTGTAGGTCGTATCAATAGATGCGGCCGCGCTGAAATAACTCAAAGCCACAGGATGGAGATGTCTTTTAACATTGTTGCTTTATTAAAACATACCTTAATTCACGGTTGGCTCAAGAGTAATGGGAGAGGAACTTGGTAACTCGGAGGAGGAACTTGGAACATCGCAGAAATGACATACCCGTGGGAACTCGGTTAAACACCTGAACATAAACTTGAAGTCTCGTACACAACCACGAGTCTTTCACTCGGATACCTCGTGGGTCAACTCGCACCGTGAGACAGGGCCATAAAAGAGGGGAGCTGGTGAAGTTGGTGAAATTGGCGAGTTCTGCATGGGTGCAAGAAGCAGCCCAATGCAGTCATCATGCAGTGGAGAAAGAGTTGGGGAGAGGTGCCAGCGTGCATTTGGACAAAGAATGTTCAACGTAGCCAACAAAAAGACAGGCATAGAGGGAGGGCCCATGACCAGAGCTTTCATTTGAAGAAGCTGAGAAAGATCAAAAGAAAAGTTGTTGATCCCTCAGGCTTTCCTAATAGTCATAGTGTCAGATATACAGTGTGGAAATAGGCCCTTCAGCCCAACTTGCCCATGCCAACTAACTTACCCCATCTACACTAGTCCCACCTGTCCGCGTTTGGTCCATATCACCCAAAACCTGCCCTATCCATGTAACTATCCAAATGTTTTTTTTAATGCTGTGATTGTACCAGCCTCAACTACCTCCTCCCTCAACTTGTTCTATATACCTACAACCCTTTGTGCAAAAATGCTACCCCTCAGGTTCCTATTAAATCTTTCCCCCCTCACCTTAAACGTATGTCCTCTGCATAAGCATTCCATTTATTCCACCCAGTGGCTTCCAATTATCACCTCCAGTATTGGTTACAATCTCCACCCTTCTCTCCCCACCTGACACATCTACCAATCAACCACTCCACACCTGCATCCACCTATCACTTGCCAGCTCTAGCCTCAACCCTTCCGCTCCCTTCTCTCCGCCAGCAATCTCCCCCTTATTCCATTAGTCCGGAGGTGGATCCTGACGCAAAGCATTGTCCGCCTCTTTCCCATCTACATCACAGTTCTACTGGTAATAGGGGCGAAGGAATTGGAAGTTGCTCCAGTGCTGGTGAACGTATGAGATGTCCTTAATGTATGTGGGAAGGGATTGGACAAGAGGGGATAAGATAGAGTTGAGGTTTGAGGAAATACAGTAAGTTCAATGTCCAAGTTGTCCATTTCCTTACACAGATGCCACCTGACCTGTTGAGTTCCTCTAGTAGTCTGTTTTTGTTTTTGCTCAACTTTCCATAGGACAGGTTTGGAGGGATTTGGACCAAACACAGGCAGGTCGGAGTAGTGTAGCTGAGACTTGTTGGCCGGTGTGGGCAAGGTGAAATGCAAAAAATTCTGGTTCCTTCAGATGCTGAAACTGGGCTTCAAGAACTTCCATGGAATGGATGGTAGTGAAGAAATGCTGAAGATATCTAAATCCAAAGGATTGTACCAGAAGCTGATACACTGTCTGATAACTGGAGATAAGCAGCTGCCTGTAAAAGGTAAACAACTGATACAATCTGTTTTAATGGAAATCCAGGAAAGATGCACATTTATTCTTCTTATTATTATAGAATAATCTCTGAGCGTAGAGTATGTGCTCAATATTGAAGAGATCTTCTTGTTTTCAAGCAATGAGATGCTAAGTCAGACTTATCTAACATTAGTGGAAATCAGTGTTAATTTTTGAATCTGGAAATTGTTTCTCATCTTTTTTTGAATAAGGGATTAATTATTTCCCTATTTTCTTACACATAAGAGGAGGCCGTGCAACCTGCTGAGTCGATGGCGGCTCACACAATAATCACAATTCTCCCTCGGATTTTTTTCCTTCTGGCCATTTCTCCTTACCATGCCAATAAGCACCTCCAGACTCCATCATCTAATGACACACCATAGGCCATTTACAGTGGTCCATCAGTTCACATGACTTTTGGATGTGAGAAAAAACTAGGGCTTCTCGTGAAAACCCATGTAAGGCCACTTTGTAAAGGCCAATTAACCTACAAACCCAGCGAATGGAGATAAAACATTGAGAAGTATTCATGAAGTATCTGAGCCCACACCACCCTATTTATAGGAATCACAGAAAGGTCTCGACCCAAAACATCACCCATTCCTTCTCTCCAGAGATGCTGCCTGTCCCGCTGAGTTACTCCAGCTTTTCGTGTCTATCTTCCACCTTATCTATAATTGCTTTTTGGCTTAAAGATAGTTAGTCCATCAACGCCCTGAATGAGCTGAATAGTGTCACTGGTTGATGGCAATTAGGAAATGTGAAATTAGGATGAGGGAGAGGCTGGTTAGTGTTATCCCCTACACACTAGGGGCAATTTACAGAAGCCAAATAACCTTCAAACCTGCACGTCTTTGGAACGTGGGAGGAAACCGGAGCACGTGAAAGAAGCCCACGCGTTGACATGGTGAACATACAAACTCAGACAGCATGCACAGACATCATCCGTACTCAGGATTGAGCCCGGGTCTCTGGTGCTGTGAGGCAACGACTGCACTGCTGTGCCACTGTGCTATCACTTGATGGGTTGAAAGGCCCCATTCCATGCTGTATCTGAATGGAACATTGCACATCAAGGGGCCAGGTCCATCCAGCTCTGATTTGTTCTGTACCTTTTCATACCTCTAGTTGTCCTCTCCCCTGACTCTCAATCTGAAGAAGAGTGGCCTGGTGGTACAGCAGTAGAGTTGATGCCTTGCACTGCCAGAGATCTGGGTTAGATCCTGACTCTGGGTACTGACCGAGCGGAGGTGTTCGGCGAAACAATCGCCAAGCCTCCGCTTATGATCGTTTCGCCGAACACCTCCGCTCGGTCCGCAAAAACCAACCCGACCTCCCGGTGGCTCAGCACTTCAACTCCCCCTCCCATTCCGTATCCGACCTCTCGGTCCTGGGCCTTCTCCACGGCCAGAGTGAGCAACACCGCAAGTTGGAGGAACAGCACCTCATATTCCGCTTGGGGAGTCTGCATCCTTTGGGCTTGAACATTGAATTTTCTCAATTCTGTTAACCCTTGCTGTCTCCTCCCCTTCCCACCTCCCCCTCAGCCCTCGGGCCCTGGCATTCCCTCTATCTCTATCTCCCTCCCCCACCCTAGTCGCACTAGCTTCTCATTTTCACACCACAAACAGCTTACAATGGCTTGTTCCCTTTATCATCGATACTTTTTTGCCTATCTTTCATTCATTGTTCTTTATCTCTCCACATCACAGTCTAAATCTCTCGTTTCCCTGATCCCTGACCAGTCTGAAGAAGGGTCTCGACCCGAAACGTCGCCCATCTCCTTCGCTCCTTAGATGCTGCTGCACCCGCTGAGTTTCTCCAGCTTTTTGTGTAACCCCCAGGTTTGTAGGTTAATTGGTTTCAGTAAAAATTGTAAATTATCCCTAGCGTGTGTGTGTTGGATAGCGCTAGTGTATGGGGATAGGTGGCCGGTGCGGGCTCGTTGGGCCGAAGGGCCTGTTTCCCCGCCGCATCTCTAAATCTAAAACTAAAACCAAAACTAAGCACCTGGACCCAAAACGTCACTTATTTTCTCCAGAGATGCTGCCTGAATCTCTGAGTTACTCCAGCGTTTTGTACCTATTGCAGGCAGTACCTCAACAGGTCTGGGGTTTCATTTACTGTAAGTTAATTTCGAGGAGCATATGCATTTCTTTCAGATGTTGTGTGAATAAATCTCTGTCCTGTTTGCACATCAGCTTGTTGTTGAAATATCCTGCAGGTACCTATGACGTTGTGATGGTTGTTGGTGGAATAGCCCAGCAACATCTGCCGTGGGAAATCCTTCCAGAATTGCTGAGAATCACCAAAACAGGTCCGTACATAGATCAGAAAGGGCAGCGGTCACTCAGCAGATCAGGCAGTATCTCTGGAGAACATTTGGATATGTGATGTTTGAGGACTCGACCCAAAACGTCACCTATCCATGTTCTCCAGATATGCTGCCTGACCCGCTGAGTTAATCAGCACTCTGTCTCACAAATGAAGTATTATAATTAGAACAACCAAAGGAAGGAGCACACAACCAAAATAAAAAATGTTTAACTGGTAGAGCAAAATGGCAAAGTCCTGAAGTTAGAGTCGGGTCACTTCACACTCACCCATACTGTGGGGATCTGGTGTCACAGAAGGATAACTCTAACTGAGCTGCACTATAGGGTCTTGGAGGTACAGCAGGCTCACTCTACACTGAAGACGGACACAAAATGGTGAAGTAACTCAGCAGGTCTGCTTCTTGTGTATGGCGTGCACAGCCTAACATTGTAGGACAACTTGTGCTATTTGATCTTATTTGATTGTGCACGCCAGGTTGATTGCATTCGTCGAAACAGGGCGGACCACGTGAAGGTTGCAATCTCCCACCCTAGCAGATCAAGAGTCCACAAAGTCAAGAGTGTTTTGTTGTCATATGTCCCAGATAGAGCAATGTAATTCTGACTTGCAGCAGCAAAACAGAATATGTAAACATTAGACAATAATAAACAAGAAAAAAATGTTCTGTGTGTGTATATATACATATACACACATATACATACACACCTATATACACACACACACAGACATACATGCACATAAAACAAACAAATGTTTCAGGTCAGGACCCTTCTTCTATCTGAGGAAGTCTGAAGAAAGGTCCCGACTTGAAAGGTCACCTGTCCATTTTCTCCAGAAATGCTGTCTGACCCACTGAGGTATTCCATAATTTTGGTGTCTATCTTTGGTACAAACCAACATCTGCAATTCCTTTTTATTTCACTCCACACTGAGCTGTATTGTGGGGACCTGGTGTTACAGCAGGGTCACTGCAAACTGTCCTGTACTGTGGGGTTCAAGGTCGCTCCACACTGAGCCGCACGGTAGGGACCTGGGTCCATCCACAGTGTTCCCTGCTGTGACTACATGCTGTTGGACTGATTCTTGTCAGGCAGACGACATGCCTGGGGTGGAAGATTGCAACCTTCACGTGGTCCGCCCTGTTTCGACTAAAGGGCCTGTCCCACTTGCATGCGATTGCATGCGTCTGGCGCGACCAAACGTGGTCGTTTGAGGTGTACGGGCACCGTATGGCCACGCGGGGCCGGTCCCACTTAGAAGCGCGGAGGCGTATGGAGTTGTGCGGGGCTGGTCCCGACATCGCGCAGGGTTCCGAAAATCCTGCACTGTCTGAAAAATTTGCGTGCCAACGGCATAGCGGGCGTACGCAGCGTCTTGATGGCGTACGCCTAGCGCGTGGCGTTGTGCGATGACATCACCGCCCGGCGTGGCGTTGCATGGTGACGTCACCGCCCGACGCCGTGCGACGACAAAAAACCAGAGGCCCACCTCCTGCCCAGCTGATTGGTAGGTATGACGCAAATGACGTCACGCGCGAACTTAGCGCAAACTTAACGCGTACTTAGTGCGTACTCAACACGAACTTCGCATGAACTCCGCTTCCGTTTGGTCGCGCCAAACGCATGCAATAGCAGGCAAGTGGGACAGGCCCTTAATGCAATCAATTCGACGTGCACAAACGGAAGATCAAATAGAACAAGTTGTCCAACAACTTTAGGCTGTGCAAGCCACACAAAAGAAAAAGAAGAAGACAGCATGCCTGAACACAGGACAGCTTTTCTTCGGCAAGGTGTGATGCAATTATCTATTTTAATTGTGACTGTTGGTCTTTCTTTCAGGAGGGCTTATCTGTCTCACATTGAGAGCTGAAGTGAGTGATCACAGAAGTAAACTGCTAGCTTCCATCCAAGAGTTTCTGAAGAAAGGGCTGTGGGAGGAGATTGTGAAACGACATATAGAGAAGTGGCAGAAGGATATGATGCTCACAGGAGTGTCTGAAGAATACACTGACGGATTCGTATATGTCTTCAGGAAGAAATAACTAGAAGTGATTACATATCTGGCACAGAAGCTTATGCCTATACAGCCCAGCTGTTCCTGCCACCATTTATCTTCTACATCAGCCATCTCCCCACTCTCATTATCTAATCTATCACTATTCTTCTCTGTCCCATCTCCCTCACATGTGAGGTCCTTCAACCTGTCTACACTTTTCAACTTCACCTTTATCTGTGGTAGAGAATTCCACATTCCATGACACTCTTAGGAGACAAGTTTCTTCTTAATCAACTCCCCACTGAATTTCGTTGTAACTATGTTGCATTGAGCACCTCCTGTTTGGTTTACGTGGACCTTAAGACATAGGAGCATTATTTGTTATTTACTTGCCCATTCTCCGAATAGATTAATGTCCTCTTTTAATTTGTTGACATCCTTCTCAGTTTGACTGTCCCTCCATTTGCAACCCCTAACACACCTCCATTGCCCCTCCACATGCACACAGACAGACACACACACACGTACACGCACACACGTACACGCACACACATGCACGCACACACATATATGCACACACATATATGCACACACATATATGCACACACAGATGGACACAGATACACACGCAGATACACACACACATAGACACACACACAAACGCACACAATTTACAAATTTAATACTTGTGCTTTGGTTCATAAATCATTCATGCAAACTATGAACAGCAGCAACCTCAGCACTGATCATTGCTCCCTCCTCTCCATCTTACACTCTGAACATTTATAAATGTTCACTCTTTGTTCCTTGTTCTGAAGCCGTCCACCAATCCATCGTATCCCCTGATTTCCTCATTCCCTGAACTTTGTCATCAATATATTATGGACTTCTTATTGAAGGGATTCTGAAAACTGTGAAAAATTACAAGTACTGTAAAACCAATGTCTCCTGTTTTGTTATTTCCTCAAAATTATGACCACCAATAGACAATAGACAATAGACAAAAAGTGCAGGAGTAGGCCATTCGGCCCTTCGAGCCAGCACTACCATTCAATGTGATCATAGCTAATCATCCCCAATCAGTATCCCGTTCCTGCCTTCTCCCCATATCGCCCGACTTTCCTATCTTTAAGAGCCCTATCTAGCTCTCTCTTGAAAGTATCCAGAGAACCGGCCTCCACCGCCCTGTGAGGCAGAGAATTCCACACTCACAACTCTCTGTGTGTAGAAGTGTTTCCTCGTCCCCGTTTTAAATGGCTTACCCCTTATTCTTAAACTGTGGCCCCTGGTTCTGGACTCCCCCAACATCGGGAACATGTTACCTGCCTCTAGCATGTCCAAACCTTTAATAATCTTATATGTTTCAATAAGATCCCCTCTCATCCTTCTAAATTCCAGAGTATACAAGCCCAGCCGCTCCATTCTCTCAGCATATGACAGTCCCGCCATCCCGGGATTTAACCTTGTAAACCTGCGCTGCACTCTCTCAATAGCAAGAATGTCCTTCTTCAAATTAGGGGACCAAAGCTGCACACAATACTCCAGGTATGGTCTCACTAGGGCCCTGTACAACTGCAGAAGCACCTCTTTGCTCCTATACTCAACTCCTCTTCTTATGAAGACCAACATGTCATTCGCTTTCTTCGTTGCCTGCAGCACCTGCATGCTTACTTTCAATGACTGATGAACAAGGACCCCCAGATCCTGTTGTACTTCCCCTTTTCCCAACTTGACACCATTTAGATAATAACCTGCCTTCCTGTTTTTGCTACCAAAGTGGATAACCTCACATTTTTCCACATTAAACTGCATCTGCCATGCATCTGCCCACTCACCCAACCTGTCCAAGTCACCCTGCATTCTCATTACATCCTCCTCACAGTTCACACTGCCACCGACCCAGCTAATAATGAAATAAAAAACATTTTGAAATCCATTTTGACTATTGATGTATTGATGTATCCATTTTGACTGTATTGAGAGAGTACAGAGGAGATTTACTAGAATGTTGCCAGGGTTCCAGCAACTATGTTACAGAGAAAGGTTGAACAAGTTAGGTCTTTATTCTTTGGAGCGCAGAAGGTTAAGGGGGGACTTGATTGAGGACTTTAAAATGATGAAAGGGATAGACAGAGTTGACGTGGATAAGCTTTTCCCATTGAGGGTAGGGAAGATTCAAACAAGAGGGCATGACATGAGAATTAAGGGACAGAAGTTTAGGGGTAACGTGAGGGGGAACTTCTTTACTCAGAGGGTGGTGGCTGTGTGGAATGAGCTTCCAGCAGAAGTGGTGGAGGCAGGATCGATTTTAACATTTAAAAGTAAAGTGGATAGGTATATGGACGGGAAGGGAATGGAGGGGTATGGTCTGAGTGCAGGTAGATGGGACTAGGGGAAAACAAATGGTCGGCACGGACTGGAAGGGCCGAGAGGGCCTGTTTCTGTGCTGTAATTGTTATATGTTATATTCTGGTTGCTCTTTTATTACCTCCATTTGTAGGAATTCAGGTTACGTTTCCACCACCAGTGTCATAGAGTTGCATAGCGTCAAAGCAGGCCCCTTGACCAACAGTTCACAGGAATATAAGGAGTTTAGAAAAGGGATTAGTGTAAATGTGTTCCCAATGTCTGGTGCAGTCCTGATTTGACTTGGTTGTATTTATGTATAGTATTATCTGATTTGATTGGACAAAACAAGGCTTTTTACTGTAAAGAGACACACAATGCTGGAGTAACTCAGCGGGACAGGCAGCATCTCTGGAGAGAAGGAATTGAACGTGTTATATTGGAATGCTACACAGAGTATATGAAACAAGGTGGATGAGTGCAGTTAGAAATTGGCACGTTCGACCATGTGTGCATCGCAGAGTCATGTCTGAAAGAGGATCAGAGCCTTGAAGCTGTACACCCAGGGATGCACTTCTTATCGATTCAAGGCCGAGCGGGTGGGATGGCAATGTTGGTAAGGAATGAAATCCAATCCCTCGCAAGAAACGGCATAGGATCGGAAGATGTAGTATCCTTATGGGTGGAATTAAGAAACTGCAAGAGTAAAAAGATCCTTATGGGAATTATATACAGGCCTCCGAATAGCAGCCAGCATGGAAGGCACAAATTACATCAGGAGATAGAAAAGGCATGTAAGAAAGGCACCGTTACAATGGTCATGGGGGATTTCAATTTGCAGGTAGACTGTGAAAATTAGGTTTATACTGGATCCCGAGAGAAGATAAACCATCTCGTACAATGCCTATGAGATGGCTTCATAGAGCAGTACATGGTTGAGGCCACTATGGGAAAGGTCATTCTGGATTTAGTGAGGTGTAATGAACCAGATTTGATTAGGAAACATAAGGTGAAGGAACACCTAGTAGACATTAATCATACTATAATAGAAAACAGTTTTTGAGGGAGAAGCTGAAATCAGACGTGTCAGTATTACTGTTTAGTTTTAGTTTTAAAGATACAGCACGGAAACAGGTCCCTCGGCTCACTGAGTCCATATTGACCAGCGATCCCTGCATATTAACACTGTTGAGTAAAGGTAACTACAGGGTCATGAGGGAGTTGAGGGGGGAGGTAAAGGGACAGGTGTTGCATCTCCTGCAGTTGCAGGGGAAAGTACCAGGGGAGGCGGTGGTTTGGATGGGATCGGACGAGTTGACCAGGAAGCTGTGGAGGTAACGGTCTCTGCGGAAAGCAGAAATGGGTGGAGATGGGAAGATGTGGCCAGTAGTGGGATCCCGTTGGAGGAGGCAAAAATGTTGGAGGATTATATGTTGTATGCAATGGCTGATGGGGTGGAATGTGAGGACAAGGGGGACTGTCCTTGTTACGAATGGGGGAAGGAGGAGCAAGAGCGGAGCTGTGGGATATCAAGGAGACCTGTAGATGATATGTGTACACACCTTTAATTGATAGTGACGATGTCCATGCTAACCACTCCCCCACCAGTTAGTATAATTGTAACCTACACACCCCTAGCTCTCTCTCTGGTGACAGACCACGTACAGCTAGGGCAATAATGTATGATTAATAAAGTAGTAAAGATCCAATGGCATCCGTGTATCATCCTTACATGGTGTCAGAAGTGGGATTCGAACCCACGCCAGGTGTTGCAGCGGGCGCGAGAAGTCAACCTGAAGCTCAACCCGAAGAAGTGCCGATTCCGGGTCCCTGAGGTCACAGCATCGGGGCTGAAGCCCGACCCGCAGAAGACGGCCGCAATATCCGAGATGCCTGCACCTGCTGACGTGCCTAGCCTACAGCGCTTCTTGGGCATTGTCAACTACCTGGGGAAGTTCATCCCCGACCTGAGTGAACTGAGCGTCCCTCTGAGGGACCTGGTGAAAAAGGACACTGCCTGGGCCTGGTTCCCGCAACACCAGAAAGCATTCGACACCCTCAAATCCAAGCTGATCAGCATGCCAACGCTGAAGTACTTTGACCTCCAGCGCCCCATCGTTCTCACATGTGATGCATCTAAGTTTGGCCTCGGGGCCGCCTGCCTGCAGATCCATGACGGGGTGCAACTGCCTGTGTCCTATGCATCCCGCACGATGACGACCGCTGAACAACGCTATGTCCAGATTGAAATGGAGCTGCTGGCTGTTGTCTTTGCCTGCTCTAAATTCAAGGACTATATCCTGGGCAACTGCTTCACTATTGAAACGGACCACCAGCCCCTGGTCACCATCCTGAACAAGCCGATACACATGGCCTCCTCCCGGCTCCAGCGCATGATGCTCCAGCTGCAACGCTTCACTTTCACAGTGGTTTATCGCAAGGGCAAGGACATGTTTGTTGCTGACACGCTGTCTCGGGCGCCTCTCTCATCCACAACCCGACATCCATACGAGACGTCCGATCTGATAGTCCTAAACGTTAACTTCATGCCCTCCAGTCAGTTGAAGTCCCTGGCCAAGCACACGCCGGCTGACGCTTCGCTACAGCAGCTGGCCGCGATCATCAAGCAGGGTTGGCCAGACCGTCGTTCGTCCCTGCCGGCCGCAGCGGTGCCTTACTTCTTGGTTCGTGACGAGTTGGTGGTGCGTGATGGTGTGAAGGGGCACAAGGTGGTGGTGCCCGCAGCACTATGAGAACAATACTTCGAAACCGCTCATCGTGGCCATCCCGGGGCCGAAGCGACCCTTTCCATCGCTCAGAGCTAGTTTTTCTGGCCTGACATGCCTCGCTACTTCCGGGATAGGGTCTCCGCGTGCCCTACCTGCGACAGCCTCGCTCCGCAGCAACAGCGGCAGCCACTCCTGCAGCAGCCAGCTCCTAACCTGCCCTGGTCTGCGCTGGCAACCGACATCTTCGAATGACATGGAAAGCACTTCCTGGTGCTTGTCGACTCTTACTCCAGCTGGTTTGAAGTTGACCAGCTCCACTCCCTCTCTTCCTCCGCAGTCATCGAGAAGTTGCGCCGCCACTTTGCCACCTTCGGGTCACCGGCCAGCCTGCAGTCGGACAACGGCAGCCAGTTCACCAGTGCCGAGTTCCGCGCTTTTGCCGAACGATGGAACTTTCGTCATTACACCAGCAGCCCGGAATACCCGCAGAGCAACGGACTGGCTGAGCGCGCGGTCCGCAGTGCTAAAGGATTGTTGGAACGTTGCCGCTTATCCCGCTCCGACATCTACCTGGCCCTGCTGAACCTCCGCAACATCTCCCGCGACCAGGCCCTGGGCTCCCCGGCTCAGCGCCTCATGTCCCGTGTCACGCGGCCCACGGTCCCGGTGTCTCAACAGTCCCTGTCTCCCTCTGTCCTTAAACCTGCCTTGGTCTGGAAACGCATTGCCCATAAACACGGTATACAGAAGCGTTCCCACGAAAGGTCCTGCTGTATCCTCCGCCCTCTTCTCCCCGGCCAGGTCGTCCGTATGAGGTCCAGTTTTGGCCGCTCCAAGCTGGCCGTGGTCGTCGGTTCTGCCGGCTCCCCTCGTTCATACCTTGTCAACCACGACGGCAGGGTGTACCGCCGGTCCCGCCAGCATCTCCGGCTCGTGAACGAGCCTCTCCCTCCCCCGGTGGCTCTGTATGCACACCCGCTGCCACTTTCGCAGCCTAGTGCCTTGCCCGTTCCTCTGGGATAGTCCCCTCGTCCTTCTCCTGTCCGTCTCCCGGCTGCGGTCCCGTTTTCTCCGGCTTCCTCGCCCTTCTCTTCGCCGTCCCCCCCCCCGATGCCTTAATCGCCCAGGGGTTCTCATGTCCGTAGTCCCCACCATGCCCCGGCGACGTCCCCACTTGTTCCCGTTGGGGAAGGAGGTGATGGCGAGGTTCGGACCCGGTCTGGTCGCCTGGTCAGGCCGCTGGTCCGTTACGGCGATTACGTGTGATTCTGTATTCCCGTGCTTACTGTTTGCATTTACCCTAGCGCATGAGACATGGTCGCCCTGTCACTCACTGTTTGTTTTTGTAGAGGAAGGATGTAGATGATATGTGTATACACCTTTAATTGATAGTGACGATGTCCATGCTAACCACTCCCCCACCAGTTAGTATAATTATAACCTACACACCCCTAGCTCTCTCTCTGGTGATGGTGACAGACCACGTACAGCTAGGGCAATAATGTATGATTAATAAAGTAGTAAAGATCCAATGGCATCCGTGTATCATCCTTACAAGACCCTAGTGAAAGCCTCATCTATAATGGAAGGGTGGAACACCCATTCCCCAAAGAATGAGGACATCTCCGATGACCTGGTATGGAAAACCTCATCCTGGGCGCAGATGCGGCATAGACGGAGGAATTAGAAGTAGGGGATAGAGTCTTTACAGGAAGCAGGGTGAGAAGAAGTATAGTCTAGATAGCTGCGGGAGTTAGTAGGTTCATAGTAGATGTCAGTCAATAGTCTGTTTTCTGTGATGGAGACAGAGAGATCCATAAACGGTAGGTAGATGTCGGAGATGGTCCAAGTGAATTTGAGTGCAGGATGGAAATTAGTGGCGAACTTGATGAAGTCAGTGAGTTCTGCATGGGTGCAGGAGGTAGCACCAATGCAGTCGTCAATGTAACGGAAGGTAGAGTTTGGGGATAGGGGCAGTGAATGCCAGGAACAGTGAATGACGTACCGTACAAAGAGGCAGGCATAGCTGGTGCCCATGCGAGAGCCCAGAGCTACCCTTTGGATTTGGAGGAAGTGGGAGGAGTTGAAGGAGAAGTTGTTAAGGGTAAGGACCAGCTCTGCTAGGCGGAGGAGAGTGTGAGTAGATGGAAATTGGCTGCTTCTGCGGCCGAGGAAGAAACGGAGGGCTTCAAGTAAAGATGAGGAAGTGGGGGCCTGGAAAACGGAAGTAATAGAAGAGACGAAGAGCATGTGAGGTGTTTTGGACATAGGTAGGGAGGGATTGGACCGGGGGGGGATAGGATGGAGTAGAGGTAAGTGGAAATTAATTCAGTGAGAGTGAGAATTAAATACTACAACCTCCAACTAAGCTCCAAACTACATACACTTGGGGGCATTGATTTTCACTTTGCACTATTAGTGTTTGAATATGTACTTTCTGTTGTTGGTTATTATGGTGTTTACAGAGTCGTATGTTTACATATCTGTTGCGTTGCCGCAAGTAAGAACGTTCTGTTTTTGGATATGTGACGATAAAACTCTCTTGACTCTTGACTCCTCTCTTTACCCATATCCCAACCTTTGAAAATCAGGGCAGGCTTTTGCTACCTTGTTGACTTTGTTAACAAATATTGATTTAAAGACCTCATGGATAAATTAAAAAATTGCTCATCCCTGTCTGGCAAAAAAATGAAAAAGGGAAGGCGGCTCAACCGTGGCTAATGAGGGAAATCAAGGAAAGTATTACAGTGGCTTGGAAAAGTATTCATACCCCTTGAACTTTTCCACATTTTGTCACGTTCCAACCACAAATGTAAATGTATTTTATTGGGATTTTATGTGATAGACCAACACAAAGTGGCACATAATTGTGAAGTGGAAGGAAAATGAGACATGGTTTTCAAATTTTTTTTACAAATAATAAACTGTAAAGTGTGGCGTGCAAAAGTATTCAGCCCCCTTTACTCTGATACCCCTAAATAACATCCAGTGCAACCAATTGCCTTCAGAAGTCACCTAATTAGTAAATAGAGTCCACTTGTGTGTAATCTAATCTCAGTATAAATACAGCTGTTCTGTGAAGGCCTCAGAGGTTTGTTAGAGAACATTAGTGAACAAACAACATCATGAAGCCCAAGGAACACACCAGACAGGTCAGGGATAAAGTTGTGGAGACATTTAAAGCAGGGTTAGGTTATAAAATAATATCCCAAGCTTTGAACATCTCACGGAGCACTGTTCAATCCATCATCCGAAAATGGAAAGAGTATGGCACAACTGCAAACCTACCAAGCCATGGCTGTCCACCTAAACTGACAGGCCGGGCAAAGAGAGCATTGATCAGAGAAACAGCCAAGAGGCCCATGGTAACTCTGGAGGAGCTGCAGAGATCCACAGCTCAGGTGGGAGAATCTGTCCACAGGACAACTATTAGTCGTGCACTCCACAAATCAGTCCTTTATGGAAGAGTGGCAAGAAGAAAGCCATTGTTGAAACAAAGCCATAAGAAGTCCCATTTGCAATTTGCCACAAGCCATGTGGGGGACACAGCGAACATGTGGAGGAAGGTGCTCTGGTCTGATGAGACCAAAATTGAAGTTTTTGGCCTAAATGCAAAATGCTATGTGTGGCGGAAAACTAACACTGCACATCACCCTGAACACACCATCCCCACTGTGAAAAATAGTGGTGGCGGCATCATGTTGTGGGGATGCTTTTCTTCAGCAGAGACAGGGAATCTGGTCAGAGTTGATGGGAAGATGGATGGAGCCAAATACAAGGCAATCTTGGAAGAAAACCTGTTAGAGTCTGCAAAAGACTTGAGACTGGGGTGGAGGTTTACCTTCCAGCAGGACAACGACCCTAAACATACAGCCAGAGCTACAATGGAATGGTTTAGATCAAAGCATATTCATGTGTTAGAATGGCCCATTCAAAGTCCTAAATCCAATTGAGAATCTCTGGCAAGACTTGTAAATTGCTGTTCACAGATGCTCTCCATCCAATCTGACTGAGCTTGAGCTATTTTGCACAGAAGAATGGGCAGAAATTTCAATCTCTAGATGTGCAAAGCTGGTAGAGACATACCCCAAAAGACTTGCAGCTGTAATTGCAGCAAAAGGTGGTTCTACAAAGTATTGACTCAGGGGGGCTGAATACTTTTGCACACCACACTTTTCAGTTTTTTATTTGTGATAAAATTTGGAAACCATGTATCATTTCCCTTCCACTTCACAATTATGCACCACTTTATGTTGGTCTATCACATAAAATCCCAATAAAATACATTTACGTTTGTGGTTATAACGTGACAAAATTTGGAAAAGTTCAAGTGGTATGAATACTTTTGCAAGCCACTGTAAATCAAAGGAAAAGGCATAAAAATTGCACACAATACTCCAGGTGCGATCTCACCAGGGCTCTGTCCAACTGCAGTAGGACCTCCTTGCTCCTAAACTCAAATCCTCTCGCAATGAAGACCAACATGCCATTCGCTTTCTTCACTGCCTGCTGTACCTGCATGTTTATTTTCAGTGACTGATGTACAAGCACACCCATGTCTTGTTGCACCTCCCCTTTTCCTAATCTGACAAAAATCAGATAATAATCTGCCTTCCTGTTCTTGCTAACAAAGTGGATAACCTCATATTTATCCACATTATACTGTATCTGCCATGCATCTGCCCACTCAACCAACCTATCCAAGTCACCCTGCACTTTCATAGCATCCTCATTGCAGCTCACACTGCCACCCAGCTTTGTGTCATCCACAAACTTGCAGATGACACATTTAATTCCCTTGTCTAAATCGTTAATATATATTGTAAATAGCTGGGATCCCGGCACTGATCCTTGCAGCATCACACTAGTTACTGCCTGCCATTCTGAAAAGGACCCATTAATTCCTACTCTTTGCCAACCAGTTCTCTATCCATGTCAATCCCCTACCCCCAATCCCAGGTGCTCTAATTTTGCACACTAATCTCTTGTGTGGGACCTTGTCAAAGGCTTTTTGAAAGTCCAGATACACCACATCCACTGGCTCTCCCTTATTCATTCTACTTGTTACATCCTCAAAAAATTCCAGAAGATTAGTGAAACATGATTTCCCCTTCATAAATCCATGCTGACTTTGACCGATCCCGTCACTGCTTTCCAAATGCGCTGCTATAACATCTTTAACAATCGACTCAAGCATCTTCCCCACTGCCGATGTAAGGTTAACTGGTCTATAAATCCTTTTTCTCTCTCGCACCTTTCTTAAAAAGTGGAGTTACATTGGCGACCCCTCAGTCCACAGGAACTGATCCAGAGTCGAGAGAACATTAGAAAATGATCACCAATGCATCCACGATTTCTCGGGCCATCTCCTTGAGTACCCTGGGATGCAGACCATCAGCCCCTGGGGATTTATCTGCCTTCAGTCCCAACAGTTGACCTAACACCATATCCTGACTAATGAGGATTCTCTTCAGTTCCTCCCTCCCACTAGTGACTAGATGCTCGGTCCCCTAGTATTTCTGGGAGATTGTTTGTGTCTTCCAAAGTACTCGTTTAACTGTTCTGCCATTTCTTTGTTTCCCATTATAAATTCACATGTCTCTGATTGCGAGGGATCTACATTTGTCTTCACTAATTTTTTCTTTTTACATATCTGAAGAAGCTTTTAGAGTCAGTTTTTATATTTCCCGCAAGGTTTCATTAATGCTCCCCCCCCCCCCCCCCCCCCCCCCCTTAATCAACCCATTTGTCCTCCTCTGTTGAGTTCTAAATATCTGCTGCTTCCTCTGGCCAATTTATATGCCTTTTCAGTTTCCTTTGATTTGAATACATTTTGAATTGGATTGAATAAATGTTATTAGCCAAGTATGTATGCGTACAAGGAATTTGCCTTGGTGCTTTGCTCGCAAGTAACAACACGATATACAGTAAACAATTATGAATAAAACATTATTACTTAAACATGTGAAGAATGAAATAAAACACCAGAGCAAAAGGAGGCTACAGACTTTTGGTTGTTGAATAGAGCTACTGCTCGTGGAAAAAAGTTGTTTTTATGTCTGGCTGTGGCGGCTTTGGCAGTCTGGAGTTACCTTCCAGAGGGAAGTGCTTCAAAGAGTTAGTGATAGGGTGAGGGGGGTCAGAGATGATCTTACCCGCTCGCTTCCTGGCCCTTGCAGTGTACAGTTCGTTGATGGGGGGAAGGTTGCAGCCAACAACCTTCACGGCGGATCGAACGATACGCTGCAGCCTCCGGATGTCGCGCTTGGTGGCTGAGCCAAACCAGACCATGATGGAGAAGGTGAGGACAGACTCTGTGATGGCAGTATAAAACTGGACCATCATTGCCTGTGGCAGATTGTGTTTTCTCAGCTGCCGCAGGAAGTACATCCTCTGTTGGGCCTTTTTGAATGTGGATTCGATGGTGGCCTCCCATTTACGGTCACTGGAGATGATGTTCCAGGGAACTTAAATGACTCCACAGATATGACTATGGGGTTGTTGATGGTGAGTGGGGGGGGGGGGGGGGGGGGGGGAGTTCTCCTAAACCTATCATTGTTTAGTGCAAATTGTGGAGAAATGTTGCCTCAGGTACTGGCAAATTTGTCCATACCTTCCTGCAACCCAGTGCTGTTGCCAGGACAATGGGCCTTCATGGCCAAGTTAAGATTCTATAGTTTAAACAACTTTGAACTTGAAGTATACATAATGGCGCCGGAACATGAGGACTCTTGTGTCCTGTCTCAGAGTCATGCACTATTCCCACACACTTGTACTTACGTATGATAGCAAGAATATTACTGAACTGTATGCAAAAAAGGAATTTCACCATATCTTGGTACATGGGACAATAAAGCACCATTTAACAATTGATTCCCATAGGCGGAGATGAGGAGGTGAGGTAGAACCAGGTGAGTGCAGTGGTTAAAGGTACCAACCTGAGGTAGGAATGTGATTGTGCCCTTCACCTGGTAGAGCTGCTGCCTCACAGCGCAGGAGACCCGGGTTCGATCCTGACCTCGGGTACCATGGGAGTTTGCACGTTCTCCCTGTGACTGCACCGGTTTTCACCGGGTGCTCCGGTTTCCTCCCACACTCCAAAGACGTGCAGGTTTGTAGGTTAATTGGCTTGGTAAAAATTGTAAATTGTCTCACATGTAGGATAGTGTTTGTGTGCAGGGTAAAAGCTCATCTGCACAGACTTCATGTGCTGAAAGGTCTGTCTCCACGCTGAATCTCTCAAGTCTAAATATCCTTTTTTTGGGGAGGAGGTCAGTACACATGATGGACAGTGTTCACCACTTTTTGCAATCCTCTTCGCATGCCTTACAAGTCACAATTGGATGAACCTGTACATATCACGGATGGGAGAAGCCGGAATGAAACTTTCGGACTTTCATCCAGTTCCAATAAGATTCCAATTTTCTTTCAGGTTTTCATTCTTAAAATTGAAATGCTGTGCTGCCAAAACCTTTGCTTGATCCAATCTCCCACCACAAGTACATCAATGCCAAAAGAAGGAAATAAAAAGCAGGCTAAAGTCAAACAACATAATTCAATTATCTGTAATAACTGGTAAACTAATTATCTGTAATAACTGGTAAACTAATCCAAACCCGAGGTGATAAAATTCCTAAATTGAATTAATTGCCTGCATGCCTGATAAGAGCAATCAAGTGGTGAGGCAGCGGAGAAACCTTTACACATGAAAAATAATGAACAAAGGGAATAATGCCAAAGGACCGTCAGCGAGCTGACGTGATGCTTACACCAGGGTGGGTTCGAACGCCGCAAAGGAACGACAAGCCACCATCTTAACATCAATGCAAAATGGAAGTCTTAATCACAGATGGAATGCAATCAAAATCGAAACAGTTTCAAAATCGAAACGGTTATTAGATTCTGAAAAGGAAGATCATGCATGAGCTTTTTATAATAATATTTTATAATTAATTTTATAATAAGAAAATATCTTTGAGGAATAAGCAGAAAATATCAAGAAGAGCATTGTAGTGTGTACGATGGTTTTATTTATTAAAAGCCTTTGATAGGATACTGCACGGCTGAGGCATGGGTGAGAATGTGAATTCACGGAACATATACGCACACATACACACAAAGGCATGCGAACATACACACATTTGCACACACAAGCACATGCACACACATGCACATACCCACATGCACACACCCACATGCACACACACATGGACATCCATACACATTTATACATTCTCACATGCTAACGCTTGTGTACACATAAGTGCACACACACATACAAACACGCCCACACACACACAAACACACCCACATACACACACACGTGCATGCACACACACAGCATGAACACACACACAAACACACCCACATTCACACACACACAAACACACCCACATTCACACACACATGCATGCACACACACATGCATGAACACACACACACAAACACACCCACATACACACACACATGCATGCACACACACATGCATGAACACACACACACACACATGAACACACAACACACACTCTTTCGCTCTCTCACTTAGGATTCCTTTGGGATCGATGACAATTTGCTTCCAGTTTTGTGGATTCTGAGGTAGCTGATGGGTCCAATGTGGGAACTACAGACACTTCCAGAGTCGGAGAAAGACGTACCCAACATTAGACCATGGGTTTTCTGCCA